>JAVIWC010008575.1:600000-899728 GCA_031894815.1 Creontiades dilutus | reverse complement strand
AGATCACGTCAGGGCAGGGCAGGTCATCTATTAGAAAAGACTGAAACTCGGCGCTACGCGCCTCGCCGGGGCCTGCGCCCCCTGGATCCCCCTTTTGCTTTTATTTATAGCCTGCTGCTACAAGTATAGAAACGTAGAATACGCTTTAGCCTCGAGTGGACGCTGAACTGCAGAACGTTCAACGGTGATTATGAAACGTGTATTAGCGTTTAAGTAACGTACACTAACGATGTTATTGATATGGCGGGCGAATATGGAATCAATGCACGATCCACCACGATAATCCGCATTCTTGTATGTGACAATCAATACAAACGTGAGCAAATCAATAGAAAAACGACGGTTTATTTTATTGAAAAATGAAACATAAAATTATTAAGGTAAATGCAAGTTGTTTAATTAATAATTTTTAAGGTAAATTTACGGATGTAAATATGCAAGTTGTTGCTTGGTGATCGCCTTTAGTTACCCAATGTGCTTATAAACATCAATTATCGGTGTTTTATGATCATATGATCTGTTTCTAAAGCAGCCCAGAACGTTCTAGACTTTTCCGTGTCACATTTCGTTACGCTAAAGCGTTCCTTTTTTGGCTAGTTAGTCCATGGCTAAAGCGTATTCTACGCTAAAAGAACGAATTGTAACGAAATGAGCAAATCAGAAACTAAAATTAGACGAGATTTGACTTCGTGATTCACAGTTTCCGTTGAGGGGGAAGGTCACGTCAGGTTTTGATCGCTTTCCGTGCGACCTGACGGTAGGTGACTGGAGGAAGATTTGATGTTGACGTTACCACGCCCGTGAGTGAGGATCACCCCGCAATCTTGAAGTGACTCTGACCTGACTGTGGTCTGACGTTCCCGCTACCGCGAGTGTGAATCCAGCTTAAAGGTGGATTCACACTCGTGGTAGCGGGAACGTCAGACCACAGTCAGGTCAGAGTCACGTCAAGGTCAGATCACGTTAGGGCAGGCCCATTTAGCTATTCCGCGCTGCAGCTGAACTGGCACGATCCGAGGTGATAAAAAATTGGTATACAATCGCTAGAATTGGTATAAAATCCACCCGTCATACTTCATTAAGAGTTCTGTATTAAGAAAGTATTAAGTATTAAGAAAAAAGGACCTACCAATGTGAAGTTAGTGTAATGTTTTTAAGTAACACGCAACATTACCTATTATTAATAACCAAAAATGTTATTATGTATTATTTTAGACCTACTTACTACTTCAATAAATACTAGCTACTTTTATTATTGAATACCTACCCACTTAGGTAGGTATTCAACCTACTTTTGACACAACTACTTATACTTTTGAAATACAGTACATATTTATACCTACTGATAGGTAGGTTTATTACCAATGTAAGTGGATAAAAAAATATATCACAACCTTCCTTGAATTATTTGAGTGTTTGCCGTATTTGCTGCTATTCCCTTGTACATTGTACTTCCGAGTACAATGGATAGGAAAAATCGTACAGAAATCGTTGTTCCCTCTCGATCAACGTACTCGATCAACCTTTCGTCATATATTAGAAAAGACTGAAAAAGAACTAATTGCAACGAAATCAGCAAATCAGAAACTAAAATTTGCTGCAAATGTTTTAATGATACCATCAAAAGAAAGTGCTGAAGCTATTTTGTGCTCTATTGATATGATGGCCAAGTTGCTTAGTCGTTGTTGTCCTGTCAAGTTCCTGATGTAGGTTTTTATAATCCTGTTTTCTAAAACTTGTTTCATTCGATGCTACACACACGAGTATTGTAAGAAAAATTCTCAAAGCTGTGGTTATATTGGGATAGGCGTCATGGAGACAGACAGACACGGAACCAAAATGGTTCAGAAAGGTCTAAAACGCAAAATGCGAGTGGAATTTTTGATTTTGGAGACAAAAAAATTTTTACATTCCGAAAGTGGAAACAATGCTTCCGCTACTTTAATAGACTCGGAAGCAATATTCCTCGAGAGGCTCCAATATGGGGGAATCTTTTTGTTATTAATTGATATTCACGTTTGAATGAAGTAACCGCAGTTGCAAAAAGTAAGTACGACATTATCCTTCACAAAGCTCATTACTGGCCTCCCAAACCTATTGTCTGGTTCCCTTTTCTTTGGCGAATGTGGCACCTCCTTGGGGTTTTTCCTTCAACCTCAGGTGGGTACCATTCAACCTCAGGTGGGTACCATTCAGGAGGATCCCACATGATACGTATACTCACCCCACTGCTTTGCTACTGCATTGCTTCTGCAACGGCAGTCTACCTGTATGCCGCCAAGGAACTCTAAACCTATAATGCACAATCTCTCCACTTCCAAAAAAAAAAAAAAAATAAATAAATAAATAAAATAATAATGATAATAATAATAATAATGATAATATTTCGTGGAAATATTGCTACGAATTGATACAAAGAACTTAATTATCTATGCATTAGAATACCTAACCTTTCTACTTCAGTTACTGATCTTTTTTTTTTTACTCAGGACCACGCGCCTTCATACCCTGTAATTGCATCTTCGAAACCATTCCATAAAATGAGCAACATTTACATTTCGGCATGGCAGATCGATTATACTACATCAGCCACAAGGGCCTTCAGCTGATCGCTGTGCCCACATAAATTTTGATTGCCTTTTAAAAGTAACAAAGACAGTTGGACGACTTCGTCTCAAATATAACTCCGTGAACACCAATTTTTCCTGGTCTCTTTGTACTTACGAAAAAAAAAACTGATATCAAAATATCTACAACAGCACAATAAATTATCTAAGATTAAGATTAGAGATCTAACGAAAGAAAGTAAAACTCCTATCTACCTAGATCATTTGTTCGCATGTCTTGAAAAACTCGACTACAAAAGGAACTGTTGAAAACAAAATTACCTATATCTATTGGAATTGTATCAGCTGGTGCAATTCTCATGTGATACTCGGCGATTTTTGCCATGTTCAAACACATTCACATTTCTCCTCAAACGAGATTTTGATCGAAGTCACATCAAGTCCCTCCATACGAAACAAATGCTGATAGCAAAGCACCTGCAAACATACAGTATTTCGTCATGGCCCGATTTCCACTGGTCAATTTCACGATTCGTGTATTCAGAAGGTCTTACAATGTGAAACTGATGCTTGAAGCTTCATTTTGTGATTCAAAGGAGTTTTTCATTGTTCCTGATAGGCATTGATCTGACCTTCAACGAGGTCCCTAACTGCTTTGATATGATACCCTGGCCCTTTTGTTGTAGAATACTCCAAAAAATTGGCTAATTTAACCTGGAAGACGAAAGGCAGTTCTGCCTTATACTCCCAACTGCTGGGATACCGTCTTCCTTGCTCCTACCCGAGTTGAAGCAGGTGCACCGGGAAGGGTCGAAAACTTTGGAAATAAAAACTGAGGTTATCGAACAAGTGTAGAAAAAAAGGACGAGGTTTCGCCTGACCTCGAAATGAGCCTTTAGGGGAAAGTAACAGGTTTAAACATGAGCTCCGAGGGGGCGGAGTTTGTCGCATGTTAATCTATGAATCACCCCGGACAGAGACACCCGGTTGCCGTGGGTCTCTCGCCCTCCTTCCGTCCTCTCGAAACACGTATCGAAAACACCGCGAATTACAAAATAATAGCGCATTCCAATTAATGACTTTTATAACAAATTCGAATTCTGCGCTCAATTCTATGCAATTTTGACGCTTCATTTGGTTTCCGAGTTTTCAAGTTATCCGCAAAAGTGCGAGAATGTAAATGTTGGCAAACCCTAACTGTCACATTCAGCTTCAAATGAGAAAAACGGATGATATAACTTTTTCAAGTCAGAAATTGCAATTTTAGGAGAGTGGGGGGGGGGGGGCAAGTTTAGAGAGACACTTACGGTAAGCATAGTGAACTTCCATATCAGGCATTTTGGTTTATTATTCAATAATAAACCATTGTAATCGCACTTGAAAAAAAAAAAAAAAATTCTGACCCCACTGAAAATTTCATGGTTTACGTTTCGAAGGGTGTAGAATCCGAATCTGCAATAAAAAATTTTCCGTCCGTCCGCCGTACGTCGTACGTTGGACGCTGTACGCAAGATTTCTCCCAAACGGCTGAAGCAAAAAATCGGAAATTTTCAGGAAAAATCATGTTGGTCCGACAACGCCCCAATTCTCTAGCCAGCTCTCTCACTCAATTTAAAGTGCCCTTTAAGGGTTGTCAAAGTTTTGTTAAATCCCTAAAAACCTCAAAAAAAGTCAAGGCGTCCTAAATTTGGACTCTTTTTGAAGAATATTCCACGAGGAATCGAATGAGCCCCTCCCCAGGTCCGTAGGTCAAACCATCCCCGATGTACTTATGGCCCGATTTATGGTGCCAACATTTGCTTTATTTTGGCTTATTATTGTTTTTGTTTTGATAGCAGTAACCTAGTGATGTAGTAATGTGGATACTGGAGTGAACTCCTAAAAGGCTTTGTAGCCGATACATGGGTTGAAGTATTCTGATAACCATTAAAAAAAAAAAAAAAAAAAAAAAAAAAAAACGCTTCAAATTATTTTACTGGGGTTTATTATTCAATTGGCTTGCGTTCATGATTTGAATTTCTACTAAGCTTTGGAGTGTGAGTTTTTCACAGGTGATAGAGCGATTATTGAGTTTCAGGAGATATGCATAGAGCACGTAAATCTGTTCTCAACCAAAATACCTATTTGGATTGATCAGTTGATCATATTTATGTGCCTCCTGAAATTCAATAATCGCTCTATCACGTGTGAAACACGCACACTCCATAGCTTGGTAGAAATTCAAATCATGAACCAATTGAATAATAAACCCCAGTGAAAGAATTCGCAGCGTTTTTTTGCGGGGCTGTATATTATCATCGTAAGTACAAACTTATGTGAGGAGACTCACACTTTATCAACAATTGACCGGTTCGTTCTGTTTTTATGAAGAGAGTGTCTATGTTTCATTGAGACTGTATTACCAGCTCCATTTCTTTTGTTTTTCATTTGGATCAGGAAATGTTAAGATGAGTAACCGGGGATTGTATTCTAAAAAGGGTTGGAGTCCGAAACGTGCACCATGGAAGGGGGTCAAATGGGTGCTAACCATAATCCACCTCCGGCAGGAGAAGGTGACGAAGTGCTATAATAAGAATTGCATTGCATGTTCACCTCGTTTACCCAAATAAGTATTTGGCAGTAAAAATCCTTAAACTCTAGACGAATTTCGTGGTATTTGAAGTATTTTTTACTGCCATATTTGGTTTCCCAAAAGTATCTACAAGAATCTTATAAAGTTTAGAATGAATGCAATAATTTAAAATTACTTTTCTATTATAACGAAGTTCAGAGAATTTTTTTTTTTTTTTTTATGGATTTAGGATAATTCACTCTTTTACGAACGAATAAACGAATTAGAATTGAGTCCCTTCTCTTCAACTCTATATGGATGGACCTAAGTGGAGGCTTCTCGATCAGGTAGCGGGTTGACTCACCGATCCTGACTCATATTGACTCAAGCGAGGGGCAGTAGGTACCTACTTGTTTACTTGCCCCATCCCTCTCCAAATCAGCCTGCGTCAAGTCTCTTGTTTGTTGAAGGTATCTTATCTCAAAACTGTACAAAAATACTAACGTGATATTTTTCACAGAACCAAACAAAGGAAAACGCAACCTGATCAAAACAATAACAACAAATATTAGCTATATTTAGGAAGTTCTAGCGATATTTATAACCGATTTTCGCTAGTGATTCTATTCTTGACATTCACAAGTTCTCAAAAAAGAGCTGACAGTTTTTTTTGGGCTTGGTCGAAAGACCAATCATGCTCGTAGTATCATCAATGTGAAATGTATATGGGAACAAATCGTCATCAGTATGACTGCAATTGCAAGATCCACTCAAGTAAAAAATTCTGCAATTTGTTACACAAATGTTTCTTCATTTCCGTATAAGGTAGTCCTACGTAAATCACTGATTTATGCATGTTAGACCTAGTGTGATACATTATTTAAACTCTACTCCTCGGTCTCCCATATCTTATGTCATTAGGAATTACGTTTTTGAGGGAGACGCTGTGTAACCAAGTGGAAAAGGGCTAACCCGAAGCATGAAAACTACTTACACGAAAAGCTCTCCTTGAAAGATTGTGTATGTTAAGTTATAAGTAAATTTTATTGCTATTGCCTTTGTCCTACCGTTCCAATACTCCTTATTCTCTCTTACTCAATATTCCCTCAAATTTGAAAGAGTAAAAACGTCCGGAAATTGTGCTGGGTTAAGTCTGTGGATTTCGACGCGTTCGAAATAGGCTCCTGCGTTTAAGCAAGCCTCAATTAATTTCTACCCTCATTACTCACCGAGTTTCCATTTTATTCCAAAAAAAAAAGTTGAAGAAGTTGAAGAAATCCTAGTTGAATAAAACGCAAATGACATTTTCATGAATTTTATCCCGGAGCTCCCTTAAAACACGTGTGTTAATAGTTTTGTAATGTTGCACAATGTTTTGCAATGCCGAAACTCCAACATATTTCACACAATTTCAATGGGTATGTTTGGGATTTGGTGAGTTTGGTTGCCAATATGTATCTATCATTGCACTTGAATCTATTTTAGTTGGTTCTGTTTATTCACATAAGTGAAAAACAAAAATAGTTCGGGTTATGTGGTATCCGATCCCATAGGCTTTAGGGTTGATTAGTTTTGGATCGCTAAACGTAGAATCATTAGAGAATAATGGATTAAAGGAATCGTCAACACAACCGTGAATCGAAAATTACTTTTTTTTCTAAATAACGTCCAGACTGTTTCCATCACGTTAGTAAAGATATTTGTTGATTATAGGATCAAACTTGGGGTTTGCATTCAGTTGCTAGTTCTTCTTGGACTTGGTTTGTCTTCCATGGAGCCATGGTTAATGTATACGTAATAAGATTTTGTAGAATGACAGACGTTCCACACAAATATCGTGGGGTTCCGAGTAAAAGTGACCAAGTAACATTTGCAAAATTTTACAGGGGAGCGATCTAAAGTTTCACCCATTTTCTTCTTACGAACACTGGTTGTGTGATGTCTCATCCGACTATGTTTCGATTTTTCTTTATTCTGTAGGTATTTAGCTAGTGCCCGCCTATGATATCGTACTTCAAAATTCACTTCAGGTTAAATAAGAGCTGTTTTCCGGAAAACTCTATTTGATCATTTTTACCTGCCCGGAGTTTCAAGCTTTACTCATTTGGTCAATTCAATTCTTCGAAAATCTGTCGCATAGTTACATGAAATTGAGGGATTGAATAGTTGTTTCGTTAATTTATCGTGTTGCCAAGCATCTAATAACAATGATAATATCATTATACCTATTTCTGTTAGGAAAGGTTATCCATTACCTATCATTGTAATTGGTCATATTCACCTGCCCACTATGCAGTCTTACAAATCTTACACAGTAAAAGTGATCAAACGGCAATTGATAACATTTACATGCACCAGCGAGAGTACATTTATAATCCATCTCGTGTTTTGTGGTTGAGTTCAAATGCCATTTGGTCACATAAAACTCTTTGGGTCAGGCAGGTAAAATTTATTTTCAAGTATTTCTTGCACATCAGTTTGAAGATAACGTTCTTAGCAACAACACACAGTAGACAACGTTCCTTAGTACCGGAATGACAAAAAAAGCTCATTTTGAAAAAAATGTCACTTGGTCACTTTTACCCGGAACCCGACGATATTATCGCTCACAGAATCAATCAATCGACTATAAATCGATCAATATATCTGTCGGAAATGATAGGTAGTTATTATAGAAAACGAAATCATGAATGACGCTCTCTGTAGCTTCAACTTTTCCAGCCGTGAGTGACTTATACTTAGTTCAACCTTGTGTAATTGCTATAATCCTATTACTATTACTAAGTATCCAATCATTATTAGTAGTATCCACTACTTTTGCTTCCACGCGCTTGCAAAACCCTTGTTATGGATTTTCATGTGCTCACTTCTCAACGTATCAACAACATCTGCCTTCTTAATTTTTAAGCCGTAAGCAATCAAATTTAGTTCATAGACAAGGCATTCTGGCTTATTTGACGGACGTAAGAGAAACCCTAGTCTCTGAATTGTGTAAAAATAAAACTTTGTTGTATACCAATAGTGTTTATTTCCGTTCAATTTGATCGTGAGCATGTAGTATTTCCAGATGAAGTATATATTTCTAATAAAGAATGATGTTAATATTTTCCAGAATAAATTTAATATTTCTGAGAATGAATTTGAACTTTTTACAAATAATGTCGAATAGATAATGCCGAAAACCACAAGCCACGAGAAGTGGCTTCATGAATTTGTCCGAAAAGAGCATACCATTTTCGCCACCTACTTTCCCTGCGCTCAACAAAGCAGAACAAACATTTTCAAAAATTAAGAATTGGGCTTGAGGAATTACCAGTGTCTCTGGACAATATAACTGAATGGAAGTTATATCCCGGAGTGTTGGAGAAGTTACTTAATAATTAATAGTTATTTATTAGTTAATTAGACTTTTTACCTAGATGCTGCAGCAAAAAGAATGAATTTATTTGTGAAATGTTCAAATTCATATGCAAGAAGGTTTATCCTATTTGAAAAACGATCAACTCTGTCAGGATATACTATATAGTGAGATAATATGTCTTACCTATACATCGATTTTAATAAAGCAGCTTCGAATGTTGGTTGAAATTTATCCACACTGTTCGACAATAGCGTATAGGCATTGAAGTTTCCATTCTTGATGAGGCACCCAGAAAGTACACCAAACGTTGAACATTAATTTGATCATTTTTACAATTCAAATAACGGTTTAATATGTGATAAATTAATATATTCTGTCCGGTTTAACCCTTACATTTACTAACTTACTTATATTGAACTTCACTTCAACCATGAAATCGTGTTCTTTCATATATATTTGGAAGAGGCCATTTCCAATTTAAAAAAAAACTGCCTTGGTACCTATTTATCCCAAACTGCTTCTGTATTGTCCTGCCTGCTTCAAGAGTCAGGTTTCATCGTCATTTCTAATGGCCATGCTAGAAATGCTTCAGGCATGTTTACGATTAATATCATTTGTAGAAAACAACTCCACTGATTGGATCCGAATGAAGATACCAATTGATATGGATAGTAATATTTCTTAGATTGGCGTACATGATGATTAACGTTGAATTGACATTGGTAAATACCTACTTTTGCGCATGTTTACGATTAATATCATTTGTAGAAAAGAACTCCACTGATTGGATCCGAATGTAGATATCAATTGACATGGATAGTAATATTTCTTAGATTGGCATACATGATGATTAACGTTGAATTGACATTGGTAAATATCTACTTTTGCGCGGCTGGGTTTTTTGCTAACGAATTTGATTTCGATGAAGCTATTCATAGCTGCAAGCAGGAAAAACGTTTGGGCGATTCTTTCACGGACACGCTCTAGTTTATCATAAAGGTTTATTATCACGAAGAATTTCTTCGTAGATTACGAGTTCATAATCATTATTTAACTCACCCTCAAAAGCAAATTTAAATTAAATATACGCTTCATCTGTAGGTGACGAAAGTTTTAAAAAACTCACTTCTTTGAAGATGTGATTCCGCTGGAACTATTTTGTAGTTCACTATGCTGTTTTGGTTTATTTTCATTAATAGATAGACCTTTAGTCAAGGTGGATGCAAAATCTGTAATTTCCGGCCGCCGTATGCTACAAAAGGCACGAATTGAAGTAAAAATACTTTAGCACATTGACTCTACATGGTTTCTAGTTAGTCTTGTCCGATCGCCTAACGCGCATAGGACCTATGGGTAAAAAACTGGTCGACAACGTTTTTTTCCGGGGTTTTGCTGACACAACCAAGAGGCGTGTCATTTTCAAGTAAATCTGTACGAATAATCGCAATTTTTCAACCTACAAGTGACTCCAAAAACCTCGCAATGACACGACAAAGCACGCATGATTAAAAAAAATAATAAAGCCGTTTGTTAAAATCGGCAGCCTTTCTACCGTGTCCTCACCAAATCTCATTTATATTCATGTTGACTTTCTTTTTCCAGCCAATGGTGTGTCCCATAGGGAGAGCGAACAGATGAATGGCCTGTCTTCAGTGTCCTCATTTGATTGACCAACTTTACAGTAACACTCATCAAACCCATACACTAAAGATCTAAACGGTCTTATTTTGAGGGCTTACGAGATCTCAATTTTCTAATTGTGCAGCTCTTTTACCTAGATTGATTGTGAGTGACGTCGAACTCGATGTCTAGATCTTCTTTGTGATTTTTGATGAAGTTCCAGTAACTTTAGAACACTAGTTTTGGGGAAAATTTCGGACGGCATATTGAAATAAAAAGTGTTTAGGTTAAATTTTGTTATTGGTCGATTACAAAGATTCGTATTAAATAGTTAACCAAAACGGTTACCCATGACGTTTAAATTTCCATCATCTTCTACCTTGAGGATTTATATCACTTCTAAAAAAATTCACCCCAAACAATTTACAAAAATGCATTTATCTCTGTCTTGAGTGACAGTTTCAAGTGAGAACCGCTCAACGCTTGCTCCAATTCAATCCACGTCAGCGAATTCATTCCGAAGTGAATCATTCGGATTTCTGAATGAAAAGCCTATGGCTTTATTAAGGATTTTCGAAATCTAAATCTTCGCAAAATCCTGCATCGATCTCCACTCTCGACCTTATCACGTAATAACCGACAAATTCCATCCACCAGGGTACAAAATCATAAGAATCGACCTTCATTTTCCAAAAATTTATTATCGACCAGTATAAAATTCCATTTTAAAAAAGTACAGTTTTCTTTCAGCCTTGATAATAAAACTTTTTATGGCAAAAATCTATTTACAACAAAATGAGCCAAACGTTATTTTTTGTTACCGATTTCCGTACAATTGTCTCCAACTGCCTTTCACCCTTTTTTCATGAACGCTCTTTGCTGGAAAAAGTTGAATAAAAAACAAAATTCAGGAATAAACACGAAAAAATACAAATCCGCACGAATTTCAAACTGAAACCATTCCGACATTTATTGAATATAAAAAAACTTTACATTATGTCCATCAGATAAGTATAAACAGTATTTAAATGTGTACAATTATTTATATTTTCTGTTTCAAATAAAATTCTACCATATAAAAAATCGTGATAAACTGTACAGGTGAAAGACATTTGGGTAATGAGGGTCCGTGGGTCAACAATAAATGAGACGCCTACAAAAAAAATAGTACTAACATGAAAAAACCTAGTCAACTTAAAAATTATTAAACACAACATCATTTTTCTGTTCAACAAGTATGATTTTTTTTCTTCACTACGTATTTATACACTAAGAACATGTTTGATAGCTATGGGAAATACAAAGAAAATAGTTATAATTTATTCAGTGAAAGCTACAAAATTACAACACTGATTTTAATGAAAGACGACGTATTTTATTCAAAATAATTTACAATACCAATTTCGATGAAATTTGCCGAGTAGACCAGAATGTCGGTGGAGTTTGATGATTGAATAAAATCAAACCAAAATTATGTTTAATCACATTTTTTAGGCCGTTTCACCGTGAAAATATTTTCGAGAGTAGAAAACAGTATAAATAAATATCTCAATGATTTTGATCGTTCACAATTTTGAAAGGTAAATCTTTAATTATTTTTTTTTTTTGCTCATTTTTTTGTCATCAGTTTTATTGAAAACAATAAGCAACTCTCCACTAGTCCTAACTTAACGGTTGACTAGGGCTCGTAAAAAATATCATACTAAAAAAACCGATTTTCCCTTATAATAATAATAAAATTATAATTAAAAAAACCGCGATCAACTATATGATATCGGTTTTTTTTTAATGAGATCATTGGGCAGGAATTCACCAGCTCGTAAATATATGAAAAAAGCGGGCAAAATCACAGAATGCTTTGATGGCGTGGTCCGTACTGAATACAAAAACAATTTTTTATCCGGGGTTACACAACAAGTTCAACTCTTTGATAGCAATTAGTAATATCATTGATGATTTTATTAATTTAAAGAAATACCGGATTCTGTATAGTTGTGGTCATTTTATTTCAATATGTCAAATGTAGGTTGTACGCAATCCTTCAAACGTTTTAATTCATCAAAATGCACGATTGTGATACTCGAATGATCACTGTATAGATACCATACAAATGTGTAAGTACTGAAATCAATTGTTTTTTTGGATTCGTTTTCCTTCGGAATGTCCGATCAAAGTTCAAAATTGCCGTGAAATACCCGTTTCCAAGACGAAAGACGACGGTACGAGCCACATTTCAGCTCAGCTTTTAAATTATAATCATAATACTAATGGCCAAACGAATAAAGCATTTCTATTTACATGCACACAATCAAGACAAATTCGATATAACCCACACATATTATTTTTAAATTATTAAAAGTAAAAAATTAAAAAAAGAAAAAAAGAAATTGGACTAAAAAGAAATATTGATTTTGACGCAAAAGTTAAAAAAATTCAAATGAAACCAACTATGTACATGTTTTGTCACCGAAAAAACTCAATTTTCAGTCAGACTTTAAGGGATATGAACTAAAAAAGCAATGACATGGTCTGGACAAAAAAATGTGTGTTCAAAAACAACAAATGTAGGTTTTACATTATTATGGGAAAGGAGGGGGGGAAAACGAATTGTGTTTCGTTGGAATTTTCTCTTGTTTTCTTCTAGAAATCAATTTTCCAGCTATATACACTGGTAGATCGGTATGTTTCATGAAAGACATCACTGCGCTATCTACCATTTTGGAGATCATTTGAAAACTATAAAGAGCTTCTATAGAAACAAATCCAGAAGTCTCCGAAGAAATGTCAAAAAAAAAATACGAAATCGATTTAAAAAAATCAAAAATTGAAGAAACAAAATCAATAATGGTTCACAAAGAAATCACTACTAACGAAGAACGAAACTGTACACAACAAAATAAATGTTCATTTATCCATTCGAACCTTTTTTGGAGGCCCTATCAATGACTATAAACAATCAACATTTTGAGATCCATAATTCTGATCAAGTCATTCTTTGGGACGTTCAATTCAAATTTGTGTTTTTTTTTTCTCACAAATTTTAAAATATTTCTTTAATCAAACACTAATCGAAAAAAAATCTATACTATAGTCTTTAAAAATACATTTTTGAGAATGGAATTTGGGTTTAAAAAAACCGAAATTAGGTTTTTCGTCGCGCAGCCGGGAGTTCACCTTTGTTTGGTGAGAATTCGCCAGCCAACCAGGATGATGACTGTAGTCCAGAAGGTGCCTGTGATTGGTGCAGGAACGAGTAACGAAAAGAGGCTAGAAGCCTTTATCTCGCTTCGTCGTTTCGTTGACGTGCTGTTTCCGTTCTATGAACACGAAAAATGCGAACAATTCTATATTGAAACCGAAAATGGATTGAAACAATAATGGAACAATATAGCTGAATCTCCAAATATGCCTTGTGAGCCTGAATAACAGAAGTTTACATCTATGTGCAGATTAAAGAAGCTCCTCCCACCCAGTAGATTACAGTTGATTTTGTTGTTGTACTTCAACGTAACAGGTAACAACACTTGAACTGTTCACGCAAGTTGAACAACTCTTATCAAACTGTTGTAAATTTTAATGACGTGTTCATTCATACAACTGCAGGTATAATTCACCACTGAATCAATCCATGTTTCAAAGAAGAAAACTTGTAGAGAGCCTGAATATGTCTTATGAGCTTGATTTAAAAGATGAGTTGCCAAAAATCTTTCAGTTAAGAGTTGATTGTTTGAAATAAAAACCTCAATAGCAGAAGAACATTTTTGAGTAGAAGCGATTTCAACATTTCTATTGAAATAATAGTCGATCGGCTTTTTCGGGAACATCTTCTACGCCACAACTGTGACTTGAATTCAACTATTTAATCTATTTTAAAATCTTCATGTTTCGTTATTGGTTTTTGTTTTGTGAACATTCACAAGATCAATAATTCAAAGGTTATCTATCTACAAACATTTCCTAATGAAAGCACAGGTGTAAATTTAGTATTATGCTCATTTTATGCTTGAAATAGCCCCTCACAATTTGTACACTTGAAGTTCTGCTAACACAGTCTGTATTGTTTGAAAGACACACATTCGAATTTCGTATATTTTGTGCAGGAATCGTTGGAATGATTTTTCGCTTTGAAACACCTTTATTCACTGAAATGTCTCAATTTGTTTGAGATTGATCTCAATTGAATACCTGATTGAATTATCTTCTTGAAAACCAGGCAAACCTACCTATTAGTGATATTTTGGATTACCTACGAGCAATTTCCTAATAAAAGAAAAATAATAATAGAAAGTCGTGATAAAAGTAAAAAGTTCATTGGTATATTCGAATTCTCAATCGTTCAAATTTTGAACTTTAAGTATAGAATTGGAATGTTCTTCGTGAATTCATCACGCACCCATAACAATAATTACAATTTTACCTAATAATAATAGCTGACGCATACTCAAACGCAAAATCCTCAAAAATCTTTTCTAAAGTCCAAACTTTTCGATTTGCTGGCGGTTGGGTAGAATCATTTTTATGTTTTTCATGGAACGGAGGAAACAAAATGAGTTCTTTGAACCGGGAAATTAGTTAAATTAGCGCGAGGTTTTTTTTTTGTTTGTTTAGGTAGAATATAATAGAGCAAGGTGACGAACTGATAATTACCCGTATTCGTTAACGAATAGAAATGCGGAATTCGTCAAGGTTGCGAACGATATGGAACGGGTAGTTATCGCTAAAACAAAACCTATTGCCGGGATGAAACCAATGATTCATTATACAACAAAGAAAAAAATCAATCGACGGGAAATCGTTGCGAATCCGTCAACAACTACGTAATTCAAATGTAAAAACGGTTTTAACAGGCCTTGGTCTAATTGCTCCAATTGAAGAATCTTTCAAGTTGTGGCATAACGATTTCATCTACCTAAATCTAAGTGGAAAATATCTAAACCTTTGTGGGAAAGGTTCGAATCCAAATGGGAAAAAAACGAAATCTACAAAGAAAAGTTAAAATCGAAGTGGAGACGATCACGTTGGTTCTCAAGACGTTGAGAGATTAGCAGATCCTAATCGGTCCTAATCTAACTCATTTCGGCAATACCATACATGCTGTTACAAATAAACTTATATATATAAAAGTGTGTGCGTGTGTGTGAAACAAATGAACCGTATACAGTTGATATCAAATAGAGGCGTGACGTTCCAACTGGTTGAACCTAGTCCGGAGGTGGAACAGACTAAATACATTAAATTTGTAATTAACATCTAGATGTTTTTGGTTTCTCGTGTGGGATGCATGTTGGCTTGGGTGCTCAGGAAAGGTTCGGAACTGTAACGGCTAATAGGAACCGTTCAGAATTTTTTGTGGAACATCACACCTCTAGTATCAATAAATCTAAGTACAGTAAACAGATGATGGTAGAGAAACTTACCCTTGAAATGTAGGTGATTTCTTCAGCGATTTGCCGCAGCTCGATGCCGACGTTGAGCCAGCTCGACGCGGCGACGGGCTGCGGAGCCTCCCGGACGTCGTCGTAGGGCGTCGACTGGACGCGGGCGTAACGGCGGAGCGGTTTCTCCGTCCTCCGTCGGCGGCGTCTCTGCGGGGCGAGTGGAGACTTGCGGACGAGCGGCAGCGGCGGTAGCGGGAGCGTGTCGGCCACGAGGTCGGGGAGACGCGTTTCGGGCCGAGCCGACTCTTCCGCCTGCGGCGCCGACGGAGCCGTCTGCCCGTCCCACGGCGGGCTGAGTCTGGCCTCGCTCAAGCCACGTTCTGCAACATCAATACCAAACACCTCATGAAATGAAATTTTCAATAATCATTTGACAAACAAATATAAATAAATATAAATGTGCCTCCTTATAGAACCAAACGTTGTGTCGTTTGCCACGTAAGGTCAACGCATTCCTGGATTCAAGTGACTGTGATATATTTAATACCTCTTCCTTCACTCGAATATGTTATTCAACCACCAAAACAAGAAGTATGTTTGCTAATTTCTTGGCCACTCAAGACTTGTGGATTCGAGAGGGTTTGTCTGAATAAAACCGTTCCCATCTATTCAAAGTATCGGTAAATGCATTAGGCATCAAATGGATAACTACAATAATATGAAGAAATGTGGTACGGATAGATACTTGTATGGAAAATACATACATGTATGGTGTACGGAATACAGTAAGCCATATTCATAAGCCGTGCTGTACTACGAGTACATCAATACCAAACACCCATTGCATTTTCAAATCATCATTAACAAAACTATTTTATCAACCACCGAAACAGGTGCAGGTTGATAAGGTTGATTTCCTTACCACTTGTAACTTAGGGGTTAGTAAGAATTGCTCTGACTTAAAATGTTCTTATCTACTCGAAGTTTCCATACATTTATTTAAATTCGTCAGAATCCAGGTATTCAAATGGTGACGATCATAACAACGAATGTAGGAGATGGATAATACGACTATGGTCGTAGAATAGTTATCTGCGGTACAGAATAAAGCTCACCACTTCCATAAACCTTGTTCTGTAACGTCTGTACTAAACACACTAATGTTTGAATTTTTAAATCATCATTTAACCAACAAAATGTTCGTTAAGTTAGTTTGGTTGATCTTTTGACCATCTGAGACTTATGAATTCGTGAGGGTTAGGAGCGACGTTCTCATTAATATCAAAGTTTCGATAAATTTTTTGAATTGAACCAGGTAGCATCAGCTAAGATTACCTACATTAGATCAGTCTTATTCATCGTAAATAATAATGAGACGATAATGGATGGAGATAAATAAAATACAATTTTATATTTTGTATCAGTGTTTGAATGAATTGCAACGTTAAAAAGACGGAATAAATTGCGAAATGATGTTTTACTCCGCCGATAAAGTAACCTTTAATGCAATTCACACGCAATATATCAAATATATTACTTACTAGTTGCATTAGACGATATGAAACAATAATAATAAATACTACGAACGGTAAACAATAATTGCATAAATGGATACGAATAAATTTTATTATCTTACAACTCGAATTACTATACCGCAATCGAGAAATCCAATCAAATGATATGATGTAATGTTACATCATATCATTTTTTGGATTTCTTGATTTTGATATAATAACACGAATTATATGATGATACTTTTATGCAATTCTCACTGATCAGTTAGTCTTTATCAAAATAGCTATGCCCTGATGAAGGCAAATGAACCTATCGAAACATTGGTGAGGATAAGAACGGTTTTTTTGCCAAGCCTACACGAATTTATCGAACTTTATTACGAATAAACACTACGATTATTTTTCCAGTAAAGTTTGAATATTTACTGTCATATTCCTAATGCCTAAAATTGAGGTCTTAAAAATGTACATCATTTTAGGAAAAAATTGTGTCTTTTAATTTCGGCCATAAAAATGATAGGTCTTAGAGAGCACCTTACACCATAATACACCACTGTACGACACGGTACACACGTCCAAAAGTATAGATAAATATTTCACTTTTCCATTTGAACTTTTCGGCGATGTTTTGATGAAGTATCTCTATCATAGCCTAATTATCTTATGTACCTAGCAATAATTAATCTACAATTTTAAGATTTTTGTAAAGTACCTATAGAGTGGAGTCACCAGTGCTTAGCGTTGTACTTCAATAAAAAGACTAAGATAACTGTTATTAGACCGGCCTAATTAAATTTATTTTCAACTTTTTCCTACACTCAAATTCAGACCCTAATCGAAAGATGTAAGAAACATTGAATCTGACTAACTAAATTTGATTTGCAATGGAAAAATTAGGAAGCAAAACTCAATTTAGTTGGAGAGATGTAGATACTGTCTAGCTAAACCGCGTCTGAGTTGAATTTAGGCGTAATTCCAGAGGGGAAATGGCGAGGAACAGGTAGCGATTCTGAGGGCTCAGAAACCAGATAGGAGGAGGTATTTGTGTAGTCACAAAAGTAGGGGGATTTTTTTGGTCTCAGACCACATCAGACCTGCAGGTGCCTTTTTGTGATTACAGTAAACAAAAATCCAGGTAGTATTTTTTTTCTGGTGGTTGAAGGGTCGAGGTTTTCTTTCGATCTTCCACCCGTTGAAAGTAAAATCTCACTCTCTGTAAATCGTGCACTCAGACGAGGGTGAGGACTTAGGGAGGCGTGTGGGTTCAGGCTGCAGGCCCGTACAACAATGAACGGCGTCATATTTAGACTGCGCCAGACGAATGTCATATCTAAATCGCGCGACCAAATGTCAAACCAAAATAATAAATTGGAATGTGTCCATTTATTCAAATCAAATTGCATCAGCTTGGATTTCATTCTTGCTCTTATTGAATTCCAATTCTCTGCTCAATTTCAAATTCGAACACCTTTACGCATTACGCTAGGATGCGCCTGAAATATTGCCACAACTTTCATTTTACCAAGTGTGGGTACATGTTTTAAGGGATTATGCGCCAAGTGCACTACCGTTAAATAGAGGAGTCCTTTTTCAATCACAATTGGATGGATTTAATTTACGTGAAGCGAATGAGGGGAGTCTGCTTTGAGGGGTTTTGTTAAAATTAGAGAGAAAAATGACCAACAATTCTGTAACTTGATTTTCAAACTAGTTTTTAAACTTATCTGAAGAACGTTCTCATTTCTAAACATCGGTGATATTTATCTTATTAGTCCTCAATCAGCAAAGTAGTAGCACTTTTAATATAAACATCATTCGAAATTCTATTAATTAAATTAAACTGAAAATTGACCAACAAGTCTGTAACTTGATTTTCAAATTTATGGGCATGAACCAGGTTTCCTATTGAACTGAATAACTGTCATATTCCTATTCTTACTGTCTATTGATTATTGATTCTCAATCAGCACAGCAGTAGTTGTCTAACACTTATAATATAAACATGATTCGGAATTATATTGATATTTGCAAAATTGGAAAAATCTCAATAGATATGACATTAATCACATTGATTCCTCATTACGTAGGTAAGAATTTCAATAATATTGTATTTTCTTCATTTCCCAGAACGCGGTGAATTTGTGGCCAACAGAATGCTTACTAGTCCAATATTGTTAAATGTCAGTCGCTTGCCCCTAAAACTAATTGAATCAAGCCTAATTGTAGCAATTTTCATCAAATTTTGATGAACCGTTCGGGTTAGACTGTAGATGGTCCCCTATGAACTTCGTCGCTCAAAAATCAACTCATTAATCTGCGCATGCGCAAATGTGTTTAAAATGTCATCTTAGCCTTAAAATCGGTTTCTTAGTTGAAGTTGTGCTGGCGTCATTTACACTGATTCATTTGTAAGTATCAGATACTTAGATTCTCAGATACATAAAATAATTACAACATCCATATTTTAACATGAAATACGTGCTACCACTTAATTTGTTCAATATGGGGGTCGTTCAGAAGTAAGTTTCAAGATAGATGAAGTGATAATACATTTGATTTTCATTTCAGAATGAGGATTCGTGAAATGCATAAGTTTGTGCATACTGTCATGAAAAACGTTTGAAATCAGAAAACAAGCAACAGATTTACCTTCGCCGTCCAAACTTTGTTTACACTTTGAAAATCCGGTGTTTTGACGCGTCAAGTGCCCCAACAGGTGCAACGGATTGCAACACGGGCCTTGAAACTGAATTAAAAAGAAAAAAAAACTCAACGCGGAAATGCAGGTACAACTACAGAAGTGACGTAACGATCAGCTGGAAGGCCGATCGACAAAGACCTGTTTTTGTCCTCCACGCTCTACGAAAACATAGGAGAGGGCAAGTGAGAATCACAAGGAAGAGATAAGATTTTTTTTTCAGTCCTATCTCTTCTCTTTTTTATGTATCCCTTCTGGGTGGAACAATGAAAGGGAGGTCTAGACCTCTAGACGATGGGGCTTAGAAGGTAGACGAGACGGGGACGCAGAAGAAAAAAAGTTCGAAACCCGAGGAGTCTGAGGTTATTTACTCTCGATTTCTATAAGTCCGGCGCTCACTGACGATCAACAGTTTCTGATGCATACTCATTTAATAAATACAGACATACTACGCTTACTTACTATCCGAAATGAATACACATCACGGATCAGGTACTAACACAATCAATCCAACTGAAAGTAAGCTATCCATCTATCAAACCTATCAACCTAACGGCAGGTTCGTTTGTTTTGAAAAGTTGCTTTGTAATTGAGAAAAAAATACACATCATACTACTCAATCATAACAGGTGAAGTGTTTGTTTATCACTATCTATGTAGTTAGCCTAGGTACTAACATATTCAATATCCAACTGAAAGTATACCATTCATCTATCAACGTAACGCTGAGTGTATGTTTGTTTCGAAAAGTTGCTTTGTGATTACCAAACAACAATCATTTCATCAACACGAGAATAGTACGTAAATATATCACCCACTGAATGAAATTTTGACTCGTATTCAATAAAAACCACTATACCATGAGTCTGCCACTCGAATAATAGTAAATTAATACTTAGTTGTATTTTTTAGCAATAACAATTTTAAAACGCCTCTTACTTCGGTCAATCATAGCAATGATTCATTTTGAAATTATTTATACCAAATTAAACCACTCACGAACAAGATTTCTAAAACCCAAACAATCATCAGGTCATGGGTAAACCAACGCGCAAGTTCATAACAGTTCACCTACAATAATTTTCTTTCAATGTTCTGAATATGTTTAAATTTCTACTTCATCCGTATTAACTATTAAGGGAATAATTTATCGAGCACCCTACAATTCGATTTTTGAAATTTCATACGAAAAAAGTCTGGTATTCCTACCTTCAAAATCCACTATGATTTAAAGATCAAATACGTTTCGAAAATCAACTCAAAAAAGCAGTTGTGGATACCAAAATCAATAAAATATCGTGAGGGATTGATTCTAACAGCGAGTTTGATGACTCAACAAGTGGTACCATATGCCAAAGGCCGACCTAACCATCAAATTTCAAAATCATTTCAATTTATCATCTGATTATACTTAAATTAATTTATTGCTTTACGGAATGATAATTTTGAAAACGAAAATTCACAACTAGGTACCGAATAGAACTACTTATTAAGGTCTAGAAAACGCAAGTTGACTTCTATATTGAAGTTTTCCAAGAGTTATGCCTACCGATGATTATGTCAGATGATCAATATTTTCGGGATCAATTACTAATCAATTTGTTTGAGAATAAGTGTTCGAAAATCAGGAGTAGGGTGTAATATATTTCAATGTTGGTCTTGGAATGGTGCATCAAAATTTGTAGTGTTGTATGGGAATTTGTCCTAAATTATGATGGGAATTGAACACTTCAATACTTATACCGACTTTAATTGAAAATCAGACGTATTCCAAGTATTGTCAGAATTCATTATGAACCTGTGTACCGTAAAATTTTGTGTTAAATGGAGAAATTATCGTGAAAAGACAGGCCAATGTTCTAAAGTGATTGACTATTATTAAGAATTTGATTTAAAAATCAGATGAATTAAGGTTGTCAATGTGTGTTGCGTATTTTTGCAGGGTTTTCTATTTGTTCAAAATGGAGAGAAATCATAAAATATCAAGATGAGTACTCACCGTTTTGTGCTGATCTTTGGCGCAAGATGATCTGACGGAGGAGATCGTACAAATCGAGCAACAGCTGATCAATTCGCCTGTAGGTGTCTTCCGTTTCTTCGTCCGACGGCAAGTTGAACGGTATGGCCATGTTTAATTTGAATTACGTAATTAAATTAAATTAAAAAAAAAACACTCAGCACTCGAAATTGTTCAAAAATCACTGCTCCAAAAAAAACTGTTTTATTTATCGCACATGACAGTTGTTGTGATAGTTCGTGAAAGCCCGGCAACCAAGAGAGGCCGGTCTTGGGAAGGGGGATTTGGGAGGTATCGAGAGAACCTTCTCGCTCAGCGGCTCAACCACTTCTGAAGCGGTCGGTGGGCAAGTTGGTGACGAGCTCGGTAACTCCCCGCTCGGTAACTCTCCCTCCCCACTCCACGGTAAAGCTCCTAGCTACCGTGCTACGCGGGCTGTCACGTGACCGCACCCCCGTCACGTGACCTTCTACAACCAATCGCCACCTCTCCCTCCTCGTCCCGAAGGAGCTCCCACTTTTTTATTCTTGTTTTTTTCCCGTTTGGGTTTATTATTTTCAATAATGAACGGTTATAATCGACCAAGAAGCTAAAGTTTTGCCTTCCACCCCTCGAAATTTGTTATTATTATTATTTTTTTGTTTAAATTTTATTTGGCTCAAGCTTATACTTTTACGCCATAAAGTTAGAATTTTGTTATTATTACGTTTCAAGATGCCTGTAACCCAACAAGTTTATATTAAAACTAGTTTAATGGCCCTGCTACGCAGGTTAAAAAGAAATAGGTGAATAACACAACAATATGCAATATAATAACAATATAATAGCAATATAATAAGTCAAAAATCGTACGTCCCAAGTCCTGGGAGACGCTCTGCCGGGTTGGGTGGGGGTAAGGGGGAGAACACCACCCGCCCAGCGTTACCACCCCCTGAAAAGGGGATATACCTACCTACTTACTCACTCTGATATTTTCGTCTTTAGATAGTTTGATGATGATGATGATGCTGATGATGGAAACTGAAGCTGAGTCCTAGGTACCGGGCCGCTGGCCGCCTGCCGCGCCGCGCCTCTTAAGAGCGCCCACAGCGATCACACAGTCCACACACACAGTCCTGTGTGTGTACCTACATGAAGAGGTCGCCAGCCGCGGACGCGTCAGGGTCATACGTGTGAAACGAACCCGAGCGCGCGGGCCACCAACGCGATCTGTTCTATAAGCGATCAAACTGTGCTGTTCTATGGAATTGTCATACGTAAAAGCGCGGCACCGCGCTAGTCAGCACGTTTGTCGCGGCAAACCCTCGTGCGACGCGTGGTTTGACTTTAGAATCGCTTTCTCGCCGCGCTATCGCACTTTGTAGGATAACCTGCTTCTGTCGAGATTTACCGTTCTTCGTTGATGTTACCTTTGTGGTGATTTTATTCGCCTACTGAATTGTCAGCAAGTCTATAAGATGATTGATGATAATCCGCTCATTATAGCTTTTCCCAGTCAAATTAATACTTTCCCCAATTGATACTTTTCCCAATAAACTTAATACTTTTTCCATTCAAATTAATACTTTTCCCAGTCAAATTAATACTTTTCCCAACCAAATTAATACTTTTCCCATCCAAATTAATACTTTTCCCATCCAAATCAATGCTTTTCCCTACCAAATTAATAATTTTCCCATCCAAATTAATACTTTCCCAACCAAATTAATATTTAAAAAAAATATTAACCTCCTATATATCAAATGCTAACTAACCAAATTGATCTTAAAAAAATTAAGGAAATAGAACAACGCAAAGCTTGCAATCCAACGAATAATATATGTCTATATTATTTTATTATACAAATGATTGGCAGAAAAAATATTGGTAGTTTATCATCTTAGTTGAAGTTTATTTTTAGTGTAGGTATATTAATTGTATAAACATACTACTTTAATGGCCCTGCTACGCAGGTTAAAAAGAAATAGGTGAATAACACAATGAGGGAGTATAATAACAATATGCAAAGTCAAAAAATCGTATATCCCAAATCCCCGAGAGAAGTTCCGTTCAAAATTGAGTTAATTAACTTTTATTATGTACGACCGTATTTGCGGACGAATAACTTATTAGTAATGAGGCGTTGGGGTTGAGTTATTGTACCACATTGACTTTCAGTTAATGGGTGCTCCCAAGTTTGTATTTTTGTTTTTCCCTCTTCCTGTTTAGTATTTCCGAAAACAAACGTTTCAAAGATGAATCGACCAAGAAAAAATTAAACCCCCTTTAAAATGAATTGGTTTTTGTTTCAAAGTTGCTACATAGATTTCAAAAATTGAATTAAAACAATCCGTCCGTCCTTCGTACGAAGTTTTTCGTCAAAACTACTAGACCATAGTTATCGAACTGTAGCTAAAAATTATCCAACGATAATAATGGTATGCATTGAAAAATAGAAAAATCTAAATCTCAAAAACATTGTAACTAAATGTTTTTTTTTTTAATGATGATTGATGATGATACTGTATATTACATGGAATCACTCGGGTTGCAGTGCGACCAACCGTTTTCTCCTCCATAAGAGGATATTTATGAAATTTCAACAATTCATGTCTCACAAATTTCCAAAATGAATTGGTAATTTTATATATTGATTTCAAAGAGTAGTTGGAACGCCACGGAATAGAAAGATGTTTCTCTGTTTCTACAAGGTCATCGCTTCGTTCTCAATCTGCTCATATGATTTAGTGGAAAAGGTTTAGAGGACCCTATTTTTAGTAAAATGAATAAACAATTATTCGTTATATATACAGGAATACAAATATCATATATTGAGAAAACAACTTCAAATTAAAGTGACCATTCAGTTGTATTTGGGTGGTTCTCGAAGAGTGTTGACCTCTCAAGTTGTGGTGAGGCCTAAACCTTCGATTACTTAAGTGGGGAACAACTGTTACAACAGAATTTTAATGTTGTCATTTCAGTTCAGTGGAAGCTCACGGTTACAACAGAATTTTGATGTTTCCAATTCGCATACGTTATTTAGGGGGTAGACCGTTATTAGAACGAAATTCGGATATTGTAATTTCAGTTATTTCAATTTACAACAGTACCTACTTCTAAGGATTCAGATGTTGTCATTTCAATAATTTCAATTCGGTGCGTTCCTAGATAAAACGCCGTACAGTAATTAACCTTAGACATGATTACATGGTCAGCGCAGAAGGGAAAGTTTTCCACGAAAATTGTTTCAGCTATGTTACGATCGCCCTAGATACACAAACACGAACATAAACAAAAAATCATCATTATTTCTTGTCTGTGTCCAAGTTTTGCGAGTCCGTGGGACATTGTGCTATAGAAGCATACACCCTTCATGGAAATGGCTCAATGGTTGCAATGGTGTAGTGGACTCGTATGCAACTGTTTCAGGTTAAAAATCTCTAATGCAAGCCCTTTTTTTGTTTAGGGAAGGGTCTGATGTACAATATCTTTTCCTCGTCAAAATGAAGATTTCCATTCGCCTTTTGACGAACTCTCAAAAAATCACATATACTTTCACTTTTTAGGACGCCTCTCTGCAGCAAGGCTTTGTCAGTAGAGGGACGACTATTAAAATTGATCCGGGGGTTTTGTCGGCGCCTGCAATTCTTGACCCATTTTCCTGATTCTCTTTTGGTTTGATCCCAATTTAATTGTGGTTGTTATAAAAACTCCGAAAATTTCGAATTTCACGACGGAAAAGGTCTGGTCTAGTTTTGAAACATACTTATTTCAGGTCTTTCAAATGTGAATATGGAAGAAAAAAATTGGAGTGGGCAGCGATAAATCGTTATATCCTCTCTACTTTTATCGGTTTTTCTATTTTATTACTAATTTATGTACTTTTTTGTTCGATCCCAATTTTCGTTTAACAAACCTCTATTGTTTAGATAAAAATCGGAATTCTGGAATTTGATGTGGGGAAATAGGATGGGGTGGGGGTGGCCGATCTATTCAAGCTCAGCTAATATTCACTAGAATCCTCAGCCGATTTTCGTCCTTTTTTATTCAATTAAGAATTCGGTCTAGATTTTTAAGAATCCTCCATGTGTTTACAATCACTTTCATAAGTGGTATCATATACAAACAAATAGGGACGCCCCTGTAATGTATGCATTACTTACCATTATGTTTTCTTCCTGGAGAGTCCGCCGCTATAATTTTTATCTCGGCGCGGTCTCTCCATCCTCCCAACCTCTTGTCTCTTTCTAATATCACCCTCTCTCGCTCCCCCTCGTTGACCCCCAGAACCAGCCCGGAGCCCGATATTACGGACCTGTTACTCTCTTCTTCTTTCTTCCTCTCTCCTTCTCCTCTTCTTCATCCTTCTCCCCTCCTTCTCTCTCGTCTTCTGCACGGCCCAAAGTGGAAGTGAGAGGGGGGAGGAGGCACTTGAGCCGTTTTCGAAGCGGGTTCGTGCACCCTCCGCGGAACGAGCCGCTCATTTCTACGAAACTCCCCGAGCTCTGCTCAGCTGAACCCATCCTCACCTAAAATCGACTGTGACCGATATATTCTCCAAACGACTACAACTGACTTTTTACATCCCTTACAACATACATAACCCTCATCTTGGCAGACAAAATAACGCTGCCGAATAAGTATTAGTTATTGGAATAACTCTTCCACGTAAATCACTGATCTATCTATACTCTGGTCTTTTCCACTCTAGATGCCATAAAAAGAGTCATATTTATATTTCAGTATTTTAGGTTCATTAAGGCATGAAGTAACTTTGGGATTCGCGTAGATATCAGATGTTCCACAGAACCTTTCATTCAAATTTAAGCTTTCTAAAAGCTTAGAAGCCAGAAAATAGCCCTTGGGCCCACTGCCCATTCAAATTTCAGCTTCAAACGGTCTAGAGTTCTGTTAAAGTTCTAGTCCTTAAGGGGAGCAAACAAACGAACATCAATCGATAACGGTAGGGCCATTCTCTTTTTTAAGGGCATATCTATCAATGATGAACGTAAAAACGGTAGTGTTATTTCGAAAAATTTCGAAATTCAAATTTTATTTAGAAATTTCAGCCCTTTGATTTAAATATTTCAAATATTTTTTGGTCTAAGTGTCATTTTCAACTATGAACCGATTTCATAGTAAAAAAAAGTGACCCTCAAAATTTGTTGTTTCACGTTTCAAGATGCGTAGGATTCGATCCACCCACCGTCCAGAGCTTTCCCCTGAAACTACTGAACCCAAGTTTATGAAATTTGGGTCAAAAATCACATTTGGTGTCCAGTTAGGACTGAATGAATAGTTAGCAATAATCTCCATCAATCCTAAACAGTGAAATTAAACGGCTGAAGTTTCCAAAATCTGCATAATATTCATAAATATTATCTAAAACTTTCGTAAGAGCTCTTTTGTTTTTAGGTTCGTTTCTAATTGAAGCGCCTTCAAAGAATCGAATTAGTCCATATTAATTCCATGTCCAGTCTCCTTAAAGGCTGGAACTTTGACAGATAAAACAATTTAGACATGAATGTGATTGTGTGCGTGCTTGGATATAGGAAAAGGCATTTAGTATGATTTGAGGATAGTATCAGCTAAAATAGTAGCAGTGAAATTTCGTTCCAATTCCTCTTCGAAATTGACTTTTTCAAGCCATACCTATGTAATGTAATTGAAGGCAAGTGAAGAGTAGGTAGGTGTTCTATTTTACCTCGTTAAATTTTTATTGTTAGATATACTTGTATATTTTGCTCGCAAAAACTGTAATCGGCATTTTTTTTTGGTTTTTTTTTTGTTCTAATCAACTTTTAAAGTATAAATTTTACTAGTACCGTCTGTGGGGAATCCGATCAACT
Organism: Creontiades dilutus; assembly: GCA_031894815.1. Taxonomy (NCBI): domain Eukaryota; kingdom Metazoa; phylum Arthropoda; class Insecta; order Hemiptera; family Miridae; genus Creontiades; species Creontiades dilutus. The sequence continues at coordinate 872,191 of JAVIWC010008575.1, read as the reverse complement.
TCCAGCTACCCTGGTATGGAAAAATTATTGTACGAAAATGGGGAACAATGTTATTTGCCGACTGTTTTACTGGCAATCCCATGTGGTGTCTCGTTTCAAGTGTTTTCGGACGTATAATCGACTCAAATCCGTTAAAATTCACCCACAGCATATAATCGTAGTTTCCGAATCTAAAAGTGACCTCCCAAACCACACAATGACCCCACATTATTTAAAAAATTATGTGTTAGAATTGGCAGTGATTTGGACTATTATTTTCAATAATAAGGCTTTGTACAGTAAACATATTTTATTGATTCCCCCTCCCCCTAATATTTGGTCACTTTACGGTTCAAGGTGCTTAGATTCCAAATGTCGTAAGCCGTATCGGTCAAAAAAGCCTTCGAATTGAAGCAAAGAGGCTACTAAATATAATTTCTACGGTAATAACACTCTTAAGGTGGAATTTAGTATGTTGACTCCTTGAGGCGTTAAGTGACGACGTAAGAAAACATGATGTATACATCATGTATACATGATTTTCATTTATTTGTGGACAACGGGAAATCGTCGGCCCTGTTACGTTCGATCTGAACGATTTGTGATCTGTACACGAGTTTCTGTTATATATGTGACTTGTAGTGTGGTCTCTTGGATGACTTTGTTTGTTGCGGTAGACGTAACTTGCCAGCTGCTAAAATTCGATACTTGACCATTTTGAATAAATATGAACAGAAAAAATATCATAAAATAATAACTGTGTAAATATATATGAATTATAGATTAGTTTGGATGTTGTATGACGCCTACGTGAATGTGTCTCGACTGCATATTTCGGTGTCGGATAGCTCGTTATCTTTTCAATCTCTTGACAGCGACTACTCTTCCGATCACGATATCCGAAGCTCGTCCTGGATCATATAAAGGTTTGTAACATCCACGGGAAGGAACCACGTCCGTAGGGTCGCAGAGGGAGTCCCATAGGGCTCAGCTGTTCTCTTGTAGTTGTGCTGCCAGTCGATAGAGGCCGGCGCTGGTTCCGTTTTGCTTAGATTCTTGACAGAAAGGCTGTGACTCGCGCTCCAACTCCCTGTTCAACATCCTGATATGGTTGTATGGGTTCGGGTTCATGACTGTTAAGAGTACAATAAGAGAGCTAATAAAGCGGCGAAAAAGCAGCAGTATTGGGTGATTTGGTGGAATGCCTTTTGCATAAGGAAGATTTTTACACTATATTTAGTAATATTAAACGAAAAGAATGATAGTATAGGCTATATGGGTAGCACCAAAGGCCTGTTCTTCAAAAATCTGTACCCGATAATTAAAAGTAAGCCCTGGTTTAAGAAAGTTGTTTCAAACAAGAAATTTGTTCGAGCGCTATGCAGAATGAGAATCAATCACGCATTGAGTCCGTATTATTTAGCTAGAATATCTAGGGTCAATAATATCGATAATTTGGTAGAAACACAGAAATGTACTCATTGTGGTGGCGGGGGAGTGTAGAATACATTGTGATGGGTCACATCAGCTATAGAGCAACCGGCCACGGATTAGGTTCAATACCAGCAGATATGAAGAGAGCAGGCACATGAGGATCAGCGTAATTTGACAACAGGCGCATACGCCGAAGTCCGACAGACTAATCACTAAAGTCGCGAAATCAACAAGCCCTCCACTGGGATTATCCCATGCACTAAATAGGTATAATTACCTTTGTCAATAAAGATTATTTGATTTGAGTGCGAAACATTTGCTGACTCTAGAAATCGGTTGTTGGAACAGTATGAGGTTTTGGAGACATCTTTTAATTATCAATGCATATTAAGGAAAGAAAATGTGAATATTCATCAATTACCTATTGTTTGTCTTCTTAGAAGACAATGAAATAAGAATATAAGTAACGTGGATAATACCTAAGTGAATCTTATAAATAATTGTTGTTTATATCTATGAATGAATTTTATGGCTGAATGTATAAAAAAATTCCTGATGAATTGCCCATCTCTAATTACCTAATGCTTAAGGAAGTAGGCAAATATTAAATTCCAATACATGCATAATACGCCTACCTCGACTTGCATCTACGGCATAGTGAGAATGTTGTAAAGCTTCACCATAAATGTGAATGTCGGAAAGGCTGAATCGCGCTCCAACACCCCTCTCAACGTCCCGTTGTATTGTCCAACTCTACGTACCTATCGCTAAGAAAGCACGCACAACCACAATTCAAATATCATATCCAATTCCAAATTCTGCATAATTGACCTGATTCGAATTTCCAACTAGTTACCGAAACCTATTGCTTAAAGAGCTGGAAAGGTAGGATGGGAAGTTACATTATAATCATTGTGCAATGACAGATAGTTTTCTTACAGATAAATATTCAAAATCATAGTGTACCTCAGCTCCAACCATGGACTGTTCTTCGACTATTGGCAGAGAATTGGACAAATGGACGGATTGCACTTTGCATCAAATGTGCCACAAAACGACAATACTATAATGTACGAATCGAACGAATAAAATTTAAGGATATAAGATAAAACACCTACCTATTCTTGATTTGGCCATAAATATGTGACATGGGCTATAAACAAAACGAACTTTAAAACAAAATTCCATTATAATTCTTTGAGCTGATTCTTTGGTCACAATTAACTAAGTGAATTTTACAATGTGCGCTGGCGTTCACATTTGTGTTTGAGTCGTTTAGTTAGTTATTTTCATTATTTGAGCCCTTTAATTTCCCCTTTAGAATTGACCGACACTGTTGACCAGAACGTTGCTCCAACTTGACCCGTTTGTGATTTTGACCCATGTTTTATTGGAATTTTGGTCCAGTGATTTCGGAAAAAAACTCTGGACGACGTAGAGACAGATTTTTTAAAATTCGATTTTCGGGTTCTATGCATCTTGAAACGTCAAACTAGAAATTTTGAGTGGTGATGGGAGGGGGTTAACATTTGTTCTTGTTGGGAAATTAAAAAGCTTCATTATTGTATTTTATAAATCAAAATATTTCAATCAGAAATGAAGAGCGGAAATTGAGTCTCACAAAGCAAATTTTTTTAAAATTGCCTACGCTGGATCTATCGTTGTTCCATTGTCGGCAGGTTTTAGCTGATTTAAATCTTTCTACTTGTTGGGGGAAATGTTGGTGCATGTTTGTGTATTAAGAGAATTGTTTCAAAATTAATATCCGAAGATAGTCGTTCAGAAAGTGGGTCTCCCAGTAACGGCATATAACCAGCAATGCTTTATCTACATAAAGAAATACAGATAATGGAATTGTAGTGGATGTATTTCTGCAGTAGAAGTTGAGGAAATGATGGTGTTTAGATTTTCTTCCTGTTCACTGAAAACGCTTCTATCACACCCTTTCCAACGCGTTATTGACACCGCTGATACACCCCCACGCCTCTCCTCGGCCAAAGAGGAAAATTGATCTTCGGAAAACACCGTGGGCAGTCCATTAGAAACTCGAGGAAAATCTCTCCGGAAACCACTTCCGGGATAAACAAGTTCTCGGTGAAGGGCAAACTTGATGCACTCTCAGGAAATAAAAAGGAAATGCCGAGACAAAAAGGGCAGTAGTTTTAATGTGGTCCCTTGGCGGGGGGTCGCCCTTGCGTTGGTAATGTCTCACAAGTTACTTATCCGTTGAAAAGAACTTGACATTGACCTACATCCCTTGATACGAACCAGATAAACATCTTATAAGATCGCATGACCCTTCGAGATTTAATGTGTCTTCGCGTCTTCTTCGTAGCGGACGGAAAATTATGTTTTCCCTGGAAAACGGATTTGAGATAATATTTCTCGTTCACATTAGAAAAGAGCATAGCGAGGGAACTAACGCCGGTTAGACGGTAGACGATATCGTTTCGGTTCGCGTTCTCCATGCAATTTTGCAGTTTTTATCAGTCGGGGAAACCGGTTTTTTCATTATTTCTTCTCTTTTACAATTCTAATCTTGGGAGGGATACGGCGAGGGGAATTTATAGCGGTAAAGTTACTTGGCATTGCAGCACTCAACTTTCATCGTCACTCGTTTCGACTGTGAACTTGGATTAAGTTCTTAGGACGCTCGCATCGATGGGTTTTCTCAAGGGTAGCTCGAAGGAACAACGTGATTTTAATCATGCAAGCGGAAGACGGATTCAGAATTTCGAGGATGCGGAAATGGTGATGCAGAATAACGGCTATTTTACTGGCAGATAGGGAATGGAGTTTGAAATGAATAGAGCCATGTAAATAGGTACCAGCTTTATGATTGGGTATGTATGTCTATAAAATGATGCGAGACACGTGTGTTCCTCTTCGATTTTTGGTTCATTATTTTTAATAACAAGCCTTCGTAACCGTATAACAAACTTTTTTGATAATCCCCTCAATCAAGGTTTCAAGCTGAGTTGATTCAAAATCTGCAATGTCCATCCGCCGTTCACCATACTCTTTTTAAAATATGACTTATATCCGGACCCATCGCCTCACAGTCAAAGAATGCTAAGACCCAAAAGCTAGTCATTGAGTGCAAAAAGCGTGGGTTTTTTGGTTTTTACAGACACAGGAAAGTGCATCATTTTCTATAATTTTGGACAAAAAATCGACTGGTTTTTCATCAGCTGATGAAATTCAAAAATCATTGCAACTTCTGTTACTAAAAGTGACTCCTCAAACCTCAGAATGACACGAGCAATCACGCATTATTCAACGAATAATAGAACCACGTGCTAGAATTAGTACCGATTATTTCACCAGCATTCTAGAATAAAACACGATCATTTACATGATCTAGGTGATTTTTCTGATATTCCGATCAAATTACGTTTTCCCATCTCTCTCCTGCGGTATGCCATAACATCAATAAAACCGATATTCAAAGACAATCTGCAGTTCGTGGCTCCAGATTCTGGATCTCAATCAAGACACATCCTTAGTATACCCCCCTGGATACATCCATCTTAGGCAATTGTACAAAATGTCTGAAACAGTGAATCTTACCTGTGCGAACTTAAACGGTAATGATAACTTGGGAAAAAAATTAAATATCAAGTAATGAAAAAATAACGATGACACTTAATAAACATAAATACTGATTTTTCATCACGATTTAGTCAACAATGAACCATGTTTATTCATTATCAAATCCGCCTGTAAGGTGGTATTTTGATCTGCTTATCATGAACCAAGTTTCATTCATCATGAGTTCAAGTTTTTATAAAACACTTCCTACCAACTGATTATAGCGATTTCAGATATGTTCAAGCACGTTAACTTTCACATTTGACAATGGCTTTTTTGAAAGGATGTTCGAAAAGCGATCCGTGTGGGGTGATTCGGTTTACTACTTAGTGCTATCTTGAAAATATCCGATTTTCCAATTGTTTAATATTTGATTCCACTCTCTAGGGTTGAAAGACAGTGATGCTTCACACCAAAATTTAGCTTAATCGTTCCAGAAATAAGGCTTGGGACTCGTTGTAGTAGCAGATGTTGGAACCGAACAGACACATTCGTGGAATAGGGCTCAGGGTGTTAGGCAAAACCAAGAATGAATCTCTATTCATATCATAACTGCTGATGCTTGTAGATTTTTATGGGTTTTAGCCATTTACTGTTGAATCACTACATACCTCGCCTAAGATGTAAGCCTTGTCATGCACTTTTTTAACCAACCAGTTGCAGCAATCGAAGGGAGGTGCAAAGATTAGTTTTATTGGTGAATTTTAGTTTTCACGAGGTAGGTAATTAGTTGTTAAAGTGTGCAACAACTTAAAATGGTAAACTCTATTCATCGCAGTGAAAATGTTTGCTACGTGATGAGTTTATTGGATTCGTTTACCATTCAGTTTTTGAAAATTCACTGTTGCTACTGTACACAGCCTCTCAAAATTTTACAATACCCACCACAAAATTCTGATCAAACACGTTATTCTGTATAGTTGGGTTTTCACATCGTGACAAAATGGAGAAAAAGGATGAGAAGAAAGAAAAGAAAAGTTTGAAACACGTGGGACCCGTTTTGGAAGTTTCCACCTCCAAATCCGGTGAAAAGAAGCAGCAAAAGAAAACCACGGTGGCAATGTCCGTGGCCCCGACGCCTGAACAGCCGGCACCAGACGGCGCGCAAGCCAACGAATCTCTGGGGAGCAGCAAGTCGGAAGTTGAGATCGACAATTCATTCATAGTTTGTTCCCACATAGCTGATCAAGTGAGTTTTATACGTGAGTTACGTACCCACGTTTTGGTTCATCCCTTTTCCAATAATCCGTTAGATTAGCTCAAGAATCTCAAAAGTCTGTATCTTAAATGTTCGACAGAACTGGGTATCCCTGACTTTCGTGACGACCCCCGTGTTGCAAGAAATTTGTCGTTCCATAACTAACAATATTCTGAGGAAAATTGAGGAGGCTTGAGCAAAAAGGGTCTCTATGGAAAATCATTTGCAATTAGCAGCTACAGTACAAACCCCGTACCTATGTTATTTTGCATTCACACTGATGTTATCTACTTATTTTCTAAATAATTAATCTACAATTTAATGTGGAATTACCTGCGGGAAATCATCAAATTTTATTGATGGTGTTTTTATCAATGATGGATGACAGAGGATCGCCACTATGTATACCAGAGTCAAAACTTGGGGGTTTTCGGGATTTAATTTTCCTCGATTGTCTTCAGGTCTCTAGTAGGCGTCTCATTGTCCCGTTTTTTATTTGAGATGGCTGGTAACAGCCTCCGTTCTCATAGTAATCTACGGACTATTTTTAGGGTAGCCTAGGGATTTTGGAAATCCGTAGACAGTGTTGCAACTGCGGCATGAGACTATTTAATATTTTAACTGTCGGAATTTCGTTAGGCTCTGGGCTGATATCGGGATTTTTCCCGTGAAATGTTGACGTCATCAATCGTTACTCCCCTTTAGCTTGTAATTTAAAAAATATTCAAAAATTTCCTTACACGGCCAATTGCTTTTGTGACACATAAATGTCAAGTATAGTAAAAATTTTGTCACCAACTGTTCAGGTGGACATGGAGAAGATAAAGTCTATAGCCAAGAACTACGGAGTGGACTTAGATCACACACTTGAGGAACAAAAAGCCATCAAGAAGGAGCTGAAGAAAAAGATTAGAACTTGGAAGAAATGTCCTTGCCGCATGGATTTCAGGTAAGTGACTGATTATGTCTTTATTAATTATAGTTTAGCAAGCGGATACCCTTTTTAAATGCTGCACAGATACAATTTAAACACTGCTACGCCTGAGAATAAACCAAACACGTTCCAGCGTCAGAGGTATCCTGTACTCAGAACAAAGCGGCTTAAGGGTTGGAATAGCCGGCAGTTGGTGGGTAAATTATTTTGCTGTGCATACCCAATTCATAAATCAGAAGTTTATTTATTTACTTTTTTTTCTACATTTCCTATTCGTAGTAATATTGTGTTCAACTCTTTTTATTGCCCACCGGAATATTCACACTAACATTCTGCTTCAAATTTACCTCGTAAATCGGGTTGGGATCGTTTTGGAAAAAACAATTAAATTTACCACAATTGCTGTAAATGACAACGCTCTTCAAGTACGGAACTTGACTGAAGCTCGATCATACAGAGGAGCAATATTATTCTATAAGTCTCAAGCCGAGATATTAACAAGAAATTAAAACATAACAAAATTACGCTCTACATGTTCTATAATAATATCAATTAAGAAACTTCGGTAAAAATCAGAACCCCACCCCAACGGAAATACAAAAAATGTTGACCTTCAGACAAATAAATTTTAATTTGCTTTACCAAAGTCGTAATGCAAATTGCAATACAATTAGTCCACATTTTTAGGTTCGAAAAAAATCTAAATTATATTAGGTAACTTTCGAAGTTTATAGTAACGTGAATTAATTTTACCGTTTTTATAAGTATCAGTAAAGTTGTTGAATAATTCAAGGACTAAAACTCTCTAGCAGCTGTCTCCATAATTATTGTCAGATTTTCCCAACTGTCATATTACTCGTCTAACAGGATACTTACCAGCGTGAATGAGCTCAACATTATTTGATGAATAATAAGACAATATGATAGATTAATGATTATATCAAAGAACAAATTAGTGTGAACTGGCAACGTGATTAACCGAATTTACCAAGCGTCAGGCCTGCGCGGGCAACAGTAGGTAGGTACCCAACTACATCCATCAATTAGAAATGTCACAAATTTGTTTGTTTTCTTTTCTACTGAGGTGAGGTCTAATTCGATAATAGTCGATCAAATTTTCATTTGTCAACTTCTTACTACAGTAGTTAAAATTGCGTCTACTGAAATTTGCACGGTACCTACCATCCTACGTATCTTATTACGTTCATTTGCTCAATAGGTTTCATTTGTCGTGGAAAAATGTAATTTGATATGGAAAAGGTTCCTTTTGGTATGGAGAAGTATTCATTTGACGTCGAAATTATATTGCAGGCTGTAACTATCCTCAGGGTTTCTCAATTACAAAATAAATTGACGAACAATTTATTTGAATTTATGCATTTTAATCATTTAGGAACGTGTGTCGTGACCCAGTGACGGGACAGACGTGCGCCTCGGTCCGCGCCTTCATGACACCCCAGCCGTTCGACCCGCGGACGCTAGAGGCATCGACGCGCCTACCCCCGGGGACGATCGGCGTCGGACGCCACCAAGTCGCCTTTCACACGGGCGGTCCGCTTCCTAATACCAACGACCCGCACGTTCTCGAGCTCGGGAAGCGGGAAGACGGAACGATGTGCGTCTCCGTCCAGTATTCGCCCGAGCCAGGGCCGCTCCCCGAGTACGTGTGCACGACCGTGCGAGAGACGCAGGCGGCCCTCGAGGGCGGCGACGGAGGCAAAGGGAAGAAGGGCAAAGGCAAAGGCGGGAAGAAGGGCAAAGGAGGGAAGAAGGGCAAAAAATAAATAACAATCCATCCTGACAATATATTTTGTGCCTAGCGAAATATCGACAACGCCAATTTCATAAAAAGTAGGTATCTAGTTAGAGCTCTTTTCACAACCAAATACTGTGATGGTTATGGCTATACCTGCCTTCCTGATTCTCAAAACCATCTCTGGGGACATTTGGAATAAGTTCTCCTAGGGATTCGTGAATCCTAAGGATGATTTATAAGGGAGTGCCCCAGCACACGGTGCTTTCGTCCTCCTTCCCTCCTTGCAAGCAAGGAGCAAAATCCCTGGCAGAGCACCGTGGGAGACTGTTACACCCACAGTCAAGGGTCCTGCATCTATTGACACAAGAGCCTTTTTGTTCGAGGTACCAAAGGTGAAGCTGGACGTTCTAACCCGCCCTACCAACTGAGCGGGTTGGTAAACGAGTTATTCGCAAGCCACATAAGTCACTCAGACGAATCTACCAGGAGAGAACCTACCCTTAGCTTTCAAGAGTAGCTATCCAGCCTTGTTATACAAACATCCACCACGAAGCCAACCGCTTACAGGGGGCAGGCAAGTGATGCTTTGTGTGCGCCTGGAGCTCCCCCCGCCCTTAGTACCAATTTTGTGTCTAAGATATACCAGTGAACTGGCCGTCCCAGGCATCAGAAGCCAGATTGGTCGCAGGCTCATCACAGGGAAGGCGACCCTGCAACTACCACTTTGGGAACAATCTGAATCATTATAACGTCATAGTTATCCTCTGGGTTTTGCAGGCATCAACCCCATCAGCCCATCGAAGGGCAACTAAACCATCCCACCACCTCACCATGTTACATGTTACCATGAGTGTGGTTATGACCCACTGTAACTCTATGATTGGCAGTCCTGACTCCCGCATACCCTCTCAATTCCGTATTGCCCCCCTAGGCACGATATCTTTTGAATAATTCTCCTTGAGCATAACCCCCACAGTCCCCCCCCCCCCCCCCCCGGCTTATTTCAATGCCCCCGAGACTCTTATTGAAAAAAACGGATTTCTTAAGTCAAGTCCGTCGCGGAAGGTATCCGTATTGAAAATTTACGCCTTAGAACATAATATAAAATATAAATTAAGGGAGTAAAATTTTTTTCTATAAGTTTAACAAGGCTTATTATTGGAAATAATAAAAAACAAACAAAACTGATGATGTTACACTGCCCACTCATCTTGGAGGATGATGTCCCCATACCCGCACACTCATATACGCATATGATGTTTCGAGATGCTGTTGTTCAGCTCGCTCGTGCTAATGGACAAATAAACTACACCAGCTCGATCCGCGCTCATATCAGCCGATCGCCCCGCGTCCACGGGCCCGCAGGAGCCGTCAGCCCTCTTGAAATAGACCGGTTCCGAGGCCTCGCCCCTTCTCCCAACTCCCAACTTCACCTTCACCGCCAAATCTCCGTTTTGTAGAGGTGTGACGTTCTAGACGGAACAGTTACGTGCACCATAATCGTTGATGGGAACGGCTCACAGTGATTATTTATCGTTATTTAAATCAGTTTCTCTTGGAACGGCCAAGCTCTTTTGTCATGCTCTACTTCACTAGTACTGTACGCTGCAAATTATTTCGTAAAGGTTGGTTTTTAGTTTATTTAGGTAATCCTCCTAATCGGATCAAAACTGCAGTACCAGAACTGCATTGTAAAATAGTGCTTGATTTCCCCTAGGATACAAAAGTCGAATGGTTGATTAGGAAGTACCCCAGTACTCTGTGATTACGTCGTATCATCCTTTTCACAAGTAAACAAAAAAATAATACCTGGTAGGGTACTGTAAAAAACGGTTCCACCTATAGTCAAGGGTCCTAAACTCAGCAGTATTAATCCTGTAGCACGTCAAGATGGAGCTTAGCAGTCTGCAACACTCTACCACCGAAGTAGGTTGTTAACGGAATGATTGACAGTGCACAAAACTCACATGAGAGAATGTTCTGGTAGAACGAATCTACCGGAAGAGTTTCTTCAATAGGGTCACCAGGCTTCGCCTCCTAGCATGGATGAACAATCAGAGCCACCAAGAAGCTTAGGGAGCCTCCCGCAGTACTAATTATGCGCCATAGATAAAACTGCTCACTTCCAGAACGAACACCAGAGAAGATGTTCCTGCAACTACTGAGCTATCCGCAGCCCAGCCGTAAGCGATTCGTCCGCCACGTGGGATGAAAAAAGTCTCCCGTTATTATCGAGGCTTTCTGGCCTCTTCTCGTGATTTATGTTCACCGTATCCCATCACTTCTTTAGCCCTGCATAGGTACATGGATGCGTGAAAGTCGTGTGTCAGATTGAGTTAGAAATACTGCAGAAGTCAGAGCATGTTTGAAATGCACTCATATGCCATTAGTAAGTGAAACATACCAACGTCAATCGCCGTAAGTCACCACTTCATTTGTTATAAACTTCGGGAAGATAACAGAGTATCTTGAGATCTAGAATTGATATGTTCTTTCTTTGTGTCTGTTGGGCTACAAAGGATTGTCAACGATTTTGGTCCGTCGAGGTTTACGACTCAAGTGGGCCCAGGGCCTAACGACGCTCCCAATCTGCTCTCTTCGTAATCGGAGCATTTATACGGCGAAACGACCAGCTGAAACCCATCGGCCCACTTACCCCGAACTACGAAGACCCAAACTCCACATCTTGCGTCGCCCCGACTCCGATAGATGGACACACGAATAGCTATTCCAAATACCATACATAACGACGATATCCGTTGAATAATGACATTTATTGGGATATGAACAAACTTAATTATCATGAATAGATCATATGCAGTCAATGTATTGTGGTCTATTGACATAGCGGGGCTATAGACAGAGCTCGAGCTACCATCAGAAGCTAATGAACTTCCAAATAATATTCCATAAGGAAAAAGTTAAAGTCATGCAGCATAATTGTATCTTTTTTTTGCATTTGTTTTGTAATACGGGTTATAACTAGGGGTGAATTAGTTTGTGTTCAAATCAGAACATTTCTTTGCTTAAAACCAGCCTGCTTGCTTCAAAAGGGAACATTTTTCTCCTTAGTGGGTATATGAATATCTACAGTTGGCATCAAAAGGGGACATATCCAATCTGCAGTTTGCCAAGCTTGACCTATTGTACTGCTTCATTACGGCAGCATCAATCCGACAAAACCTGCCTCCAGAACATGCTCAGTTGAATCCACAGATGATAGTACGATGGCTCTTGGCCACGATTGCTGTGAGCACCACTGTTGACACTGCCCGAGTATTTCTTACGAACAGTTACTCGCGAGCATTTCCTGCGGTCAGATGGCACCCGTGTTATTATCGAGAGCTGCGGTTACAGAAATAAAATCTAAAAGAATTTTAAAAAATGACAGAAGTGAATGTCAAAATGGGAGAGATTAGGCACCTTCAACAATTTGGCCGGAACTAGGTTCGATTTGACGAACATCGGTGGGGGGTGTTTACACTGAGCGGGCGACGAACAGGCATCGCTCTGATGATTCGTCGGAAAACCGTCGTCTGGATCAGCCTTTACATTGCTGGATCAGCCTCGAGCACGAGCGAGCCTTCCGAGCGAACATGGCTCGGCTCGAAGGGACTGTTTACACTGCCTGAGCCTGTAACGAATGCTCGTGCGAAGCCCCTGCAAATGCTCCAGCAACGTAAACAGGGCTTTACACTATCCAGCTTGGTCAACGGTTACCCAATCAACGGTTATTCAATTGAAGAATAGAGGGATTCCATAGATGAGGAAAAGACGTATGATATTACTATGGTTAGGAGAAACGAACATGTTAATTGTTACGATTATTAAACCGTTCATCTTCGACTACCCTCAAATTTTGAAATTATTTATGTTTGATTTTACTATTGCCCGTGGGTGTAATGAAATATTGCTTTGTTGGAAATGGAATCCACAGGGGACCGTACGTCCACAGCCTAACTTGTACATTCACTGTAAAATTTACAGGGAACGATTCACGTCATTCAATATGGTCAAACTCGAAAGAAAACTGTGGAAATTAAGCTGGTTACAAGGATTTACCTATTTACGAACGAACGCACAGACAGATATTGTTTGTCACGTGCCACGTTGGTGTTTCCGTTCTCTGAACAATAGACGAGTTGCGCGAGTTCATTTTATCCCTAACGACCGTCGTGGGGTTAAAATAACTTTTTCAGCCATCGGTATTTTCACCGTTAAACTCAACAAATCCATTTGCTCCATCCTCAACTCCCCAATTAAGCGTCGAACGAAACCCAAAGAAATAAGCTCTTAATGTTGTGACCGTTAACTTATGGGGCGACCGCTCCTTGTTCGGTCAAACTGCCAGTGGTCGCGAAATCCGGCAGTTAACCCGGTTTTCATAGGTACATCATGCCTTTCAACCATGACCCGTTGATATGATACATAGAACTGTTTACGACTTCCCGAAGACAGTTAACCCTTCTCGTTAATGGTACTAGTAACGATTGACGACATAACCCATAATGATGGACATAAAAACAGAATCGTTGAATAAGTTATTAAAATCTTTTCCGTTTGAGATCGGATTTCTGCAGGCCATGTGCAATAATTTAAAAAAAGGCCCTATTTCAGTTTTTATTTTTGATACACGAAATTGGAGAAACTGCAAAAGTTAATAATCTACATTAATCATAACTAATTTTCCTTACTTATGTTATAAGCGATGGTTATAAACCTTCTTAACAACTATCCAAGATCCTGAATATGGGGCAAGAATTATTATCCTAAAATAACTTCTCCCTCAAGACATTTTGAAAAAAATACGTTAAGAATGTTTACCGCTGATATAAACAGGTAAATTTTATATCGTTGTACGAATCTATGAACCGATTTTGAAAATTCTTCCAATAGAAGAAAGCCGAATTATTTTTGAGTGTCATAGCTTATACACCAACCCGAGAAATGCAGAGACTTTTTTGAGGTTAGTAGTTGGATTTGTAGGTTAATTTGAAGAAACCACAGTCGAACAAAATTGTTTCTTATGCCTTATGAACATCTGATATGGGTATGGTCTACAAGGTAACCAAAGGATTTGACGAAATTAAAATATTTGAACTGTACTTCGACATCGTTTTGGCAAAACAATCTCTGGATGTATAGAACCGATTTCAAACCTTTTCTCTCCAATAGAAATCCACATTATTCGTGAGTGCCAGAAGCTCTTTATCAACTCTAAACATTAAAGCGCTCTTTTGTGATAGTTGACTTTGCAAAATAAGTCTGATGTTATTACTCGTAAAACGAGTAAGCCTATTATTTCAAGTTCTTGAAGCCGTATTACTGTTTATGATTTGAACGTATGGTTAGTGAGATAATACGGCATAAGTGAACAATGACTGATTCTACTTCAGTCAATATTGCTGTGAAATGGTGGCACATGATAACGGAAAGATCGAATTTGATATCCTTAATTTCATGTCCCAGACTATTCACTATAATATAAGTGAATATCGCTGACTATTCCTGAATTCTCAGATTTATTCCTTCACCTTCAACAACTTGTGGGGGAAAAATAATCCCAATGAGTTTTCCCAAAGATCCATAACAGTCAATACCAACCAAATCAGGCTCATAATTTCGTCACAAGTAAAACGTTTACTTACCAACAAAGTAGGTGTTGGACAACTAGTTACACATACAGTATGTATGATTGTACTCAAGTACCTAACACCATTGGTTAAGTTTTAGGATGACAGGAAAGCTAAGTGCCTAATGAACATCAAGAATTTGGAAAACTGCCTAGAATCGTATGCCTCTCAAGTGTCTGACTAGCAGAGGGACATTGTAGCAATATAGAAGTCAAAAGTCGTTAGTTACCGTTGCCCCGAGTCTCACGAAGGCCGGCAGAGCGGGCCACATCTCCGGAGTCAACTTCGCATTTTAGGAGGCCTCATCATGGGAGCACAATAACCTTATCAACTTTACGGCTCGACGTTATTACAAACAATTGCTGGGAGGCTCTGGAGCACGTCTCTCAGACACGTGGCCGGGCGGTCCGTTAGGCCGTTTTATTCAGGACGGTAGTCTTTCCCTATCGTCCTCACCTTTCGATCTTCTTTAACCCTTATAACACGGTTTTTATATTTGTTAAAGGCTTCCTCTGACCTAGAAAATCAAAATCTCTTGGATTTCCTATCATACAGAGGGACAGATGACGTTGTATGCAACATGTTGACACGTGGGTGTATCACGATTTTATGATGCATAGATAACCACTCAGGTGTAGGACCATAAAATTCCGTTTTTGCCAATTATATTCGGTAAATTGTTACTACACTTCCCTGTCATCCTAGAATAAACAGTGAATGAATGAAAAACATATGTATTAGACAAATTAATTACAAAACAAATATAATGCACTTGATATGGCTGTGGGCTAAGCCTGTCTGCCAGAGATCTGCCACCAATCCACAAACTGACTTTTTTCTTCTTAATAATAGTGAGTTTATTGGAAAAGATGATAGTGTAGAATAGTATAGGTAGTTATAACTCTTAATTCTTCATAACATCCGTTCAAACTCAGATACAAGTTCAGATCTGTACGAACATGCCGCCGCACAGTACCTGGCTACAGCCAGCCAATTTGCACCATTCAACACATTAATGAACAACTGATCTTAAAGCTCTGCTGATCCAAAGTTGACAACACGAAATTCTTGAAGAACCGGGCATCGCGCTATAAAAAGCAGAATATTTTCAGGTTCCCTATACTGCAAAGTGAGCACATCTCCCTGGCGCGGCCATCATTTGCAGTCTGTCCGTAAGGTCGACAGTTAAGCGTGAGCATGTCACCCCGAACCTTACAGACCCATCTCAGGACAAACATTGGGACCTTTCGGGTATCAATGGTTGAATCAATACAACGGATGTCCAAACTCAAGTGTCGGTAAATTCGTTTCTGAGATGCTACAGCTCGTGCCAAGGAAATAAACAGTGACGACAAGGGAAAAAGGATCTGAGCTTAATTTCTCGATACAAACTTTGTGAAGTACTTAACCCTGAGTTGAATGAGCTTCATCAGATTTTTAATTGTAGCAATGTCAAGGCGGCTTGTTGATTTTGAAGAAGTTTGAAAGCGGAGAGAAGATGAATCAGCTAAAATTGCACTTGCAAAGTTGTGTAGGAACAAACAGGGTACTCTAAGACCATTTATTACCCATCTTTGTGAGGTCTCCATTTTGGGTTCCGCTAACGATATACTAAGATCCTAAGTTCCACTAAGATCTACTCACTTAGCATGGTCATACTTATAAAATAGAATGTAAACTCAGTTACACCATTGAATGGTTTTTACCTTCGATTTTGACCAAAATGTGATCAGAACCTGAATCTAATTGAAAATCTCTCTAGGAAGATCCTTTTGGAGTTTCAGGAGTTCTTGATGGAGTCTTGTGCATGATTAATAGCTGGAGGTGACTGCATTACATACGCTTTGCAGCCTTGAACTTTCGAGCCGTGCGTTGCACCCAGTTGTTATGCTACCAACCCACTTATACAGAGAAAGTGACTAATTGCCTGGGGAAGTGGGTTACTCGAACGGTGCCCTATTGTTGAGTTGAGTTGTGACTCACAAACCCTTCGCCCTACCTGACTGGTTCCGAACAGTTTGACCGCACCTTTTCATCGCACTTCTATTCTCCTGGTGGGTGTGAATCCAAACTTCACTAACTTCAGATCATAATTTCAGGATTCGCTCTGTGTCACATTTGGCGATTTGGTCGACAAGCTGTTTAATAATGAAGTGAAGGATTATTAGCATGGGTTGGGCAACAATTCAAAACCCTTCTACATTGACCTTCGTTTTGTTCTAAACATGATAAACCCAACTCTGTCAATACAGTAGAACCTCTGAAACTCGATTTCCAAAAACTCGACATTCCATAAAACTTATTTTAAAAAAATTGTTTACACTGTCCATAACATAGAGCTTTTTATTAGTGCATAGGCCGCCCGAGACCGCTAGGGGCTAGACTAGGTAACCGGGGTTTTTCCAAGGTCAATTTAAAAATTTAACCGAAGTGCTCATTATTACTGTAACATTTTCGTTTTATTTTAGTTATACAGGGTGTCCCAGGAGTTATGCACAATCCGGCTCCTACGCACAAACTCACTAACTCGACAACCTTTAAGTCCACATTGTGTCGATTTTGTGAGGTTCTACTGTATTATGACAGTACGTTTATGAGTACAATCACATTAGAATTAAAAGTATTATGGCAGTACTTCAAGTTCTGTCTAAGTATTTAACACCATTAAAGCATTAACTTTAATTCACCATTCCAAAATCATTTTACTACTCAATGGTACAGCCTACACAATATTTGCCATAGTTAATACATAATTTCGCCCCTCCTTTGTTTGAAATGTAGGATATTAGCCCTGAAGATGCTTTATACTTATGGAGGAAATTCGCCATAGAACAAGTTCTGAACTTCGTTTGAAACAAACATCGTTTACCCTCAACCTTAGTGTGTAAAGTTTCAAATAAAAAAAGACACCCCTTGATCAAATCTCAAGCCCTCAGACGGGATGTGTTGAAGTCACCAAAGCAGCAAATAGGAAATCTAAATCATATATGATTACTCTAAATCAGCAAATTCATGAATTTAGCTTTAGAAACAGCCAAGTCATAAATCCAGTTTTAATATCGATGGAGCGTCAATCAATTTTTCAGATATATCTATCAAAACGGTTATTTTTACTATAATATCAATACTTTTAGTGTCAGCAGCTTACATAAATAACTGCTATTGGATAGTGATAGGCTAAATTAACTAACGCTATAATTATGCAATTGTTTACTTTTTCTGCATTGCTACTGCATTGCTCCATAACAGTAACCAACGAAGTGTCTTCACTCAGCCGATGTGAAGGAGCTAAAATAAGATCCGTGCGGTGCAGAGGCTGTCAAACAAATATTTTCGATTCTGGAAGGCAAACGTTACCAGAAAACTTGTTTTCACGAATTGGTAAATGAAACTGTAGAATAGCTTAATTACAGGTAGGTACGACCCTTACGTCGTTTTATTTCTAAGACTCCTTCTTGTACCATTGGTCATATCAGAGGAGCAGGAGATCGAATAGATTAGTCAGCTCCCATTGTAAAACCCTAGACCTGAGATACGTCAGATTTTCCATTACGCCGGATAAGCAAGCAGTTGGACACCTGAGCGAAGGAGGTCGCGGTCTTGAATCCCACTTGCTTCGAATGAAATTCAAAACTAGGAAGACTTAGAAATGTCTTCTTACGTCAGCCCTCTCTCGCCCCAGTGTCAATAACGTCGGTTGTGACTAACTGCCCCACTTAACGTTCTTAGAGGTGAATAGTACGGGATCCAATTTATAGCTGTAAGTTGAAAGTGGACACTTGGAAAGTTCCGTTTTACTATCGTGATTCAGGTTATATGTCGCGATTTCAGCTTATCAGTTAAAGTTTTAACAATCAACAGTTTATCAAGAGTTTATAATTTATTGAAGACTGAAAAACTCATATTCTTTAAACTAACCCCGGAAAGGCACCGTAGTTTTTAACACATACAGCGAAACCGTGGAGTTTTCCTAACCCCGAATTTTGAAATAATTCCCAACTTATCAGTTTTTTAATGATTTCTTTCTTCAATTATCCAAATCACATACGAGACAATCTTATGAATGGACAGGTAAACGCAATTTTTTATTTTTTATTATCAAATAAAATAGAAAATACAATATTCTGGATTTTAAAATTGTTCTTAGTGAAATCCTCTTTTTAAATCACAAAGAAACCAAACTTCCAAGGAACTTGCATTTTTTGGCATCGGATAAGATTCCCAATCACTCAGGGAATAAATCGGGGAGAAATGTAAATTATTGTTCAATTTGGGCTCGACGATGTGAAGGAGTTTTTCCTAGGAGCTCGTTGAAGCTTAGACAAATACGAAAGTAATAAATACAATTTGAATGTACAATCACATACGTATCACAATACATTATCAAAAATAAATTCAAAAAATCACCTCCTTTTCCAAATTTTAAAACCTACCTATGGAGAAACATACAGTTTTTCTTTTATATCCGCAGCCAAATTAAACTACCAGCATTCCACTTCCCGTTTGAGGTCTTTGAGAAGAGGGATTGATTAGTTCCTTGGAGGATCGGCAACCACTGATCTTTATTGTGAGGTCTTCAGCAAACTTGGATGAGCGATCTATCCACTTGCTTTTTGCATATAAGACCTTGCAGCTCATTTCAGTTCGGTAACCATAACAAAAGTCTCGTAGCCTCAAAACTAGTTTTAGTGATGTTATTTGCAAGGATGAATTTCATTGCTGCCAGATCCAGAGAAGCGTGTAAGCACCCACTAACATGTATTTATTATAGGTAACATCGATTTCTCCTGACCTATGGGGTCCACTTTGATTGAAATTGGAGGTTAGTTTGGTATATTTCACGTCGACGTTGTACTGCTCGTTGGATTGAGGATTAACCGTAGAGCTTGCGAGGAACTAAAATTGGTTGACTCCCGCAAAATTTTGGGGACAAGGGATTTTTTTTTGAAGTGGGGGAAACTCTCATGAGCACAGAGCAGGTACAACCCCGCATCAGTAGTGGTGGACTCTAAGAGCCTGCCAACTAAAACCGCTACTCCGCGAATTCTTCAGAAACAGTTCGCTCAACTCCTATTGCAGGAACCACTCCCATGCTTTACTTACAACATCCCCTCACTAGCCTAGCTTTCCTATACCCTTTTTTTTCTAGTCTTCCCAGTCTCTATTTATCTCCTTTGCTTTTAGGATTGCCGTGATAAAAGTAACAACAGCGTCCCATATCTCTTTAGATTGGATCATTTTACTTACTATAGATTCTGGCTCCAATGCTCCCACCTCTTCCTGCAGCACTCTCCGAGATTCTTCCCGTTTTGTGCATACAAAAAAGTTAAGGTAGGCATCGTCCTCCCATCCACTGTGGCACAGCACGCAGCTGTCTCTAGCCTTCCCTATTTTGCTTAAAAAGGCCCTGTAATACCCATGTCCACTGATGAACTGCGTTTCATAGTACCCTACGTCGCCGTGATTCCTTTCAATACAGCCCTTCAGGTCCTTGATCAAGCATGCTGTCCACCTTCCTCTGACCTTCCTCTGATATCCTGCCATTCCCTTATGGTTTCCTGTCTCTCTTCGTTCTTTACAGTTCCCCTTCCTTCCGTCGATATATCTTCTGCCACTCATCAGCCATCAAATCAATAAACACGACACTAGCAATAACCTGCGCTGCAACTCCGGATACGGTCCTGTATGCGCAGCAAATGCGCATAGCTCCTCTTCTCTGTACAGATTTCAGCCTAGGTCTATATTTTTGGAAACGCAGACCCTCGACACCAGCTTCTGCTTCATCCTTGGGAACAAGGATGAAACCCTTGAATTTCATTACAATTGTTTTGAGTAATCATTTCATGTTCTCAAAGTTGGATGTTACTGGTGAAAATCCGAGAAGCACTTAGATAAAATGTTCATGAATGATGCACGTAAGCATCTTTATGTCCCCTACATGTATACCTAAGTTGCTGAATGCCGTCAAATTGAAGGTACATTGAAGGTATTACGCATATTTGATTTACAACCGCATTTTGCTGGTTAGCATGCATAAACCAGTTATTTGACTCCATTGTTTTCAAACCAATTACACGCCGAATAATTTTGGAACTAATTACTATCCATTGTTTTCAAACCAATACTACACATATGCACAGTTTCAATATTTATAAATTTTGGAACTAATTACTATCACTGAACTTCTCACTGCCTTGGAGTAAGTCCATTTCTAATTCCTAATATGGTGCATATGCACACTTATTTCACAATAAAACTCGTTTACAAGAATTTTTGTTTACGATTAGGAACTAAAATTGGTTGACTCATTAAAAAATAATTATTATTGTTAAGATTTTTATTTTCTGAAAATTGGGTGATAACTATCATTATTGTACCCCACCCTCTCCACCGCCCAAGCTTTTGCCCTTCAAAATCATCCAATGGTTTTCATCTTAATGTGGTTTAATTGAAATCTGCTAAAGCTCATTCTGTTTAAAAATAATCTTTGCTTACAATTAAGTTCCGATGAATATGTTCCTCGTGTGCTTAGGTGTAAGATTCAACTCAAACCCTTTTCTTTGTGCTCCCTATTGACACTTATATGTTACACAATAAAACTCGCAAAACGATGTTCATTGTTAGGATCCCTATTTTCACATCAGAACTCTAGATTGACATAGTTTCATGTAGTGTTGAATATGAATGTAGTCTTTGAACGGCTTTTCGAAAATCAATTCTGAGAGAAGACTCTGAGAGGATTCGATAATAGGGAATAAAGGCTAGGTAGCCAGTGAAGGATGAAATGTGAGAGTGCAGGGAGTGAGGTGAACTGAACACCTGAGGGGCTGGATAGGATAGTGGGCGACCTTGGGGAAGAGGTTTTTGTTGGTGAATCCGTTTGTTAGCGGCCCCCACCGGGTACTCGGGAAGCGAAAGCTCACTGACCCGAGTCATGTCTGAACATGAGTCTCTAGTTCTGGTCTGTTTTTCACCTTGGGGATACGGCACCCTCGCCCTTCGATGTGGGCCATTACTTGACGTCCGTCCAAACAAAAACACCCAAAGAATAAACCTTACGATCGAGAGAAGATCTCATACCAGATGGACAGGATTTTACTATAACTACTCTACGTACATCTAGTTTACCGTACTATTGTGCTGTTTTGTTACCTCTCTACATGTGTGCATGCTATGTACTATATAGACAAGTGTATACCTATACCAGTGCTAGGTCGCCGGAAAAAAGGCCCCCAATCGGTAGTTTTTGTTCGAAAACAACGGGAAAACGTTGTTTTCAAAACTCAATTTCACCCACGTTCCCCGATGAATGACATTAGAACGGCCCAACTCACAGAAATGGTTCTGATATCTTTGGATTCGTTGCAAAAAGTTATTTTCGCCAGGTTCTATCACGTCACCATCGATTAGAAAGGTTGTACAACTATAACACCTTCATCCATATACGAACGTGTTTATTCAATCCACGTCACTAAGGCTCTAATAGAAGGAACTGTTTCTAGAACTTGCTGAAGACAATGGAGCAATACGTATCAAAGTTGGTTCAACGACTTGTCCATCTATACAGAACAAACAGACAAGCTTAAAGATTCATGTATGTTTCTCTCCCCTATAAAAGGAAGGTTAAATCTAGGATTCATGATTCGTTACGTTAGATTGGCCGCTCTTCCTTCCCCAGTTTAAAAATAAACAGAAAGAAGAAAAAACTTCATCCTCCTCTATCAACGTCGCGAAAATAACGACCTCAACGAAATAAAATAGGAAAATAGCGAGGATTAAAAAATAAAAAAGGTAGAAGCTTTACAGAGTAAAAAAAAGAAGAAAATAAAGGAAGGAAAAAACCTATAGGGTACATTAGGGCATGAAACGAGATCTATAGATCTTTTTTCTTGAGGTGTCCGCAAGGAGATGACGAAGAATCACGAGTAGAGCGGGGAGTGTTCACCTCACCTGAGATGAACAATGCACGTCGCGCGACTTTCATGACTCATGCGTTACGACACGGTGAACGAAAGGAGCCTATTGCCGAGGGGCTATGATCTTTGTGGATTGAACTTCTCGACCATTGACGGCTGAATTTCGACTGAAGAAGACCCCAAGAGGTGGGCGATTCGAGAGTCAATTTCTTCCCAGAATTTTTATCTTGTTTTCATATTCAATTATGAACCTTTGTAATCGACTAAGACAAAAACATGTTAAACACCTTCCCCTCCAACTCAAAATTTGTTGTTTCATTTCACAATACCCTAAATCTGATAACCAAATTTAAAAAGTCCGTCCGCCTGTCGTACGCCGTCCAGAGCTTTTCTCCTAAACTATTGGACCAAGGTTAATGGCACTGCGGACACAAATCACAATTGTAGTCCAGTTTTCACTTAGTTCTCGTCATAAGTCCCAGTGAATCCTAAAGGGTAAAATCAAAGGGCTGCAATTTTATAAATCAGAATGACAGAGTGATATTAATGCTTTTGTGTTCGTTGTTGACCCTTCAATGAATGGAAAATGCCCAGCCGGAAAAAACGCCAATACGAATAGAAATGTGAACATGCTTGGTCATAGTAAAAATCTCCTTTACCATTTGAGAATAGGATCAGCTGATATAATTTTAATGGCATTTTTTTTATAAGAGTTCCTTTTGAAATTGTTTTTTTCAGATGTCATTAAACATTTGCAGAAAAGTTATGCGTAGGTGGTGTTTCATTTCATCTCGTTAAGTTTCAGTTCTTTTATTCGAGTAATTATATGTCGTGTCTGTATGCAGTACACTTGTAGCTTTTGTTTCTTACAAAGGGACTACTAAAGGTGGATGCTCAAATTGTTATTTAATCAAAAAGTCCCAGAGACTCAGTGATCAGCTGAAGGATCCTTATAGCTAATTTCCTTCCAAGTTGATATATCATATTGAAATATAAACGGTGTGGCTGAAATGTGTTTGTAGCTTACAAGATGTACCATTGAGTGCTTTAAATGTACATAGGTCGTTGCTTTACGTAGAAAGGTTATTCCAATACTGATATTTGTTATCAGGGGAAAATAGATAGATTAAAACTCACAAATCCCTGAGAGACTTTTACGTCAGCCTAATTTTTAATGTATTCCTGAATATTGCTACAACGTAATGTATTGAATACGTACAGATTAATTACACATTATCAAACCTTCACCTGTTTCATTCCTCTTCATTCATTTTAACTCAGTGTTCATCTTATTTTTCTTATAAGTTAATCCATTAATTATTATTTATCCATTTCTCCTCAATCCTAAGTGTCTCAGACACTGTGGCCTTCAGCCCGAATTGGGGACTGATTTTATGTTCTAATAAATTCAATGACCAACTTGTACCATTATCGCATTACCGGATGAAAAGTTTACCAGTACATCTTTGTACCTATGTGTAAAAATCACGGAAATGCCTATTTAATACCGTTTTAAGTGTTCAAGCGATTTGAACAATGTCGATTCCACCACCATTATTGATGATTTATATAAGTAACAAATATGGCTCATGTATCAGTTTTAATATACGGTAAAACATCAATTTTTCAATAATTTGTTGCATTTCAAGAGAAAGTAAGTACCAACATATTTTGGATGTTAAAACACACAACATGTTTTGGTTGTTATTCGTTTGTGGTTTCATACATGAAATCACTAATGGATTGTAATCAAGAGAAATGTAATTAACGTCACCGATAAGTTTTTAGTTTAGTACAAAGAAACTAAGTTAAGTTCTACCGGGGGATCAAAATCTTTTTAAAGTAACATAAAAAGGTTCCTGTTTCAGAACACCATTTCTTTTGTTTTAATATAACTCGTGTGTCTGCAAATCCTGGAAGAGCTTAACTACTACTATGGCTTATAAATCAATGCTTCACACCGCGAATGCGCAGATGGAAAACTCATCTTCGGAAATCCTTGATATAAAACTCCATTGTTTTCATTCGATTTTGATGACATTTAGCGGGGACATGAGGGTGATGGTCAATCATTCAATATCATAATTCCAAAATTAGCTGTTTTAAAATAATTCATTCACGGTTTATTCGTCGATTCCACTCAAATTCGGTAGTAGGTAGTGGAGGAAGGATGGTTTAATTATTTCATGTAATTTCAACACGATCACATCACAATAGTTGCTACGCGTGGGCGAATGTGATAGTTTTTCAACAAGAATTACTTCTGAAGCTTTTGAAATTTCACACTCCATTTTAAGATTCGTACTACTACTTTCAAACATATGAACCCGTAGCGGGACATCGCATCAATACTTCCAACATCTCAATGATCCGTACATTCAGTTTACATTCAAGATGGATCTTCGTGTCGGACCTAACTTGGTAGGCTGTTCTCTATTGTAGTGAAACAATGTTTTCTTTAGAAACGAACATCAAAATCAGACAAGTGTCTGTACCATCAATCGTTACGCGATTGAACACAAAATCCCAACTCTTCATCAAAGCACTCAGGTTTAGAATATTGTGTTCACGAGGGTCAAGGAAGTTGAGTCGACACGTAATGTTTCCACAATCGCCATAATACCGGTTATTATACCAACTGTGATGGATGGGATGACTCACTCTTAATAAAAGACGGTTTTTTTCTCCACTCAGGTTCCAGTGGCAAAGAGGACATGATTCGACGTGGGTTTCCTTTTTCACCGATATCAGCGACCGAAGCTGTTTCTTCTTATCCGCCCTTTTTTTACGAGGTTCGTAGCCGCCAGATTTCGAGTCAGCGTCGGCGGAATCTCTTATTACTATCTGATCGGGTTACAATAAGAGAGAGAGCTCTTGCAATATCAGCTGAACAACGGAGCTGTCATGTTTAACGCCGTAGCTTTGATGGATGATCTGGCAGAAGTCTTGAGGGTCAAATCGGAACTTATAGGTTCGCTTTGAATCGTAAATTAGTAAGCTAGTAGTAATTAGCTGGACGGAAAAATCGTCACGAATGGACCACACTAAGTTATTCTCGTAAATGAAGCGAAAAAATTGAAGAAAAAAAAACCTAAATCAAACGACATGGAGTAAACACAAGTTTATCGGATCCAGAAAGTGGAGGAAGGTAGGGTAGGGATGAAAGAAGGTGACCCAATAAAATTACCACTGGTTGAAGAGTGAGCCCCGACAGACGGAAGATGATACCACGAGGGGTTCCTGCTGAGATGCCAATCTCGAGCAACTCTATGGTAAACGCATTGACCTTGGAGCTGCCACTCCTTGTAACACAAAAATCAGACCAGGTTAACGTCCTCCTCCATGTCTTCACTGTTTCACCTGAACATTCTGGGGGAGGGGGGGGGGGGGTATGGTATACCATGAGCTCGATGAGAAAGGTATCCCGTTTCTCGCCATGGTCTCAGCCATATGAAACAGCCTCTCTCTTCTCACTCCAAAGATGACCTCTCTATGGATATCTGACTGTCAACACATCATGAATTAAACATATATTCTGATTGACATGCTCCAGAATGCTGATCGGAACAGTAACGTAAATTGCAATCATGATTATTGATTTTGGAAAAAATGTTCTTTCCATTTACACCCGAAAGCAAATTTTGGAAGTTTGTTTCGAATTAGAAGTTGAAAAAGCTCACATCAAAAGGTAAAAAAGCTGCCAGTTCCAACACATGGGTTTATTATTTGTCATTGTGAGTTTTGGGTGATATTAGGTTCAGAAATTAAGATTTTTTACTGTGGGTGAATTTCTATGGATCTGGAACCAATCCCAGTCAATTTTCTCCAAAATTAAAAGGAAAACTAAAAACCCCCCTTCAAAACCTCGAAAAACTATACTTCTGGACCACAGAATCTATGTGTGTTAGGCAACCGGGCTGAGTGTGTTAGGGTTAAACGTGAATAGCAACTAGACACCTAGTGGAGTCCATACGAGAAAGAACTAGGTTTTTACATCAATCCTAAGGCCTTTTACGGATTTATGGGGTACAACCATTACAAATTTCGGAATCTATCTACCTTAAACGTCAAATTACAAAGCTTGAGGGTTTACCAAAATGTTTGCTATACGATTGAAAATAATAAACTGAAATTGAGTTCGATGATTTTGATAAAATATTGTACTGACTAAACGGCCATTTTGAGCGACTGGGACTTTTTCGATACCTGCGTAAGGGGAAACTTATGAAAAAGTGGTCCGTCGAAGATGAGTGAACCGCTGCTCCAGACAACTTTCTTTCCAGACTCCGACTTGGACGTAAAACACGAGAAAAACTCGCTCCGGCGGACTTGCCATGGCCCTCAACAATAGGTTCCCAAAGCGCGAACGGAGGAGGACCCATCCCGAAGCTCTGTTGGTAAACACCTGCTGAAGGGAAAAAGGCAGGAAAAGGTGAGTCATTGACTGGGGGCCCCTGACTCAGAACCAGTCTTTATCCTCATGTACCCCACGGCCGGAGGGGCGGGAGAGGCCCCGCTAATAATGGGAACATCTCCGGCAAAAACGGGCCACTTACCTTCCTCGTCAATCCGCTCATAGTTCCCGCTGACGAGGCGAGTCCGCTTCACTGGTTCGCCCATTAGCACAATTAGTTTCCGCCATTTCACCAAGTTTTGTCGTTAGTTGATGGGAAAAAAGTTAAAATAACAGCCAGTGATTGCTTTTCAAAACATTTTCAGACAATTGATAGTTGATGAGCCGTTTTGCTGACCCAATGGCTAGAAAAGAGGATTTATCTGAAAAATTGGATTTTCCGAATCTTAAACGAAAAAACTCCTAGGAAGGAAATTGTTAAGCATTGAGTAATGAGGTTGGTGGTCGTTTCAGTAAACCGTCATTTGCTTTCGTTTAAAAGGCTAATACAAACATTCGAGCATCCCTTACAGGTCAGTATTTAAATGAACCTGATAAAGTGGAGGTTACTCACCATCACACCAAAGACGGAATAGTGTAATAGACTCAGTTCTTGGACGCGGTAACTAAATCATTATTATGTAGTACTAATGTGTCATAGTTTCGGTTTATCGTTTTCAATAATGAACCTTAATAATCGACCAAGAAAAAAATTCTAACCCAACCCACAAATGCTGACTCAAAATTTGCTGTTTTGCATTTCAAGAGGTGTGGATTCCGAAATCCGAAAACGAAAAATCCTCCCGCCGTCCGGGGTTTTTCTCCAAATCTGAAAAAAAAAGTTTATGAAACTTGAAACTTGAAATAAAATATCCAAATCTACCACACGGGTTTTCTTGAGAGTATGCACACAACTTCAAAGTGCAGTTGTGGTTTGTCTGAGTTCTAGTGATAATGTGAAATGATCTTCCCAAACGGGGAGAAGCTCGAGATTCAATCAAGAAGACGATTCCAGCTCAGTGGACGTATATGCTAGGAAGCGGCGGTCAAGCCTCGAAAGGCGTGGGTTCCGCCTGATCGCTAATTCTTATGCGACACATGATGGGAGCAAAGAGACCGGCCCAACCGACTCCCAGCTCCAAGGCGCATCTTCTGTCGGTCCCCCTGATATTTGTATTCACGGGATCAACCAGCCGGGAGAGGAGGACCCCGCTAATTCCCTCGGTTAGTCACTCATATGCACATCAATATGCCGGGCTAACCGCTTTTCTGCCCCATAGGGCGACCCGGGGTTTGATGAGACGAACGCAAAAAGAAAACGCAGGGGGTCGGCAAGTCAACTAAATTAATGGCCCCGGCGATAGCCCCACTTCTCCCACCTCATTTTTTTTTGCAAGTCGTGACCGTATCTCTCCGATCTGTTTGGATGAGTCGTTTCTGTCCCACATAAGCGATTCTTTTTTTCCAGAACGGAGCACGATCCGTAGATGACCTCAACATTTCAGTTTACTATTTTCGAAAATGTACTGTTGTAATTGACCAAAGAAAAAATTAATAACCTCCTCAAACAGGGCTGTTTTACGTTGCGAATGTGTGGAATCAGAAAATGAAATTGAAAAAATTAAGGAGCTTTTCTCCTTAAATACTGAACGAAACTTGAGTCAATAATCACATTTGGCCCTAGTTCGGGCTAAATTCCCGGCATCTAATCTAGTCAAACCCTTAAGGATGAAATCAATAGGTTGATATTTTATATATCAGAATACCCATGATTTTTTTGGCCGTTATTGATAGACGTGCATTCAAAGAATCGAATGAGTTCAACTCAACCGCTTAATGTTTATCCTTACGCTTTCCCTAAGGCTTGAACTTAAACGGAAAAAATAACGTAACTCTGATGTGAAAATGCCTTGACAAAGGAAAAATCGCCTAGTATCATGTGAGGATCGCATCAGCTGACATAATTGCTGTGGAATTTTGTTTCAAAAAGTTTCTGTTGAAATAGAATTTTTCAAGTGTTATTTAAAATGGTTGTGGTACACTTGGATAGTAGACCTTGGTGAATGTTCCAGGGGCATTGATAATGTTCACGAGCACACCATTTTACTACGCTCCATAAATCCTTGCAGGTTGTTTTGGGTTTGTTTGTTTCGCTCTTACAATTTTGATCGCTATCCAATTTAGATGAAACTTTCAGGGAATATGAAGGTTAGACGGAAAAGGGTCCACTTTCAGTTTCATTGCTAACAATTCGTATGCAAATGAAAACTCGATCAAGAATTTATAACAACCTCGTTGTCCGATCTTAACTCAAAAAATACTAAGAATCTCATCAATTTAAATGCTACTGTGCTTGTGTTTATCACATCCTTGTTACTTGAATTGTCAGGGAATTTGCAGCTTAGCTTGCAAACTGCCTCCAACAGTTTCATCTCCCAAGAATGAATAATTCGCTCTACGATTGCGCAATATAAAATCCATTAAGGGAAATTTTTTCCATTGGCAAATTGAATGATTATAACATTTTAGGATTAAAGATTAAAACCTCAGTTTACTATTTTCCCCACCATGGGAACCTGGTGGAAGCATTCAGATTACTTGAAACAAATCAATGGTTTATGTATTATTGCTGCGGATACGAAGATTCCAAGTGAAACATCGAACTTGACAGACTCCAGTTAACCCTCATTTTTTGACTATCTGTAGTTGTAGCTCGTTATTATTAGGTAGTTGCCTCCGTTGATTGCCTAGATTCAGGGTCGCTTCCTTATTCATTAAGGAGTGAATTAAATGTGACAATGTACGGAGGCGACAGTTGAAATTAAGCGCCTGAGTCATCACCGATTTCCCTCTACCGCGGCAACATTGACACTGATCCGCTATCGGGGTTCTTGACATCTCCCAAAGGTTTCTACCGCACCGCCGACTTTTTCAAGGGCGAACTCAATAACATCGAGCTCGCGGGTTTTCTCATCGAAACCCCCAAACTGCGTCTCAATGTCTCGAAAATCGTTTTGTCATATCTCCGCGGCCTTCGCTCATCTCAGACACTGCGGCTACCGTCGATAAGGAATTTATCGAAAAACCTCGTGCCTTATCTCTCTCCAGAAACCCAAGATAGTCGCCCTATATTTCGGGCAGAATATGGTGGCGTGATTTGGGGTTGCATCAGTTTGGTAACGTTTGGTTCATCTCATTTTTCTTCTTCCGTCAAAACAACAAACGACGCTTTGTTATCGTAGATGAGCTCGGATATCACGCTTATTGTCATTATGATAACACAATCGTTCCCTTCTTCGTTGGCTATACGTCCGATAAAATACAACGATCTGTTCATATCTCATAACTCTTATCTTTAATTACCACACGTTAATGCTCGTTTATATTGATATCCGTTTAACATGATGAGTATCAAACCGATTTTTATTAGATTAATAAAAAATACCTATATCTATAAATACGAACGGAAGAAAAACCATTATTACATTAATCGTTATCGTTTCTGAACAAGATGAAATTTGTGCGTAAATAACTGTTAAGAAGAATTTTTGATACTCAACTAAATACTGCTACATGAAGTAGAAACTGCCGAAAATATATGAATAAAATAACCACAATAAAACACTGATTTACAGCTTATGATTGTTTGAATGTGATGACAGGAATTTAAACTCCTAATTGTTTCTTTAGAAACGAATTTAGAAATGAAAGAACATGATTGGAATAAGAAGAGCTAAAGAAGATAATTGAAACAAAAAATTGTTGATTAAATAGCAAAAAATCAAGACTAAATAAATTTAGCTAATTTATGTAATCGTTAGATGGAAAATGTTCTTGATCCTTGAACACTGGGGTATTCCAGCGTGGCTGATGAGGATCAATATGTAATATCCTCTTGTATGTCCTGCCAAAATCATTAGAAATTCATTAAACTGACATTTATGTTCATAATGGAATTACCGGGATGATTGAGGAAGGAAGACGAAAATGTTTCACAAATATTTATTTATAAACATTATAACTTATTTATTTATAAACTCTTACTCATTGTTGATAAGAACAGTTCAAGAAACCAGTAACAAAACTCTCCTCGTGTAATTTCCGTTTTGCAATTTCTCGGGCCCGTCTTACACAAAAAGGACAAAATCGTTCAAGGCAGCTCAATGCAGAAAATAGTGTCGTTTTGAACTAAAATTGCTGTGAACACAAAATACAATGAAACCCCAGGATATTTTGAAACACAAATTTAAAAAAGTGAATTGGGGATTTTTACTCATTGTTACTGGTGCTATGTTGTCACAATTTTTTGAAAAGTGTTGCTGCTAGTCAAAATATTTCTTTTCTTCAGTGGCTTTTTCCATAATGGAAAGCACACACGAACACAAAAAGCTTTCTTCGTACGACACCGTGTACTCATGAAAGGGATTGACCCACTAAATCAGATTTCATAGGAGCCTGTCCAAGGTGATATCCGAGGCTTTTTCTAACTCAAGGTGTACCTCATTATGAGATGAGCACTTGAAATTTAATTTTTTTGAAAACTCCAAGTTGTCATAGACAGGTTCGTGTACTCATCGAAAGCAAAATCGGGGTTACTTCACTGTTCTCCTCCTTGGTTTACGGTTTCAAAAGATTAGAACCACCCCTGTTATTAGAGCCAGGAGCCCAAATGTCCCCTAATTGCCCTGATGTCACTTTCCCACGTAGAGCCACATAGGACAAATAGACAATCAATTACTAAATCTTACCTCCTACCAATTAAATATGATTTCTGCCGTTTTCTCCAATCGACCCCCTCCCCCTCCTCCCCTCCAACCATCCTGCTTTTTAGCAGGAGTACGATGGATATGGATAAATCCCTCTTCTAATTTCTAGACACTTCTGACCACAAATCTGAACCGTTTGAAGTTCAGGGATCCCTTTGGGTGTTCCACTCTTGTCACTTCAGACTCAATGTATGACTGCGGTTCCATCGCCTCCTTGTTGTAAGGTCCGAAATATTTCTGCATAGGGTGCGAATGGATGAACCAATAGTAACTCGGACGGTCTCATTCAATCCATACAGAATAATTGTTCGAGTGAGTTTAAAATTTGCGATTGGTGGTAGTGAATGGAGAGACGTGAATATCGTGGTTTAGACTTGTGAAAAATCGGAATTCATTTTGAAGACTGGTTCGAAGTAAAGAAGGTAAATTGCAGCTCCGTATTTTATTTCGTTCAGGTTTAAGATCAGATCGCAGCTAATTAATCCAGTTAAAACCGGCAATTATGAAATTGAGGACTCAGTCATTGTCTGTCTGGGCAGGTAAACGTTTTACATTATTACAATTATTGATTTTACGAACTTTGACGAAGCAGATACCGAAACAGCTCCGTAATGTATGCATTATTTACCAATTTATATCATCAATCCATTTTATTATTGGTAACTCGGCCTACGAAATTTGCCTAACAGGGAACAATGTGAAACGAGATATTTGACCAACACGGTATAATCATCTAATTTTCAGTACAATACAGATGGGATGTAAATTCTCACCGAGCGTGAGCGGACTTGATCTGAATACGAAGTCCCTTTTTTTTCACGTCAACAACAATGAATGAATTAGCGTCGAAGCGGAGAGAGGGCGGGCGCGGAGAACGCTTGTCCACTTTCCATTGAATTGCAAATAGAACCTCGGAAAGTGCTCAATATTGGTTAATTGGAAATGGAAATTGGACCGAGGGGCCCTCACTTAGAGGTTAATAGAGATTGTTAGTATAGTGGCTGTCTAAAGACGGGACGCCCCGTTTTCGGTGGTCCCCCTCCTAAGTAAATTATCGGTAAAGTGACCGATTCGAACAAAGCGTAGTTAACTCGTGGGTTTGAGGGAACTATACAAACAAACGTTATCTCTACCGAGCTCCAAGTTGACAGTATGAAGCAAACACCATTTTATTTCTAGAACGACGAAAAAGATACACGATTCAAGTGCTCTACCGTTGTTGATTTATTTCTCCAGGTGACTCACGATAGTTTTAACACGAAAAAAAGGAAATATGCAGACAAAGACAAATTTTTACTTTCGTTTCCATTTAAGAGCTGATATTTTTATTTTCGAGTGGATTCTCAAATCGTCTTTGCTTTCTTGATAAAAGAAACATCATTCGACGAGTATTTGAAGGTCGTTCCAAGTTCAAGTACATGGCACACATCAAAATATTTATTTGGACTGACATGAGATGGGAGTAAACAAGTTAGCACGAAATATTTCTGCAAATGTTGAAAATACTATTTGAAACGTAATATTTACCAATTACTACGAATTATTTGCAGTGTAAATATGCCACGTGTAAAAAATTGTGAATCACAATGATTTATCAAAAATACACATTCATCTTGGAGGAATTTTAAGACAAATGTAGATTGATTTGTCGTCTTCAAATTACATGTTTTGATTATGGCCTTCAATGTAATAACAGGTTAACTATCTGGGCAGTGTAACACTGAAGTCTACCATGGAGCTCGTTTCTATTTCTAGTTTTTAGGATGTCCCCTAGTGCGTAGGGTGTAGTTTCGGATGGCTGACGGACAGATTTTTTTAATTCAATTTTTGAAATCTATCTTGGAACGTGAACCAACAACTTTTGAGAGGGCTAAATGTTTGTTGTTGGTCGATTACAAAGGTTTATTATTGAAAATAACTAATCCTTAAATATAATCCCATACGCTGCCCGCTGTATGACGCTTTTCTCCGACTAGTCGATCAAATTTCTGTGAAATCCACCTCAAAAATCCTTCATTAATCTGGAATGTGCCTGTAATCTCGGCACTCAATCAATCAACCCAAAGAGGTAATATTTAAGGGATAAACTATTAAAAAGTTAATTTTTAAGGGATAAACTATAAATTTTATAAAAATCGAAATCTTAAAAACTCTTATAAAAACTGGCCATATCCGTGTATCGCATTAATTACCAATGTGTTTTATTTTCGACGGTAGCACATGGTTTCTTCTTAAATTAACTTAGGTAGTTACTGCTAGAAATATTTGTTGGTTCTTACACTGTCGAATGTGCAGTAGTACAGACTACAGAGAATTAGATTCTACTGGTAATATATGCTAGGTACTGCTAATAGATCAATGCTCTTGATGAAATCTCTGTTACATATAAATTGGTAGTATCTATGCCTCGGAAGCAAAATAGCATCGTTGGAGAATAAAGATTCAAATCTACAAGTAGGAACCTAATAGTGAATGTTCATTTGTAGCTACCTCAAAGAAAAACTAACCAAGAAAAACCAACTATATCCAGATGACATCAGTATCCTAAAAACTATTCCGATCGCTAACCTTGTACATGTTGGTTCATGAAACGCCTTGAGCGGAACGACGTTCCCTCAATTTTGCATCACATTATGACAGTAATAATGATGACAGTCTGTAAGGCTGGCATGGATACTAATATCCGCGGGTCACTAACCTAGGGTAAGGTGCGCTGCGCACCTGTCCTGCTTCGGGCATAAGGACATTGCACCTCCTTTACTATTTTTCCTACAGTTAGCGGAACACATGTCGGGGGACCCCTCGATCCACCTGCATCTTGGACCGCTCGCCCCGCACACGCCTCCAACATCCACTCGCGAGTTGGTAATGGCCGTTATAATCCTTAACGAGAGGACTAACCTCTTTTGCATTCGCGAAACCCGAGGTGAATGATCTGCAGGTGTGCGGCTTCCGAACAGTGGACAGAGAGGGTTTTTTTATAATTCCATTCATGCCGGTCCTAGGAAGAAGGAGGGTTTTTACCCGGGAATAATGGGCAGTTTCACCTGTTCTACGAGTATTTTATTACATCAGCTGACAGACCACAAAAACAGGTAAGCTGGGTTCTAACGAAGAAGGTAAAAAACAGAACAAATTTATTGTTTAGTGGCCCATGGGGTTGCGGTACTAATGATTCAAAGACTTGTTCACTTAAATACAGCATGTGAGCCGAACAATAAGCCACATAATTATAAGTATGCAAAATACTCGTGTAAGATAATCCTAATGACTCCTTGAGGAGAACGATCTTATTCCGGGCGAGTCAGCCTCTGACAACAATTTATTCGTTTTTTTGGACGCCCCACTGAATAAAGGTTCCGTAAGTAAAGGAGTGCCTATTAGAATCGATCCACGGGTTGTGGGATAACCCATACTTGAGAAAAAAACAAAACAAGAATACAAATCCGTTTCAGACCAGATCTATGGAGCCATGAGAGATGTAAATTATGGAAGGAAATTTTACGTTTAGTCGATGTTGAATGAACGAGCATGTCATTGAGTAGACGTGGGGCATGTACGACGTCGCCAGCCACTGGAAATGCTGATTGCTTTCAGTGAAGCTTTCACAAAGCATGGGAGATGGTTTTTATTGTCTAGTAAAGGTCAACAAATTGCTGCCTGCTAACTTGTGGATTTCTGTTAATAAACCCTCATTTTTGCTAAAAGTGTTCAAATGGGATCTGTTAGCGGGCATCCTACGTCTCAAGTGCAGTGGGGGCTCCCCAGCTTCTGCCAAGAGAGCATTGATAGGGGTTGAAGGCAGTGCCCCTCGGATGATTCGAAATGCCGGGTATTGTATTTTGTCTAAAATTAAAGAGACCATGGTTTGATACTACAGCAAGTACAAAACCTAAGACCTCTTTCGTGCACTGGACACAGCAAAACGAACCAGTTCCTCTTTAAAATAAACAAAAATCGATCACCTCTGAGCGGCAACTGTTCCTCAACTAAAAAAAAAAACCCCAGGACACATAATTTTAAAATGTCCCTGTCTTCTATCTGCAAGTGAAATCCTCATGAACACTCTCCTCCGAACTGATTGAGAACACAGTGGAACGACCATTCAACCTCGACACACTTACACTTACCGAAAATGATGTTGACATTCTCATGCTTATTTATAACTTTTTATGTGAAGTGAATATATTATATTGAATAGTATACTCCAAGGCCCTACTGCACTTCTAATATACATGTTATTTTATGTTCGGCTGTATGAATACATCTCAAAGCCAATAAAGGGTGGGAAAAAAAATTCGATAAAAACCAATAGGTAGATTTATGTGTATGTCAGTGTGTGTGCTTGTGTGACGGATTTTGCCGACGCTGAACTGTGGGCAATTTTAATCGGATTTTCGTAAACCCTTATTGTTCTATCCCACAATATTACAGACATACTACAAACACCGAATATTAACCTTTTTCAGACCGAAGGGGGAATGCGGAGTAATAGCCAGTCGTTTTAATCACCATTGCATGTCGATCGATTATTCAAGTCTTTAATTTGTTGCTTAATAATAATAAGATGTTTGTTTAGCATATAAACATATTCCAGATCATTCAGTTTTCATAATGAAATTAGGAGAATGGAGGTGATAGTAATGGTAAATCGTTGCCTTCACTACTTTTATAAGATTTTTTCGATTTATCTTATATTTATTTTTTCTTAGGCTCGAAATTTAGCCTGGTTGTGTCACTAATTTCGGAACTTTCGAATTTGAAGTCGGTGTTCGGTTGAGAATTAGGTGTACTTTCAAAAAATATCTAGAGCTAAGTGCTCATTATTACTTTAATGACAGTGATCATGTACAAACCGGACATAATGACCTGCGATTCTTTGGTAATTTTTAGCTGGAAATATGCATTTGAGGGTTTTCAAGAGAGCTAAATCCGATCTCAGAACAAGGAATAGAATAATAAAATATAATAACTCAAGAAGTTATCCAATTGGTCGCCTAAATAAGTAGAGAAATTAGTTAAGTCTAATTCACCTAGCGGTACTGTACGTAAAGCTTGAGCTTTCAACTAGTCCGTCCTGTCATCTCCTGGGGATATATTTATAGGAGAACAAATGGAGAAGACCTAGTACTAAACATGAACGTGGATAGATTATTAGATGTAACAGTTATGGAGCAAGTTCACCATTATAATAAATCAGTTTTCAATGTAGGCACGATTGTGTCGTGATTATTGTGAGATACGAATGGAGAATATAATTATCATTACAGAGTACCTTCGTTCGCAATATTGCGACAGTTCTCCGGAATCGTGTTTCTACTCGATCGTTACAGCTTTCGATCGTTAACTAATCGATGAAAAAACCCCAACAACGTCATCCTAACCGCACTATACGTGAAACCGCTCAGGAATAGGTATCGTAAAAACCAAGTTTTCCCATGTCAACAATGCCTCCAAGTTAGCCGTTAATGAGACAACTATTGAAGACCATTGTGGTTAGTGTGTGAATGGAACAACATAGTACAAGTCAGTTGTGGTGTCAACCGTACACCTCAACTTATCTCGGTGCTAAATGACCAGGAAAAAATTAGTCAACCCTTCCCGGAATGGTTTGATACATTGTGTTTTGTAAATAGTGGTAAAAGGGTTCGAAATTGTCGTCGAAAAGTCTCAAAAAAATATTATCACACACTGGGTAATGGCTCGAGACGATGAATGAGGCTTTCAATGAAAAGGAAGGGGAGTTTCTAGTAGTACGGACAAATGACACACCATTTCGGTTGAAATCACAGCCAAAACTCGTTTCAGGGGTGACTGAAAAAGAAAAAAAAAAAACTTAGTAACTGCTAGGGTACAAAAAAGAGTAATTCTCATGACAATAAATACCCAATCAGGGAAGCGAGGTAAATAAAAGGAGCGCGCCTGGACAGGTGAGGGGCTTCGCTGCACTTCACCCAAGTAGATTTCACGGGCCATTAGCCGCGCAGCGTAAAGAAACAAAACCACTATCATATTTCCGCGAAGTGAGCAGAGCAACGCAGGTTCTCTGCCCTTTGTTAAAAGCTCTTTAGAAGGGGGGTATTGTTACGGGGGAAAACCGCGGAAGGGGTTGCGAAGAAAACGTGTTCGAATGGTTATTTTTTGTCGGGGTTATTCAGTCGGTAGGTGAAACGGGAAGGGGTAATAGGCGGGTCGAGGACTTGGCTTAGTAAAAGGGGACATTCAGGAAGGAGGCCCGGGGCGCTATGATCCTTGGAGTTTTTATCCGACTGACAAGATGTTGGGCTGACCTACGGGCTTGTTCTTCTGCGAGCCGTTCGGTGCGGTTTACTAATTGTCCAACTGTAGTAAGCAACGTTAATGTTTGCCTATTCCGTGGGATAGCAGGACTCATTTTAACTACATTTCAAACTGAATTGAGGGTATCGTTATCCCTTAACATAACAAAATTAAATTGTTCCATATTTTGTTCACTAAATCAGTTCAATCCCCCAAGTGCGAGGTGTTGAGGTGATGAGAAGTGGTCAGTAACCATTAGTCAATGAGATTACAATATACTTTGTAGTTAATAATTTCCGTGGTTTATTGTCAACGTGTTACTCTTCTTGAACTAAGGCTCAGTTTAACGAATATCCTTGGAAATAAATCATTAAAAATGCGAGAATCAACGCAATGGCGATCAGTAGCTGTCCAAAGGTTTGGTGCGTCTATCAATGTACAATTTTAGGGTTTTTAACTAATTGGTGTTTAGTAGAGAGAGAATAGAGTTTCCATAACAACAAAGTTAAATTCCAAATTATCAAAAAGGTTACATCTTTATTCATTACCCCTCAAAGTTACCCTTCAAAGAGCCCAAATTACCCATAATAATGAGCGGTAATATTTGGAGAGTCATTTCTGGAAATTGAAACAAATTAATGGCTTAAAATTGATGATTGATAGAAACGAGAGATATACTTACTAGATACTACCATTGATATCTTGTAAAAGAAAACTTTCTACTTTTGATCTTAACGGTAAAAATCATCAAACTATATACCTAGATGAGTGTTCGTATACATATTATGATTCTAGAACCAACCATTACTAACAATGTTGTAGGTGTATATCGATCAAGAATGAATAAAGCGATGGATACCTGTTTGTTAAGTTCAGTTAGTTGGTCATCGTATTGACAGTATACTCGTGACTGCAATGCACACTCACCTTTACAATTGTCATTATTAACTGAATACAAATAATCATGCAGGTGCATACATACATGATACTAATTGTATGTAGTTTGCTACAGGTCTTGATGGAGAAAAGTAGGAAAACAAAACTGGCTTTAGACAGAAGACAAACATATAACAGTTTTGATGTACCTTGTAGTTCATAGGGTTTCCGCAACACAGCTTGATTTGAGATTGGGGAGCTAAGAATTGAAGTCAATCTCCAAGTTCCTACGAATTCGATAGTCGTTTGGTCTATATTGCGTATTGATAAACACCACCATGCAGTCATTTTCGATAGTGGCCAATCAAACGAAACTTTTTCCACTGAAAACCTTGGGTTCAAATGCGTCGAAGTTTCAATCAGAACCGAGTCGTAGAGAACCAAAGGCATGCTGGCGCCTTGATTCCATGGTGAAGAGTAGCATTTTTCCATGAAGATTGAAAAACTGGACCTGCAGAGGTACACCAGGTTTCCCCTGCATTAGTGAAACTTTTCGTTCTTGGTCCTATATAGGTAATAGTGGTGGAGCTCGTTGTCTGCTCACTTTCTGGCTCATTTCCCATTCAGAAACGCATTTGCTCTTTTGCTACAGGGTGAACTTAACCGATATCCCATCCATACCAGCTCCACTTCGGAAAGAAGCTGATTTGAGCTGAGTAGTGAACCTGGACCCTTCGAATAAGCGTAGTGAAATGCTTGCTTCTGTAGAAGAGATGACGCTTTTCCCCTCTCAGAAATGCACTTGCTTCTATGTCACAAGATGACAGATATCGGAGGATGTATTCACTCTATTTCGGATATATTCTGTTTCGCTCCTCAGTAGTGAAGCTGGTCCATTCTGAGAAGCCAACTGTTCCCTTTTGTAGAAATGGTGAAGCTTTTTTCTCGTTAAAGTAAAAAAAGTCCTAATTTTCAAACTAGCGACGAATTCATAAACAATTAAACATGTCTTGTTTTCCTCATCAGAATGCTATCCCGAAGGAATAGGTTGTGTGATTACTCTCTCAGTTTACGTCCTTCTTGTTCTCTTATAGATTCCAAAAATTCATTTTCAATAGATTTCGGATGTCCTCGTGAAATTGTTGGTCTCGTGAACACTCATGCGTTCATTCCTCCTTTGAGGATGTCCAGGGGTGGCTGCCCCGAATCGGCGGCGGCAGACCATCCCAAACACTACGTGCTTGGTGATACCGGTAGGCAGTTCCTCATTTTCTACGGGATATTGCCTTATTAGGTCCCTGGAACTGAGGCCGTTAGCCTTCCCACGTCTCGTAAGCAGTGTGAGCGATGATTCAAATCGTGATCTCTTAATCTCCCACCGGAGGTACGCAATAGCCATTTTGACGGTTGAAATGCAGGCTACCCGCCTCCCTAAAGGCAGCTTATTTCGAGGGGGGCTACTGGAATTGTTCCCGTTCAACGTGTAATTTCGCTACCTCACTTTTTCCACCCACCAACCCTCGACTGACCAATCACACGCCTAATAGTTGGCCCTCCATGGATGGTACGTTAACCGTAGATTGACTTCTTCAGAAAAGTTCAAGATCGTCTGCCATTAGATTCGTGTCGGTTTTACCCCGTATTATTCATGTTTTGAGATCGTCTCTGCGGTTGGTTCTCCGGAATAATTTCCTCATCTTTGGAGTTACCCGAGTTGTTTGAAATCAATCAGGACTACCGGACGCCATCAAAACCGTATCATCATCGAGTGAGACGATTTAAACATCACTACGGCGTATCGACCGATTCACCAATAAACGATCATTGGTGATATAGTACCTGTAATAGTTTGGTGGAAAATCCAGACGCGATACACACCACCACCACCACTCCACTCAGCTCATCATTCGTAGAAGAACTTTCTTTTGCTGCTAGTTGTCGAAAACAAAACACCGAACTCGAAATGTCTTTCAGTATGGTGATTTTCGCTTTCTTTTTGTACTTCAGAGCTAATGATCAATTTTGGTTCAATGTCTGTCTGTCTGGAATCTATTATAATTCTTTGTCTTACTATCTTTTGGTCTGATTTTGATATCATTTGCAGTAATGTGCACCTTGCCTTCTCACTTTCTCTTTGTCAAATGCGGTTGCTAACGTGTGGTTATAAAAGCAATTTTCTTATAACGTCGATTTATCTGCCTAATATGAATTCAGGAGGTAGTTAGGTGTATTCCATTGATTCATTATAGGATTATATTCGGTCGATAACTATTGCTCATGTTTAAAACTTGGTTGTCACAGAAAAAACTCCATAACTGAAGAACGATTTTTAAGGAGTTTCCGAGTATCGTGAGGGTTTGCTTCGAGAACTTGTGGAAGAGGTATCATTGAGGGGAAATAACATTACCGAACTAAATTGAAAACAAATCAAAGACAATTTCATTACAGTACATTACCTCAGCGTTTGTTATCTTGCGTGCTATAATTAGTCCGTTTTGTTGTAGTATCCACACGATACGAATGAAAAAAGTTTTCATCAAGCTCAGATCAGAAATATGGACGGAAAAGTGTATCTTATTGTAACATAGAAACAATAAAAAACTTAATTTGGATAAATTTCTCCCTTTGTAAATTTTTTATCTTAGGAAACGGTGAAAAACTAAATTTTTACTTCACTTCTCTAAAAATTGAAAAAAAAAAAAAAAAAAAAAACATATCTTTAGTAGCACTATCCCCTATGGCTATAATTATTCTTATAAAGAATTATTAAGGTAATTGAGATTTTTTTCTTCGAATTTTTGAAAAGTGAAGTGAAAAGTTAGTTTCTTACCGGTTTCTAAGAGGAAAGTTTGCCAATGGAGAAATTGATCCAAATACAGTTTCTTTGTTGCTTCTACTTCGTATTAAGAGACAATTTTCAAAAATCCATTGCAAATGTGATGCAAATCTTTTTTTGATGTGCGTATGTATATTTTTTCGTTTACCTCAGACATGTCGTGGTAACTACTACAAAGGCAGAGCATCTCAACTGTGTAGTATTTATACGTTGACAGCTCATAGAGAAAAGCTCTCCGTTGTAAAACAAGGACGACACTTTGCAGTTTCCTGGACTTCAAATTGTCTTCGCAAAACGTGATTTACAACAAACAGTATATGTAGGTGTAGGAAATTACAATAAAAACCATTATTTATCAGGTTGTTTACGCTTTCTTTAGCTTGGGAAAACTCTGTTTGAACGGAAGATTCTCGCATGTTAGAGAGGAGAAATTAGATGGGACGAGTTATATCAAATTATATATGAAGATTATTTGTGGCTAGACGGAGCGCGGTAGCCCTCACAAATGGCCCCCTACAGTTTTGGCAACATTAGTGGGAAAGGAAACGAGGAAAAAACGTCATCCTCAGGCAAACAACCGGTTTAATGCCTGGATTTGTTGAGATTGTTCGGTGCCCCAATTATATACGTCTGCTCCCCTTCGCATGGTCGAAACGCGACATTCTTGCCAATGCACCTTACGCCCTACCTCTACATTTCTTAACTATGGCCTGTAAGATATCCCTAAGGGGTAATTTATTAAACGAAACTGGCCATTGAGAACATAATACCGACCTATACACTTAAGACGACGAGGTAAGGTCCAGTAAGAAAACCGTACACCGGAAAATTGTATGTTTAGATGTGTGGGAACGAGTCTAGTCAACAATGGTCTCATGGAATTTGATAACACCCTGTTGAGATAATTCGATTAAACTTGAACTGTGTTTTTCTTATAATGACCTTCCTGTATTCGAACCTCCACAAAAAGAATCGGGATAATTGAGTTAGTGCTCTGACAAATGAGTGACAAATGGTGGTGTCAGCGAGTCTCACGACTTCGAGATTGCTATGCGACTACTGTTTCTCATGATTTCGTTTACAACTACTGGTATCGAGTCATCATTGTGAATATCAAATAGGTACCTACCTTCCCATTAAAAGAAACCTTTCTTTTGACTGACCTAACCGACTTCCTTCAATGTTTGCTTTAGAGTCTGGGAATCGTGTGACCACATGCGGCAACGAGATAATGCGTTAAGTCCTCAATGAAAATGACTCCGTGTTCTATAACTTTATGAACAATATTTAATATTGTTTTATATATGTCTGTCATTCATGTCGATTCCTTGTAACGTGCAACGTTGTCACAATTGTTCCCCATGCAATTATTGACCCTGTCCGACGTATATGAATTTGTTCACATCTAAACCAATCCTGCCCGTGATGGTTTGAACGATGAACTAGGAATCTTTTAATTGATGTACTGATTTTAGACGGAATTTATTAAGATTAATTAAAACCTTCGACAAAATCAGAGTGTCACACAATTTGGAAAGAAGAATCACGCAATTATCATTACTGAATTTATGAAATTCGATTGGACTTTTATTGATAATCGAC
Organism: Creontiades dilutus; assembly: GCA_031894815.1. Classification (NCBI taxonomy): domain Eukaryota; kingdom Metazoa; phylum Arthropoda; class Insecta; order Hemiptera; family Miridae; genus Creontiades; species Creontiades dilutus. Next base: position 828,998 of record JAVIWC010008575.1, on the reverse strand, counting down.
TGATTGTGCCACAACGCAACTTTACTGACAAAATGATTGCATTAATTAAAAAGAAAAAAAATCGTGCATGAACATAACCAAGTGTGTCAAACGTGGTCTGGACTTACAATGTCCAACTTGCTACAAATGCAACACGCAAATATGTTTTTCATCACTTGACTTTTATTCAGTAAAGTTTACGCGATAGTTGGAACAAGGAGCGATTGATCCATACTTTTCAACTACTCAACAATAAATCAAAACTAGGAAATCTAAATCAATGTCTTTACTTGCTTTTGCTCGACTCACAAATAACAAGTGTGAGGCTGTGTAATAGTTATATGGGTAAACAAAAATGAACTTAGTGTCTAGATCATGTTTCTTAATTATCACTTCATGTAAATAGATAAATGAACAGCAAATATAAATATCAACTGTGCTGTAATAATATAAACTGTATGGTGTGGTTCGATTTTTCATCATTTCCTACAATGAATTTGTTTAGTATTTTCTATAATGGATCTTATGTAATCGACTACAAAAATAAAAAATAAAACCCCTCAAATTTCTTTATTTACTTTTTAAGATAGATTGAATTCGAAAATCGAATAAAAACGCTGTTAATAATTACATAAAGGATTATTATTTCTTTAAGGGATAACCCTACTACGCGGATTATCAGACTAACAGAACTGGACTGTACAACCAGAGTCAATGCTTTCTAGGAAGACTCGAAAACACCAATAGTGTTGGTTGGACCAATTGAAATTCGATGAGACGAAATAAAAATACAGGCCAAAAGAATGATTCCTTTTTTCTCAAACTGAAGCTTGGGAGATGGCGTTGTGGATAGAACAACAATCATATTAATCGAACCTGCTATTCAGGACTATTGCCCGCTACGCGTTCACCTGCCAACTGTTAAAGAACTTGAAAGGCCTCCGTCTATATTTAAGATTTTTCAAATGGTGAACGAACGGATGATCAAAGAGCAACATTTTTATAGTTCAATCCATAAATATTAATCCATTTTGAGCCAAATTTCGGAAACTCCAGTCCGATAGTTTCGTAGAAAGGCGTACGGCGGACCGTCTAATGTTTCGTTTTATTTAATTTTTGAAATCTGAGGTCTTGAAACGTAAACCTACAACTTTTAAGGGGGTTTAAGAATGTATTTTTCTTGATCGACTGTTGATCAAAGGTTCATTATTGAAAAAAATATTTTTTTTAAATTTATTTTAATTACAATCAAGTCATCTTCAACAACTTATTTCTAGAATCATAATTTAATATTCAGCCCTCTTGTACTAACAGGAGTTTCTTTTGTTCTAATAATTGGTAGTTCGAACTTCAATCGCGAGTTACTTTATAAGTCTCTTTTCTGTTCAGTTTCTGAAAAAAGGTTGTCAACCTCAAGGAGATGGACGGTCTCTGCGTTGGCGTGGCCCCCTAGCCGTTCAGAGTGTTCAACGGCGAATTTTCTTATTGTGGCAGCGACGCTCTCGATCTTCAAATCATTAAACGCGCATTCGCGAATGTCTAGTTATAAGCCTAACTTGTACAATTTAAGTCAGATATCAACGCAGTTTTGGAGGAATCAACAAACCGCGTGTCTTCTACTTGAAACAACCGGCCAACAGCACACACCCTTCATGTGGTGACAATTCCGTAGTGGGACCGCTCCAGCTGTATTGACCATTTCTCACAGGAAGCTGGAAAAAAGAATTATTATTACTAAACCCGTCGAAATGAAGAAATCAGGTTTATAGAAAGCCACCTGTCTTTTCTTGCATCGGCGCACCGTGACTGGACCGTGATTGAGGAAGCCACAGGTATAAATTCTTGATGCCGCTCAAAAAGAAATCATGTTTACGACAGCCACCAGGGCTCATAAACCGTAAACGCAGAAGGACAGGAAGAGTTGAAAAAGGAGGTTGATCGTGCTAAATGTAAAACAATCTTCCTGCTGGAGGAATATAATATATTACCCACATATAGATGCATCAACAAAACAGAAAGAAACGCATCGGGGGAAAAGCAATAAATATTTTATCTCCGGAAGGTTTTCCTGTCCATATGTATGAGACTTGGGCGCAATATATCATGAGGATGATATCTACGGTCGGACCACTGTCCACCTAAAAAGTAATGATCTCCCATTTGTTACTTTCTGTTTTCGTTCGAAATAAATTCGCTAAGCCTCCAGGGAATAAACGTCTGCACTTATACCAGTGTGGTTTACTGGTGTTTTTTGCGCTTATTTCATTTTTCTTTATCGTAATATCTTATCCTCTATGTTTTCCCATTTTCTCAAGAATAGTCGAGTGGATTTTCGTGGGTATTTTTAGTGATGTGATCAGGTTTGCTTCTCTGACATATCTCGAGTCTATTTATTTTCTTGTTTGGTTCTTGTTGTACCTTTTTAGTGCTTCTTTCATACTATTGTATACAGAGTACAGCCATCTCATGCAACTCATCAAGGCAATGAGATATACGTTTCAATAATTACAAATGAGAATAAGTAGCTAATCAACACATTATCGATAGGCACATACTGTTGTAGACTTTATACGATCCCTACAACAATGGTATAACTCAAGATTTTATTGATAATGAGTTTTCGATACATCAAGATAGTTGAAACCTTTCGTCTCAGGTGTTAACACGGATATTTTCATTTGTTCTGTTGGTACCCTACAATGTCAATCCTTAAGTGCCATCAAACACGGCAGAAAATAACATAAATAGTCCAGTAAAATTAGACCTGAAAAGGGGGATGCTTTGATATGATTCAGTTAAAGCTTGAAATCGTTCTGCTCGTGGAGATAGTCTTGAAAATGAATAATTTGAGTTTGTATCCCTCCGTAAGCTTCAATTGTGGTATCCCAAAAGCATCAAATTGTTGTACTTTTTAAAAGCGCCGACTGACATTGCCGCATTTCTAAGTGGAATGAACCTACCCCTCCCAGTCGCTTTAATCCATCTGTTGCGAATGTGGGATTGGGTGCACATACCCGTACATCTGCCGGAAGGCAAAACTGAAATATTCGACGATCTCCAACGATAGTTTGGAAGAGGAAACACCACCTTATATGATAGATGGAGTTGACTATGATGAGAGTCCAATGAAATCAAAGAAGACAAGAAGGTGCACATATATGTGTAAATTATAGGGACATAATTTAAGTCGAGTACCTACTCACCTAGGTACTCTACCCATCTTGGATACCTTCAACACCGCAGCTGTGATGTGACTTCATTCATGTGTGAACCCAAGACAACTGGAAGACTACTGTGAAACCAGCTGACTGATTTGATTTCATTTAATTTCATCTCTTCGATATTGTTCAGAAGACTGATTACTTTTATTCTTACTAACTTCGTTTTCGAACTCTGCAGAAAGGGACATTATTCAATTCTATTGTTTTAGGTAAATTGTTCAGTTTCCTATTGTGGGTGTTCAAATGTACCTACGTACTCGTATTGTAAGACTAATGAAAAACTATTGTTTTAGCAATCCCCTTTCTTCAGACTGACATATGTATATATAAAAATAATTTTCTTGTTTCTTGTTTCTCCTAAAAGTTTTGAAAAAGGCAATACGCCGAAATATCAACTGTACTCTGTCTTCTTTCTTCTTCATCTGTCAAATTGATGAATATCTGCAAATAGTTCAGTAGAACCTTGAAGAGAAGTTTTTCACATATAAAAATAATAATGTATATATAATTAAATAAATATATAAAAAAATATATTCATTTTTCAAGTTGGAGTAATTCCAAGGGAGTAAAACATTTGTCCTAGATTATTCAAGGTATAATTCTCAACCCATTTTCTTAGTTATTATTTATAGAAGAGACAAAATTGACAATGGCCGATTCGACCTACTAGAATCTTCAGCCGATATTCGTGCTTTTTTTTGTTCAATCAAGAATTTTTTCTTATTTACTATGTTTATGACTGTGATTATATATTTAAGAAAAACGGACAAAGGTTCCCTGTAATGCATGCAATGCTTACCACTATGTTTTGTCCGTACAGAAGGACTAACATCTCCTTCATTCTACAGTGCACTGTCGATGAAGTAAAAACCGATATCAGTCCACAAGTTTATAACTCTTTTTTTTTTCGCGAAAATATACAATTTCATCGCTACGTACTATTCGTCTATTCGCTATTCGTCAGACTTTTAAAATTATTTAGCACGAGCTTAAAAATAAACGGATATGAAAGACACCAGTAAGAGCCAACTTTGGTTTAAGGCAAGCCGTCCAATCAGTATCTGTACTCTCCAAGCTATCGAAAAGCCCAAATCCGCGCCCTCGGCGACGCCTTCATCGGCGACCTACTAGAATCCTCAGCCAATATTCCTGCTTTTTTGTTCAATCAAGATTTTGACCTGGTTTTTAAAAGATTTTATAAGTATTTATAATTATGTTTATGAGTGTGATCATATAAAAACACAAAGGTTCCCCGTAATGCATGCATTGCCTACTACCATGTTTTGTCCAGACATTAGGATTAAAATCTCCTTCATTCTGTAGTGCACTGACGATGGAGTAAAAACCAATATCAGTCCACAATCAGTTTATAACTATTTTTTTCGATAAAATATACAATTTCATCGCTACTTACTCGATTCGCAGACTTTTAAAATTATTTGAAATGAGTTTAACAATAAACGGATATGAAAGACACCAGTGTGAGTCAACTTTGGTTTGAGGCAAACCGTCCCATCAGTATCTGTGCACTCCAAGCTATCGAAAAGCCGAAATCCGCGCCCTCGGCGACGCCTTCATGCTCCCCGATTCACTAAGTTAATAATTAACAAGTGAAACAGGATACAGGAAGCGGGCTAACTGAGGGGTCTCCCGGACTTGACTCGGACAAAAGCTTCAGGCTGTGAGAGTCGCCACGCCCTCGTCACCGATCAGTTGTTTAGATGGAAAAACTCGCGCAGCGCCACCGCTCAGCCGTGTGATTACGGATGAAAACTTGATCGAGGTTCCCGCCCAGATTTCCGAAGTTGCTCTCGATTGAAAGAAACGCCAATCCCTCCCACCCTCCAACGCTGTGACTGTCCGTTGCATATTTTATTATACACGGTTTGTTGCGCTTTTCTGTGAAGGGACACAACTTACGAATACCGTGGGAGCTTTTGGTTGTGACCGGGATGATTTTGTGAGTTTATCTTGAGAACTCTTCATTAAATACTTACGCACTCCATCAAGTTGGGTGTAGTTCTGCTTCCATACTAGAAGCATCAAATTCATTTTGTGCGATAAGTCATTGAATACTCCAAAATATACTATTTCACACATATTTCACATTTGACACATCACTTACCGGTTTCTGGCGCAGTATTCATTCGTTTATCGGTTTGTCTGTGCGTCCGCAGCTCTCCCTAAAACTCATCATTTCCAAAAACGTATGAATGTTTTATTGCCCTAATTCCCAATTGAACTTGCTGTGGGGGAGGTAGGTGAGGGTGTGAATTATTGGGCAGTGATTTTTAGGGTCAGAAAAACATTTCAAACTAGGAATTTAAAATTATCACATTCGCCAAACCAACTGTAACTTTATTTGCCTCCAAACGTCACGGGCTCATATCAGCAGATTCATATTTGGATCAGCAATTTATTTATTGCAGGTAAGTAAGATTCCTTACAAAACTGTTCCCTTGGAAACTTGAGCCAAAGGATCCTGCAATTCAAAACATAAGCTCAAAACCAGAATAATAATTTTTTCTCATGATTCTAACAAATGCTTACTCGTAATACGGTTAGAATGACAATCATTACTCTCTTAAGAAGTAATTGGAACAAGCATACAATGATGCTTGTCACTCAATATCTTGATGCGGAACTGGGTGAATTATATAAATCGTATTTACTTTTAAACTAATGTAGAGAATTGGAGAAATGTAGGAGAATTCGACCACATCTTCTTTAGCACTTTTAGAGGATTGTTTTATGGATTACAAAGGTACGTTCCAAATGCAGAAATACTGGGTTCCCATGCGCATATGTATAGTCCTGCATAATTTCCCCACTTACATAAATCTGCCCTCTCTTAAACGGGGCTCAAAGAAAGAAAAAGGGAAGAGCTACGTTCGTCTCCGATGTGAGATCCCGAATCCGATTGACATAAGTAACAAACCTTTCTTTCCGGATGAAGCCCCGCGCGTTTTCATTCCTAAAAAGAGGGAAGGGAGAATTTCCGAATCAATTCCCGGATGAGATGGAACCCGTAGGGAAGAAGGGTTTTTTCAGGAACAGAAGCGCTTTTGCCCCCGGTGTGCACTAACCAGACAACCTTATTAAGACGGTTCGAAGAGTATGCGTTCCATTCGGTCCCTCTTTTTTTTCTCTGCATAGAATTACGTTTGAAGGCTGGAAAACCAATCAACTCGATGGCGCGCGACGGAGCCAATCCAATTTGAAGAATCCGTCCCTCCCGGATATGCGTTAAGAGTTCCGGGCGTTTACGCACCTTCGTAAATAATTGAACGAAAATCTCACATACTGGGAAAGTGAGAGGAAGTACACGAAATATTCAATTGATTGGAGATGGATCTATTGGTGAACTCTGAATCACATTAATCAACAGGCTGTGTTACCATATACAGAGACCATATCCCAATACTAATATGCGCTAAAAAAAAAAAAAATAAATAAACAAAAAAGTAGAACGATCATTAGATTGGGGAAGACCCAATCCACCTTCAGTATTTCAATAGCCTACCCACATACCTCGCGAGGAGGCTGCGGTTTTTCCTCGTCCAACTGTAGTTTATTGTCTACTTAGGCATGTTCTAGAATATAAAATGAAAACAAATGAAATGAAATGAAAAATAAGTTTTTTTCCATTAATAAGAACAAAAGCAACAAAAGGAAAGGTAACCTGTTGAGTTGTATCAATGAAGGTAATTTTTATCGGAACTGCCCACTTTTTGGAACGCAGTTTGCATCGTTTTTGTAGAGTCGTAGTGTTATTAAATTAATTGAAACCAAACAGTTCAGCTGACTGAATAGATCAAATGAATCCCCGTTTCCTCCTGTCGCCTACTCCATAATTGGAGACACCCAACACACCTATCACAAGTCGGATTTCTCGCACGGATTCCCATTACTCCTTCCGGATTACTCATTCGAGTAATTACTCTAGTAGCAGATATTGGAACCAAACAGTTCAATAGAATGAATAGTGAACATTACTTCCCATTTCCAGCAAAATATAAATTGTATCCTCTGTTTTTATTTTCTCCAAGGGATTCCTACACATCTCCATAGGAATGGCTGCATCCTCTTTAAACATAGAGCAATAATAGCTCCTCTGCTACTCCATCCAATCACAGCTCCAATCTATGTTTATGATTTTTTTTTCTGTTTGCTGTTCCTGCTTGATTTCATTTTCTCTTAATTTACAGTGCTGTAGGCCTTAATGGGTTTTGAAACACCCTTTGAGATCGGGAAACCCTGCAGGACAGGTACCGGGGAGGCTATCCAAGGTTAGGTTGGCGGTCGGGGCTTTTCCCCAGCTGGTTAGTATGGAAGTCCGTGTTAACAGGTTGTGACTGTATTTATTGCGTGAACGTGATTTAGATTGTAGTCCAGAATGGATCTGTGATTATAAGTGCTATTTAATAGTTTGGGAATCTAGTAAGTAGGTAGGATTCGTGACAAATTTGGAGGATATTCAGTACTCGCCCTGTTTCAGTCCTTCTTCAGCAGCATATGGACCTAAAAAAATGACAATGGGAAGACCACAAGTTGAAAGAAGAAGTGGACTACTACCTGGGTGTCATTAACTCCTGTCTCTAGCAAGTACCACATCCATAAGACCTGTCACCTCCATCCACGTGGTCCATCCCGTGGTCTCATAGAGTGTGGCTGACGCCAGAAGGGACAGGAGGGCCTGCTGTAGCATCAAGAAACAGTGAGGGAAACCCATTACTGCCGCATCCTTTAAGTCCTGCTAGACTCCATTGGGGACGCATGGCCCCAGAAACAATTTAACCTATTCTGATAAAGCTCCAATCTATCCCTAAACCTTCTTCTAAAACAACCTTGGAAACCTGCGAGCTGGCATCCTGAAAACTGAAGAAAGAAAGGGGAAAACGTGTCGGAAGGTGTAGAATGATAAGTACGAATCTGGGTGTCACGTGATCAACCCAGCCTACTAAACTTTAACAGACGAAGTAATTTGGTGTAGCAGCTACTTCTGCTGTATCAAAAGAACGAGCCCAACAGGTATCATGATACAATGGACTAGATGATTCACATTTAGGCCGAACTTACAACAAGCCTGTCATCATCCCATTAATTCAAATATTACGTATTAAAACACAACAAAAACTTACCCATTTTAATTTGAACGTATTTGAGGTATAGACTTTTTTAATGCTTAACTAAAAATTATGCTGAGTTAAAAAGCACATCCCCGGCTACTGTATGGCATTCGAACCAAATTCTGTCAGCTTCGGTCCAGTAATTTCGGCGATAAGGTTCGAACGCTTTCGGCTTAGGGAATATTTTTACATCTCGTGCAACGATTATGTTCACACTCAGCAGCAACTGTCTTATTATAAGGAAATCTGAACGCCTGATGATGAAATAACGATTATCGTAGTCTCATCGACATCTTTCAAATAATTCGAGGCTTCTACCTATTTAGAATCATTCCTTTCATCTCCGTTCGAAATGAGTTGATCATTCTGCACCGTTCAGCTGGCCAACCCTATCATTACATCTTGAAATCTGCCAACAACGAGATGATTTGACGCGATTTTTTTTCTCTGCTAACTACCGAAGCCAAAGTTGTTATGAATACGCTATATGAGTCAGAGTGCGGGGTGACACCGTGCAAAACTATGCGAGGATCGATTATCCGCCTGCTGACTCAGCCTCAAACCCGTGATGCCCTCCGGTTTCTTGTTTGCTATCGAAAACAAACAATTTCGACCGCTCCGAGCAGACGAGCCAATAGCGTGATCGTCGATTAATATTCACAGACGAAGCAAACACGAAGCCCGGTTAATCGACGGGGTTGGGAACCGAGGATTAAATTGATGAAAAATTGAAGTTCAGAAATCGCCCATCTTTTTACTGTTTACACAAACATCATTGTTCCGCCTTGGTGTTGACGAATCGAATTATAATTTCATGTATTATCCTGCTGTGGTTTCACAATTACTTTAAAAGTTGTTTGAAAAATAAATCAATTTATCATTGAGTATACTCTTTAAACAAGAGTAAATGGTACGGTTAATCAAAATTACATAATTACAACCAATTAGGTTCAAAATACATGGCGTAATCGTTAGGGCCGAATCAACGGCCACGGATCCCTTGTACAGCTAATTAAAATCCGAGTTTCTTCACTCAAGACACACATCCCCATAACTTCCTTAAATGTTAGTGTAACCACACATCTGTGGATATCGCTGGGGAAAGAGTTAAATGTTCTGTCTCTTTCGTGCAAGATGGACTCGGATGTGAAAAAATCGCCCCAAACGCAAGCTTTTCTAAAGTGTCCCATTTTTCGCTTATCAGACGAATAGAATCTCATGGTTTTTTTTTTTTTTTTTCGAAAACAGCCCCCAAGGTAGGCCGAAAAGCGCAGATTTTCAACGGTGTATTAAACAATGATAGAAAAAAATTTCATAATCCGTGAAAAGCGGGTTCCGAGGGAGGAAAAGTTGAATTTTATTTGTCAAAATCTTGGTTATTGAAAGACTTTCGTCATGAATCGTGGGCTAAGAGGAGTGGGGCACGAAATTCTCCTAGAGAGAAATACACCGATGTTAGCAATAGCAGTGTATTCTTCCTGATTCGGATTATGCTATAGAACTTTTGGTATCTAGTTCTTATGATTCTTCTAGTTATTTAATGAATAGCTACTCAAGTTTTGTACTCACGCACTCGCATGTAGGTGGTTCAATGGGTTTTACATTACTCAGGGTACATTTCTACCAAACTAAAGCATGTTCGACTCAAACCAAACCATTTGCATTAACGTTGAATGCAAAGAGTTTAGAATTAGTGAAAATACGATAGAAGAAAGAACCGCAATTAGTAATCCTAATATTATATCAAAAAAAAACAAATTTTACAACATACTACGCAAAAGAATATTCTGGCAAACCTTTTCTCGTCGTAATCAATTGTGATAAGCAGTAGTAATTAGTCACATCTAGCGTCTAACCCTTAAAATAAGTAATAATTATTCATAATACTTGTTGTTGATACAGAAATAAATTTTAATTACAATAGGAGATTTCTGTTTTAATACATCTTTAAATTTAGAATAGTCCTCAATTGGGTACCCGAAAATATCTGTATTCTTAGTTGTACGATCAAAGTGGACAAATGAAGGCTTGACATGGTACAAGGCAGTTTCACAAAGAGCTGCCGTCTTGAATGTTTAGTCTCTCCAACAGAACTCTTGACTCTTATAGTAGGTATTGTCTGATGTGGTAGGAAGTAGTTTCTCATAAATCCTAATGGCACAGTTATAAAACATTTTCCTGCCTCTTAAATTGGAAACGCTTTGCTTTTAGGCAAGCCAGCACGCTGCTCCGTCGCAGTGCATCCTAAATCCAGCCAAAATCCATTTGAGAATTAGGACCTCTTTAATTCGCTAATGAACATTTCACAGCTCAATTTGTAAGAGTATGTATTGCACGCTTTATACCGTTCGGGCGACCTTGCAGCCACATCGAAAAGTCCTTCGTCGCCAAATTGATTGCCTGGATTTGCGTTACACCGTTATTCGTGGTTTCCTGATGATTTTAAACAGAATCCATCCAGTTTGAATGAACATTTGAACACAATATTAGCATTAAAACAAGTCTCAAACTTATTCCATCCAACTTCAACAACGTTTTACCACCAAAGTAACCCAAGATGTATTGTACATAATTGGCCACAAAATATGGCCATTTCTTGGCCAAGATCTTTCAGCCACAAATTATGATTTTGTCAATTTTCATAAGAACTGCGCGTTGATTGTTGATAATTGCAGAATCCAGTGAAATTAATAAATTTCAATGGTAGTTTGTTCCTTTTTTAGTATTCTCATAGTTATATACTCGTTACATTTGTCGTGTTTCATTGCAAAGGCAGTTCATTCAACCGACCGACTATGCTGGTACAGTTTCTATTGGTTTAACAGCAATTTATAAGCACAAAACACAGAATTGACAAGAATACTTTTAAATTCATTATTTAACTATCACGTTCCTAATTACCCACATACGTACTACTTCTTTCTTCTATTGATTCAAGCAAAGTCCACCGACTCAATGACATTGAATATTCCACGCAGCCACGGTTAACCCTCATTACCTTTTCACACTGCATGTCACTCTTGTGGAATCACTAAGTAAATATAATTGTTACCTGCCTCCTTTGTTGATTGTCTACCATGTTCACCGACCATTAAGTTCCAATCCTCTATTTCAAAAGATCAATATGCGTCGTACTGTAGACAAACACAAAATGTGCGGATTGTTTAAGATTTGAAAATTATTCATAATTTTATGGGGCCTGCCTGAAATTAACTCAAAACCATATTTTGATTCAATTCAAAGATACTCATTTTGGAATATTGAGTATTTCTTTCTATTTTCTTTGTAGGTATTCAGGTAATGTGCATATGAACATGAATAATACAGCGGCTTGTTAAGATTTGCCGACGCCATGAGAACTTCGAGTGAAATCACCAATTTATGGGAAAATTGTGACTTTTCTTAACGAATAAACATAGTTGAGTTTAGCCGATTGTAAGGGATACAGTTTGATTCATGGGCTACAAATCTTCGAAGTACATGACGGGCGATGGGTCGTTATTCGTATCCCACCTAGTCGCGGAAATATTCGCGGCCCTCGGTGCCGAACGCCCTGGTCGTAAGAATAGGTTGTTACCATAAGTGTTCAAAAGCCGTATTTATATTGTAATGGCGTTCACGAAATGTCACCGGAGATGATTAATGGAAAAACCGCAGTGGGGATCACTGTACGAATGATTAGTGTTCAGCACGGGCGGTCTCGAAATGCAAAACGTTCATCAAGTTACGTGAATTTCTGTTAGCGAAAAAAATCTTCTTTTTTGACTTGAAAAACATTTTTTACTTCTTAGTTGCCGTTATTACCCTCACCATCAACACGTGTTTGCAATTTACATTGTAAGGAAATTTGCAAAGTTGAGTTGTTCTTTTATGGCCGAAACATGAAAAGCATGTAACAATATTTGATGAAAGGACACACCAGTCATTCGCTCGTATTTTGTTTTACTCAGAAAATACTGAATAATAATTTATCAAAAATGGATCATAAAAAATATGGTTGGTCAAGGTTTTTCAAGAATTGAAACTGGTAAAAGAATTTCAGAAAAGTGGTTGCTTACGTCTATTAATAATTCGTTTATTATTAAAATAATAACTAAATATCTTAATCGATGAAAAACAGATACATTGAAATTAAATTTATTCTTGATTTTTCAAGGTTAAATACTCTCTTTCCGTGCAAGATTTTACATTGCCATTGCACGTTTAGATAATTTAACTTTTTGATTCTTGTCATTTATTACTTCTTTTCTGCTGTTTTATTTTCGGCATCAAGAAATGATTTTAATTTTGAATCATTGGCAAAGAAATTAGAGGAATCAACACCAGACCCGACCGAAATATCAATCACTCCATCCTTAGTCGTCCCTTCTAAGATTGGATCTTGGTAACACATGAACGGGAGTTCGAAATCGGTTTTCATTTCTCAATGAGTAAATGAGTCAAGTAATTTGGGATTTATTAGGTATTGAGAAAATATAAGCCGTCGAGCTGAACTATACCAAACCATCTTTCCATCGTCTTCTTTGGAAACAAATAAAAATACAGTCGCCAAGGAAGAGAGGCAGCGCACGATGGATAACTGGCAGGAGATGTGGATAGGAGAACACCGAGGAAGATGGACTGCACCCTTAATACCCTGTATCGGCACGTGGATGAACAGACCACATGGGGAGGTGAACTTTTTCCTGACGCCGTTCCTCTCAGGCCATGGACTCTTCTACGCCTACTTGCATAGGATGGGGAAAGTGGATGACCCAGCATGCCCGTATTGCAAGGAAGAGGATGATGACGATGTGTTCCATACTTTCTTTAAATGTGAATACTGGGCTGCCAACAAAAGTTGGCTTCAACAGACACTGGAGCTATCACCTCAGGACATGACACCAGAATGTATCTTAAGTAAAATGCTTGAGCGTGAACAGAACTGGAGCGCCGTAGCATCTTTTTCTGAAGAGATCCTGAAAATAAAGGCTGTGAAGGAACGGGAGAGGCAGAGCAGAGAGAACACGGACCGAGAGGAGTAACAAATCCGTCCCTAGAACCAGCCTGAAGTAATGTGTCAAACAGTTCCAGGCTGAGTTCCGTCGTGGGAAATGGAAGGTGAGGTTTTAGTGGGTTTGAATCCCACATAACCCAAAGTGCGGTCCCTTTTGGGTATCTTAGGAGATCCGATTTCCACCTAAGGATCTCAAAGATTTCCTCACCTGCCACCGAAAAAAAGAAAAAAAAATCGTCTTCGAGTGGAAAGTACGCATGTCTAGATAGAACGTCCCGTGAAATGAACGATTCATGTTTTGGAGCCCTGACAATCTTCAGTCATCGAATTATAAGCTCAGAGTGTATTTGTTAATCTTCAAGATTGAGGTCTGGAGGGCGAATAGCGCCCAATAACTCCCTCAAAAATCTCTCGGCTTGTTGTTGAGCCCAATTGAAGAATGATTGACAAGAATTTCATACATGGAAGGTGGGTATAATTTTTGGGAATGGACTAAAACCAAGAATGCAGAGCACATTGCATACCGAACTGTGTGCATCAAACGCAGTAAGTGCCATCCATTCAATTGAAAACCATTACCTAACTTTCTACTTGAAATATTTTCATCTCCTCAATTACGTAATGACAACAATCTGTTAATGTACCTAATAAATGCGTTCAATATCCAGGTGGTTACAGCTAAAATAAGTCTACCGCATTGCCTTTGTATTTTCCAAAACTGTATCGCATTTCACGCTACTGCTACCATTCTTGAGCAAGATTGACGAAATTCCACATTTACGATATAAGTGGATGTTCTACGAGTTTTATGCCTACACGAATGAGAATGAAAACCTTTAAGGGGGAGCACCATCATGAGGCTCGTCCCAGTGAAGTGCACGATAAGGGAGTCTCCGAACGTTGATGTTCCGTTTACTGACAGTCGTGACGTTTCAAGAGCAGGCGTTGCGTCAGTATGCGGCTAATGGCGAACACGTCCGACGAACAGGCGTAGAGGAGCGATAAAGATGCGAAGCGGAAGAAGCCAAGACGAAGCAGACGAAAGGTACCTCCTCAAAGTAGGAACCCCTTTAAGAAAAAAAAGGCAGTATAGCAGTACTGTTTATGTGAAACGTGACGACCCCACGATTAGCCGTCTGAAACTTCTCTTTCTTTTTAAGTCTTTTCGTTTAAACCTGAGGTTTTTCGGTATCTGGTGGATTTGGCTGAAGCATTAAGGAGATATGACCGTCTGTCACATAAAACCGCTATGAATTGAGCCGTTAACTGCTCTGAGGTCGAAGCCCTACTCTCTTGCCACCCTCTTTTTCTGCATGTCCTCACATGCCCTTTGTTTCTTGAAAATTAGTAGTTTTAGTAAATTTTCGAAAAAAAGGAATTCCCCTGCCGGAAAAAAGGAAGGAAAGAAATTTCTTTCAAACTTGTTTTAGTTACCTAAAATCAAGCATAAGATTCAAGCATAATTCCATGTTGTTACGAGTTTCTTAGGTCCTAAACGAAAAAGATTACGGTTTTCCTAGAGCCCAAACCGAATTTAGGGAGTTTTTGCTTTTGCAAACATTTACTTTTTCGTCTAGACGAATCTGGCGTACCAGCTTTTCCTAAATAGAGTGGTTTAGAGTTGTGAGTGATTTAGCTCGAATTATATATATTTAGTAGTAAATTTTCGAGAACTCAATGAAATTTTCATAATTCACATTTGTGCGTCCATTAACAGGATGGCGGTATAAAACTAATGCAACTGACAATATTCTTGACTAGCGCCAGAAAATTATTCCAGTAAAAGTTACATAATTGTTTTAGCCTACTATTGTACTGAATCATTACCCATTACAGTACACCATATCATTACCCATAATCATTAAACACTTTTTTTTCGTTTTAAGCTTCAGCATCAGGATTTTTGTGGCCAACGGGTGTATGATAATGATCGTTATGAATGATTGATGAGCGGTCCCTAACGATTGAGATTGAAAGCTTTGATGAAGAACTGTAGTGCTGCATACTCGAGGATACAGATAATCCCCAGCTTGTGCCGTATGATGGACAATACGTATAACGTTATCTAATGTCAAGGGCAAGTCGAGGCTTGTCATCTGTATTAATGGAGTTAGCCGGTTTCGCAATATTAGCGGGCTTACGTACGTTTTGCGTCCCATTGTTTTTATGCCATCCCGGTATCACGACGAGGCGGCGAGCATTTCCAATACGATTCGAAAAACCTTGATGACGCCAGGTGGCGGCAGTCCATCATTGAAGTGAGTCCGATCTCCGCCGCATGTCCTTAGTTCCTCACCAACAATCAGAGCTTTGGTCTGCATTTTCCATTTCCCACGATTTCAAACAAAACAAAAAGAGAAGCTTTTTAAAGTCGCTGATGCACCTGCGGTCTGAGTATTTCATCGGAGAAATCAAGTAGCGGATAGCTGAAAATGTCGGGCATTGAGAAACCTTCCCACACTCGCAGGTGCTTGGAGGATCGTCCGCCGAGAGTTGCGTCAAATTGAACGGTTCTTGCCGTTAAATTCCTAACCGAAGAACAAAAGAAACGTCTCATTCCTTGGGAAAACTTACTAACTCGCAACTGGAGGATGGTATTAACGGTACTGAAAGTTGTGATGTACAAAATTATTAACAAACCAAAAGTTTGTTTGGTTCCATAAGTGTCATATCATTGTACTTCCACACTGGTATACTATTTCTTTTGCATTATGCAACGACAATATTCTTATCCATGCCAATAACTTAGAATATAAATATGCCTCTGGTAACGAGGGTAGTTATGAACGGAAAGTTCCTGTCATGAGAGAAGAATGGATATCAGGAAGTATCATCTGGTTTTGCATACATCTAACCACCATATTGCATCTTTTTGGAAATTTCACTTTGAGCTGCAGAAGCTGCGGTATTTCGAAATCAATATAAATAGTAACCATACCAACTTACGTATTTACCAATTTTTAGATATTAATTTATGAGTAGAATAACGTATCTATAATTGATTTAATTCCATTACAAAGGTCCTTTTAATCAAAAACCTTGAAATTTCAAAGTTTTATAAATTCCTTATTCTTGTGTTTAAATTGAGAAGAAACCGATTAACGAGTTTTATCCTAATTTTGTCTTACACTGACAATTGTATAATTATCTGCACAAATTAAAGTGTTACCTCCCCACGTCGGGTTCATATACTAAAATTTTGAAACAGAGCCCATGTGTAATTTAATACATTGAGGAAATTATTGGATAAAGGTTCACTATTTTTGTATTAGAAAGCCTTTCTACGTCTATATCTAACTAACGTGTAATAGTTTAACCATGTAGTTGATAAAAGCGCTGCAAATTCTTTCACTGGGGTTTACTATTCAATTGGCTTGTGTTCATGATTTCAATTTCTACTAAGCTTTGGAGTGTGCGTGTTTCACAGGTGATAGAGCGATTATTGAATTTCAGGAGATATGCATAGAGCACGTAAATCTGTTCTCAACCAAAATACCTATTTGGATTGATCAGTTGATCATATTTGTGTGCCTCCACTCCCCTTCATCGCATTTGATATCCCAAAGAAGTTCCATTGCCAATTTTTTCACAATTTTCCACTAAGCCATAATCTTTTGAAACACAATTGTATGGTTTTGATGTCATCCTCCGTCCCTCTATTTGTAACAAAACCTATGTACTGTACATCAACTCAGAATAGAAGAAGGCCCAAATGAGAGAACTGAAAATTTACGAGATCCCTTGTCCGCGAATATGCGAAAAAAGATTTATATTATATAATAACATCGATTTTAAAATGAACTATTGAAAAGATAATTCCCTGGCAATTATATCAGCTAATTCTATCGTCGCAGCGTACTAGGCGTTTTTTTCTATGTTCAAACAATTCACACTCATATTGATGTTTTCTTCTTTTGTTTGTCTATATTTTATTTACTATGCCCCGAAATGTTTTACACTGTTTATGATACCTGATAAAAAAGAATAAAAAGGAGTTGGTTTTGATCTTATGGCATATATTTTCAAATAGTCCTCTACCGTATGTTAGAGAAAAAACTTCCGATAAAAACCTTCCGACTTCATAAGTAAATGCAAAATCGTCACTGGTGACATTTACGTATTGCAAAGCCACATCTCCTGTTATTAGACTTGCAGGCAATCTCATTCCTAGCAAAGATACAATGAAATATCTTGGCCTCTCATTGGAAAAAAGATTAACGTGGGCGATTCATATTAATAACCTAATTGAGAAAGTCAGATTCCGCACAAATCAATTCAAACATCTTTTGAATTCAATATGAAAACTGAGCATACCCACAAAAATATTATTGTACCAATTTGGCAGTACTCTTGCGGGCTTTGGGGATCTGCGGCCTAAGGCCATATAAAGAAAATACAAACCACCCAAAACCGAGTACTCCGAATGATCCTAGAAGCCAAGTGGCATATTCGAGACACCAGAATTCATAATGACCTCAATATACCGACGGTTGAGAAAATGGTCAGGGAAACATATGCTCGCCTCCACCAATCGCTGCAGAACCATGATAACCCCTTGGCATCAGAAATAGTAACTAGCGAAACCTACACAGCTCCTCGAAGATTAAAAAAAAAGACCAGTGGACTTAGAAACACAAGTACACCAACTATCCTAAAGTTAAAGCTTTTCGAGTTATGTTATTTATTGTGCATGTTTGTGATTATCTATTGGACTTATTATTCGTTGTTATTATATATTATGTAACATGTCATCTACTGTTAAATTATCTACTTGAGGATGACCAATGAGTCATGCCTCATATCGTGTGAAGCTATTGTATTGCTAAATGCTTAGAGCTCAACGAGCCAAACTGTAATGTTCTTTGAACAATAAAGTTATATATATATATTTTTTTTAATGTATATATAGTTATATGTATACTTGTGTGCTGTTGGAAAAGGAAATATTTTTTAAGTTGAATGTGTTTACAACTCTGTATTTTTATGTGCTGTTGGAAAAGGAAATGCCTTACTATGAGTGACTAACCATATTCAGAAAAGCTCATCCTATACACTAAAACAGTTTATTAGGGTCCAGTAGTCATTTTAGCAAAACAAATGGAAATTATATCAATTTATTGCTGATAAAATTGTTTTAAGCTTAGTCGTTTGTGATAAAAACAAAATAGAACAGTTGACGTACCATTGGTACAATGTGTGAATTAGTTTACAAAGGCTCCATTAAATGATTCAATTGAAAGCACGATGAGAAACTTGTCCTCTGTTTACTTCCTCTTCCCTTTCTTCTTCTTCTTGGCGGCTTCCGGCCAAGGGAACCCTCTGATTCTCAGAACATCCATGACGTTGTGGCAGGTGTAGTAAGCGTTCTCGACAGCATGCTCGTTGAATATGTCAACCTGAGAAAAAGTGAGAAATCATCAATGCAAATACCAAATTTCAACTGTTGAATGGTTCGAATGATGGTGAATGGTTCTTTCATAGGTCACATGTCCATAATTTCCCTCAAAACGAATTGATCCTCATCTAAAACTCTCCCTACCAAAGTACGAGTAGATGATGCAAAGTAATATTTTACGATGGTCATTTGAAATATAATGATGTAGCTAATTCTTTCATAAACAAATTTACCTTTGCAGTTCCATGCTTGTACAATAACGCTTGAAATAGAGCGATTCCCTGAAACACCCCAAGGGCTACTTCCTTTGAAATCAATCAAGAATTTTTATCATTAGTTTCTTCATAGGTACAGCATGATCGTATAAACGAATTTTCAAAAATCATCTTATAATATTCATATTAAATTTAGTTAAAATTTAAGCACTTTGACTGAAAAGAAGTGGTTAACCATTAATCTTATTTGGAAGAATTGTTTTAAATAAGATTTAGGTATTCTATAATACTTTACACTTTCTATCAATTTTACAGCACTAATAATGGAAATTAAGTAATCTCCAGATAATTTTTCCCTGGTGTCATTTATTGTTTCCAAAGATACTAGGAAAGAGTCCAGATTTGAGAGAAGTTTGGTTCCAATCCATTTTATCGACTTTTTAATGTGCTTTAAAATGTATGCTATGACCACGTTCAAATCATAAATTTCAATAAAATTTGCTCAAAAATCGATAAAAATGCAAAAATTTTGAATCTTTGTTTGAGGGAAAGGATTCAGTATTTAGTGAAAAAGTATTTATAACAAGTTTTTTCTCATTAAAATTTATAGTTAACAATTTCTTTGCTCACATAGTGTTCAAATTTCAAATCAATTTACCTTAAGTGTACTTGTAATACCATTGTTTTGTGAAATTCTTTCCTAAGACCGTACTCCATGACTTGAAATTTGAGTTGCACAAATGATTGAAGGAAGTTATTGCCGTTTCAACTATGTTAGATAAACATGAGAAAAATCTCAAATCTTATTGATATTTTCTGTTGCTGATTAGTTACTGAATCGATACCTGAATTTTGTAAACCTTCAAGTACATTCACCCACCCCACCTCTCTCCACTACACACTTAACGATAGATTCATGGTGTTGATTCAAACTGAACGTACCTGACATCTGGATTTAGACCGGCCCTCTTTTCGGGATCCGGTCCGCGGTCCTCCTGCTCTCTTCGTCCCCTTTTTCTTCTTTTCCCCATTCTTCGGCTTAGCTTCTTTCTTTTTCCCTTTGACGGGCATGGTGGATACCCCGGGGAACCTCCAACAACTGAATTTCCCTAGGAGCGCCTCGTCTGGGTCTATGAATCCGTCCAACTGAATGCCTGACCGAAGTTTGATCAATGTCGTTCGTTGCCTGGCGGTTGGTAGCGGGAGTTGCTAACGAAAGCCACAGCAACCAGAATCAATCGCAACAAAATTTATATTCGATCAACAAAAGATTTCCTCTAAATTTGTTTATTTACGTTCTAGAATACGACTCACAGTGATTCAAAAGCGGCAAAACCCCGTTTACATTGAAAGATTTCATGGAAACTTGGTAAGCCAATATTTTTCGGACTTACTATCCGGATACGACGACAGTCATCGTCTTAATGCAATCCTCTTTTGGGGGAACACTGATTAAACATTTTAAAGGGTAAAATCACATCTTTTGAACTTTTTTGAACTATGAAGGACCCACTATTTAAGAGTACAGTACTTTTAAGAAATGTTACACTAATTTCAAGAAACACCATTATCACAAACCTGGAAAACTAGGATTTACTTTTTTATAAATGAGTTTCGTTTTAACGCCAGAAAATCGGGATCGGCATTCGTCCTACTGAACCACGTATCAGGCATCTAAATTTGCAATTTAATGGTACAAAAAGGCCCGAAATTAATTGTTTCCCTAAAATCGGGAATTCGGAGTGTAATTTTCAAGTACGGGTATTTACCAGCGCTATGGTGTTAGCAACTGATCCCAGATCTGTACTTGGACTTAAGACAAAGAAATTTCGATTTTAGCTAAAACTTATTCGTAAGTAATGTATGTATTACAGGGACGTCTCTAAGTCCAGTTTTTATTTGATCAATATGATTTAAAAACTTTTAAATTAGGTATTCTACACAAAATTCTTAATAAACAAAAAAAAAATTAGAATTCTAGTGGCCATGATCAGCCTTTGAGTGGAGTGATCATTACCCCCTCCATCCCCCTTCCCATCATCGGATTCAAAATTTCCTAGGTTAAAAGTGTGCCTGTATATTAATAATACAATTCAAAAAATTATGAAAAAAATGATGATATCATAGGTTATCATATAATTACATTTAATAGATCTGAAATACCTTTGAAAACTGGGTTTTTAAACTAACGAAGACATTTTAAACTAACAGAAACTAGAAAATCGGCAGTAGTATAAGCGGCCGTATGAGCTGCGCTTGAATAGGCAGCCCATTACCCCCTCCATCCTCCTTGACAGAAAATTATAAATTTGCGAGGTTCGGAAATTTATATAAAGAAAGAGCTACCGAAGTTTTTCTGTTTATTAATTTGAACTGTGTATACGGACCTTATAATATTGAAATAAACAGTTTTTTAATAACTACCCCAGTTTAAACCAATTTAATGACGAATAAACAACAGTGATTTACTAATGATTAATACGAATCATCGACAAGCTATTTCACTGTTCAAATATTAGATTTGCGAAATTGTTTTGAGCCAAGTCGATTGCACAACACCTACCAGTCAGCCAAGCTCGCAGGTTGATGACTCCGAGAGCCGACTTGTTGTGTTGTTCGTCTCTATTAAACCCGGTGACATCAGTCGTTAACGACACGTTTTGACGTCATCCGGCAGCTAACCCGGGGTTTATACTCATTTTTCACTTTCTAGCTCCCGTTGATTTGAGGGTCACTAATAACGTGAGAACTTATTCGAGAACGTCTGTATTTGATTTTAAGTGGCTAGTCTTTTGCGTCATTCGGTCGAAGGGACAAAGACAGCACGATTATACTTTGTTAGTCACATAAGTATACATGGCGGATATCACGTATAATATCACTGTTATCATTTTCAGATATCATAAACATTCTCATGTGAGCAATCAAGATACATGATTATTTTGAAAAAAATAATGATAATGTCAACAATCTTAATATGTATGTCTCACTTCTGTGACTCCTACCGTGTGTTTGTTGTTAATAATACATGAATATTACTACTTACTCTCGATTTTTGACCGCCGTAGTTCTTGTCTCGCAGTATTCAATCATTATATTTCTGCTTCATTAAATTCCGCAGTAATAACATGCGTGCCTGTTTGTTTAGCTTTGAAGTTTATTTTAACAATGGTAGAAGAATT
Organism: Creontiades dilutus; assembly: GCA_031894815.1. NCBI lineage: Eukaryota > Metazoa > Arthropoda > Insecta > Hemiptera > Miridae > Creontiades > Creontiades dilutus. The sequence goes on along the minus strand of JAVIWC010008575.1, from coordinate 806,881 downwards.
GATTAGTCAGCTTGTAGATGCCCATTACTGACATCATTAACGAATTATTGTAACACACGTCTAAAAACTCTGCAAACTATTTCACCCTCCCCTGGTTCAGGACGTATCCCAAGCAAGGTTACGACAAAAATTACTAGAAAATCACACCCCACTTGCCTAGATCAGTAAAGAACCCCGGTTTATGACGCTGTTTGTCCCGTAGCGTTGTGGGAGCAATACGATGAGGTTGGCTAGAAGTTGGGACCAACTAGACGACAAGTGCAATCCATGTGCCAAAGAACGAATTTTTTTAAATTCCAAGGCCTTGTATTACGTTGCTACGACGGATGTACGTTGCAAATTTTGAATCGATACACTTTGAAACGTAAAGTGACGAAGTTTTGAAAGGGTTATAAAAAATGTGAACCGTACGATTACAAAGGGTTAGTCTTTGAAATAGTAAACCAAAAGCAATAGGTGAGCACCAGTATCGCTAATGGTGTTAAACAGTTTCAGCTCTCTCTAATTACATTTTTTTCCTTGTACTAAGATTAGAAATGTATGATGACAATGCTATTAACATCGTTTCAAATTCTATTCAAACTTGACATAATGTGTACTTAAATTGTAAGGATCTTCCTCGTTGATACTAGTACAGTTCCTCTTAAGTAAGTATAATTTGATTCATTTGTCAGGTTTACATCTGATTAGAAATGAATGATGACAATACTAGTTGGCAAAAAGGGTGCAATATTTTTTTTCGAATTCCTAACCAACAGTTGACAGTAGGTAAGTGAAATAGACAACCATTTGAAGTTGAGGGCTTTTCGTCAGACTGCCGTATTTTACTGAGAAATATAAATTTCAGTTTCAGTTATTTGTAAATCATTATTCTATAGAATAGAAAAAGTTCCCACAATAAAAAACATTCATACTACTCGTTACATAGTTACCTAAGTCAAAGTCGGTTCGCGTGAAACTGATTCACTTTTTCACTGGAAACCTAATTAACGTTGGAATGTAAGTTAGTCTATTCGTCCAATTGTACCTAATGCAGTTACTTCAGAAATCATAACTGCTGTTGTAGTACTAACAGAATGTTATACGTACCTAAAATGAATTGGGAAGTTATTACATTATTGATGATATTAGTACAGGTAAAATATTGTTGATAGTAAATCGTCAATCAATTGCAACAAAGTTACATAGTATTACTTTGATAAGCCCCATGATGAGATGTGTTGGTGCTGAGTTTGTTGATTGTAACAGTTGATTGGCCCATAATTTACTCTCAACGATCGGTTTCAATGGGCTAGCGATAGTTTGGTATCACGGTAAGATTAACACCTCAGTAAAGTCATGATGAACTACCCCGAGATGCTATTTACGCCGTTTTCTAGGTTAGGCAGCTCACTCTACTGATGTTAGGGATAGACGAACCTAATGTCGTGCGCTCAGTGCGTGCTCAACTTTTCCCCTCGAGGCAATTCAAAAGGGCTTACCTCGTAGTCCCTATCTATTTACTGCCAATAATGTTCTTCTCCCGCCTCCGCCCAGCGTGATTTTCGTATGGCCGAGTAGTTAACAGTGTTTAGACGTTTATGATCCTCACGTTAACGTCAAATTAGGGGACGTCTCATTTGTTGGAAGGCTGAGAAGAACGGGGAGAGAAGGCACCATTTGTAGCTCGTTGGTTTGGTGCTCGTCCGCTGAAGAGATTTTTTTTTTTTTTTGTTTCATGGTAATACGTACTTGGCTATTAGAGGAGCCACTTATTATTTTGAGATCAAGACTCCTAGACTCGTGCCCACACCTAAATTAGCTTCCAACCACAAACGATGTCGGAAGAGAGGGGTATGTCTCCAGCCGCACATCCAGCAGCCAGCTAATGTGCTTAGTACCTGCTTACACCAGAAAACTGTAATGGAAATCGTAATCTTGAGTAAAATTATTGAAATTGAGTGATTTTTCAAACTTTGCTTCTCAAACTCCTTATTGTCTATGGGAGTTATTAAGTGTATTGAAAATCTCTAAACGTTGAGTTGGATCTCAACAGGTCAACTCACGACTTCGGAAGCTTATTTTTGTCTTTTCACGTTTAAAGGGAATATTGAACCTTAAACTAATGAAATTGCTCTACTATGCATTAGTCCAATCAGTTCTGTTGTATGGTCTTCCAGTATGGAGGACAACTGAAACCTATAATAATAACACAAGAAATTCTGATTAGAATCGTAAGTGGAAGTCCTTTTTTGGCACACACTGAGCCAATTTTTGGAGCCTTAGAAATTCTCATTTTCATAAATTGATTGAGATAAATAATATTAAACAAATACTGAAAGAGAAACTGCTCATTCATCCTGACCATATGGTAACTACCAGATTTAAAATTAGTAAATCTATTTCTCTACCCCTTCTTCATAAACGGCTTGTACAATTACAAAGGCATTATTTCATTTAATAGATTACCTACTATGTTAAAAAAAAGATTACTTGAAGGGTCAATAAATTTTTTCCATTTTAAAACTCATTTTTTATCAAATTAGGTGTGCATACGTAAATAATATATGTATAAGTATGTATATATTGATAAACATTACTTTTTCTTCTTTGAATCATTGTATTATTAAACAATCCAATGGTGTTGGATAGGTTCCCCGCTGATTAGATTATTTAACAAGGTCATATCTGTAGTGACATATCTGTAAATAGATTGAGCTCAACTGACTCAACCGCGGGTTTTATTGAGCTGGGAGATAATATTTCCTTTAATGTGAGGAAATATTATACCTATGTGGTTGTGGAACAAATTCATTTCATTTCATCTAGATAGTTCCACTGTTCATTTCATGAAACTTCAAAGACAGAGCATAAGCCTGAAGCTTTTTAGCTTCAGGGATATCGTTGGGGTGTTGCAGGTATGTCACCTCAGCCCCTCACTGGTCATTCAATCACGTCCTTATTATTAATAGCTGTAACCAGGCTTACGGAACACTACAAAATCGACTGTTCTGACGCCCTTTCCCTTTGCACCGCATCGACTGGCTGAAAGAGGTAACACATTCCTCTCAATTAAGGAAGATACAACCAGTTCATTCCACCATCTCATATTAGCAGAGCCTGGTTATGAACCACTAACACTCCAATACCGACTATCATGACGCCCTTTATTTTGCACTGCCCCCATAGACAAAATGGGCTATACGTTTTCAAATTACCCAAAATAAATTATTATTTACCCCTGAATTCCCAATTTCGTAATCCCTCCCGCGCTTTTTGTAGGGTGTAAACGATACGGATAGTTGTCCTAACTGCTAAGCTGAGAAGGAGCCTGAAGCTTTTCATCTTCAGGGATATCCTCCGGTTGTTGAATTGATATCGTGTCCGGCTCTCGACTATTCCCTTTCATCGGGAATAATACCGTTGTTATAACGTTCAAATTGAAACGGCTTAAATCAATGTACTTTCGTGAAAAATATGCCTAATATAAGAAGCATACCTGTGAGAATGCATTCTTATTACATCCCTGAAACATGACCAGATCGAAGCGACGGGAGTTAAATGAATGAGTGGGTGGGGAGAGGGTGCATTAAGTTGGCGATTGGTATCACAAATCTATCCTGTAGGTAATGCAGGGGTGCCCACAGGAGCGGGGCGGGGGGGGGGGGGGTTATGAGGCGGTCTGCGTCCCCCCCCTGGTGGGTACCCCTGGGTAATGCACCCTTATTCATTTCCATATTTGGTCAAAGTTAAGGGCGGGATGTGGGTACAGCGTCCTTTAGGTTGGGAAAGACGAACAACTCCTCGATGGCAACGCTATTAATTCATTTACCTTGATCTATAGCAACATACAACCAAGGAGCCACCTCCTTTCAAAACAAAAACTTGATTTTGAAAGGATCATTCATGTTTTATTGTTTCTTAAACTAAATTTCATCTTTAAATAGATTAGGTATTGATTGTGTATGGTTATACTTTAAAGATTATCAGTCCACGAGACTACGGTTCTTTTAACCTACAATCATGGTTTTTATGGACACTGATTGTTTTGCACTTTCAATGTTATAAATCCAAAAATTTTACTTTGAAGAGTTATTTGCTTGAACAATAATAACCCGTTGCTTAGTGATTTGCTTACTATACTTTTCTACAAGGTTTTTACATATTCAACCATCAACAGTTCGTTGCTAGTGATGATTTCAGATTCAGATCTCTTGAATCTTGTTTCCGAGTGTATTCAATCAGCGAGTTCAATACCTTTGGAGCAGGGTAGGTACTTCTTGACGCCTTCTCGAGGGTCACGACGCGAAGATATTTTTATAAAACTGTGACATGCGCTGGGGCGACTACACGGTCACGCACCCACCGACAATGACAAGCCCAGATATTACAAGCTCTAAAGAGGCAGAGCGAGTCCTCCACTAAACCCGCCCGGCCTTTTTGTGACTTTGAAGAGACAAGTCCTAAGAGAAGGTGCATGACCGTGGTGGACCTCATTACGGTCTTCCCGGCATTACATGGGCTTAACGCCCAAAAGATGGGATTGTTAGTTTTGGCCTTCGGTGCCTCCCTGGACAGCGGATCAGATGAAATTCGTCACAAGGCACATCCGAACGACGGACGACCCACCAAACCAGCACGAGCCTATCAATTACCTCATCGAACCTCACCAACGGATCTTCATCAAAAACACATTTACAAGATGTAGCGGACCCCCGAAATAAAACTTCCTTTTTTTCACGTTACACCTCGACTGGACTCAATGAAAAAATAAATCCCGATTGATTATTCATGTCAGCTTTTTCACTCCGGGACCGGGTCAGACATCAAATCAAGGCTTGGGTGCTTTCTCCGTCTGTAACAATAGCGTTCGTCACGTCCTCTGTTACGTTTTTTGACGAGTGGAGCAAGCCACCTTTTTTGTCCATTCCGAATGGAAGAAAAGGCGAGAGTAAAAAAAGAAAGAAATGATTACTAAGCACGGTCAACCTTACGCCGTCTCTAATCCATTATACGCAACGGAGTACGTGAATCCGTCACCTACTGCTTGCTATTCAAAAGTAAAGAAGTCGAATTGGTTCCTTTCTTGACGTCAAGTGTGTTCTCGGGTATAAAGACTGGACGGGAATTTGTTGAAAGTGTGAAGATAACGGAGACATTACCATTTTCAGTTGTAGATGAGCTAAGGCCAAACGATTTACATAGAGACCGATGAACATGTTGGAGTTGGATTTGGATGGAGTGCCCGATAAGGTATCGTTCGTCACGGCTGACTTGATGACAAACTGTCAACCCAACTCGTTAACTGACTTCAACGAGAAGGTTCTCTTATTTCACTTGGATATGAACAAAATTGTTTCTAAATTCATTTTCAAAGATAATCTTCATACTAAACAGGTAGAGTAATAGAGGGATCTTCGTGCATTAATGTAGAAGACTGGGTTGAGCCTAAATTTTCAAATTTTTCGCCACTGTCAACAATTTTGGTTCCATGCCCATCTGCCTAGCCGGTCATTAGTAGCAGTACGTTGTCCCACGAAAAAAAAAAAAAAACATATACCGAACTTCGGTAGGATTTTGTTGAAATTTCAAGCATTATGTCACACAATCTCATGTCCTCCAAACCAAGAAAGAGCATAACATGACCTTGTGCAATACGCTCCACACAAAAACAAATGAACATGAATTTCATGAAACACAATTTGTTGAATTGCACTCAAGCTCTCACGAGGTAGCTGATGCCAGATTGCTTAAAGGAATCATGGAGTAATTAAACCAACAAAGGCCTCTGTGTAGTTAAAAGTAAGACTTGAGATGACCGGACTTACGGAGAATAATAGGCGGTAGGACAGCGGGGTCAAGATCCCTTAAGTCGCCCCCAAGTCGCCCCCAAGATGCCCCCAGTTCTCTCGTAGCGTCCCCGCCGACCACAAGTTGTCCGTCGTCGTCGTCTTCATTATTTCTGTAGATGCACCTAATTTTCTAATTATTTCTCTTTAATTTTCTAGGCCTTTTCCTCCTTACATTCTTTCATTTTAATTTCCAGAATTATTTATTTTCTAATAAATCTATTAGCGAAGTGATAAATAATCTGTTTAGTTATTATTTTCAACATTTAACTCCCTTGAAGTTATTTTTGCGGCTGATACAAATTAATTTTTAACTTCCACTGTTTTGTATCGTCACAGACTTGATTGTCGGTGGAAGAAAGCCAAAACAGTTGAGCTAATTTTGATTGAAAACTACAGGTTTATGGGTATTTACCTAATGCTATAATGAGTTAAATCCCCATCAAAAGCATTAGCAGTAGCTCTTGCGAATTCTAATAAAACTTTGAAGACACTATACGGTAAAGTCGACGCCTTCATCTATACAGGAAGTACCTACATGGATGTATGTCGAGAGGGAGTCGGTGAAGCTATAGTTTAATATGCCGGGAAGCATGATAACCACTATGAAACCGAATCTTTTATAGTTTTGGAGAATGATGGAAAACTCAGGCATTATAAATGCAATAAACCACGCGATTAACAGCTGTGAATATAGTGGATCGAACAAAGCTGAAAACTCGATTCATTCAGGACGTGAAAGGAAGTATTGCGGCGAGCCTACACTTATGTTTGCGAATGTGGAAGGGAAGCTGAAGTGTGCTCCAGATTTAATGTTTAGTGCGGTTTGAAATACTACTGATTAATCATGAGGCACAGCAACACTTGATAACGCATGTTGCCAGCCCGCAATTAGCGGTTTCAGGTGTTAATATACGATGCTCTGGAGCTATGCATCCTAACTAACTGCTGTGCGAGTCAATAAGGGTCTCGAGGTAATTAACGTTGCCGCAAACGGCCGAGGGCCTAAATCTACCAGTAATGACTCCGATGTGCCTCCAACCCTTCCCAAGCTTCCTTGTAAAGCCACAGGGAAACGCTTGGGTCCCCCAGGGGGACAAGGGAAAAGAGGTTGCTTCACAATGGGGGTCTTGTACCTTACTCTGAGTACAAGCCGGGCACAGACCCGGCTCGGATAGGGAAGACATCGAGACCTCGCTCCATCTCTCCTCTGCGGCGGATAATTTGACTCGGAGCACGAGCCTCGAGTCTGTTCCGAAAGGTCAGCGCACTTTATTGTTCGGAGCCTCTTCACAAGTAAATGGATTCAATATCAAACGTCAAGTTGGTTGAGGGTTCCCTCCACTCTCCACTGAACTAAGATAACTTTCGATCCCAATGTTTGGGCAGTCTTAGATCATAGCCTGACATTTTTTTATTATTATTTTTTTTTCAATAGAAACTTTATTGTAGTTGGCCTCCATTAAGTGTGCTTATAAATGCGGTATACATTGAACTTGGAACACGTAGCATTAGTACGCCCCCTCTGGAGGGCTAACGCACAAAAAGATAGTTGATTAGTTCAAAATGATTAAGTTTGATCATGTTGAAGGTCAGGGTGGTGCAATGATGAGGAGATCGCTATGCCATTTTTGTTTCAGCCTGTGCAGGTCTCTTGGTGTACGAGGGGCTTCCAACATTGAGCGTACTATTGGGTTTCGATGATTGTTCATCCGATTTGCAAATTTGTTGTACCCCTCAGAAATAACTTCAGTAACTTGGGGTATGTTTAAGTCTGCACGCAGATTAGCGTTTCGGACAAACCAAGGAACTCCTGTTATCATGCGCAGTGTCCGATTTTGTAGCGTTTGGATTTTTTTTTATCTGCGTGTCGACAGCTGAGCTCCAAATTTCGCAAGCATATTGCCAGATGGGACGCAGTAACAAGAGGTAGAGCAATCTCTTGAGATGGAGTGGGATGACTTCACTTACCAACAGAAAGTTTAATTTTTTGATCCTTCCACGAATCGTAGCTACAATTGAAGTGATATGAACATTCTAGTGTAGTTTGCTGTCCAATATGAGCCCAAGATATCTGACTGCGTCACGTCTCCTCACTAAAACACCATTGAGTAGCAAATCCGGCACAATGATGCTACGTCTGTAGGTAAAGCAGACCAGAGAGCCTGACATTACCCGACAAAACTGAATGTTTCTTATGGACTACCGGCGACATGTATATCTCACAGAAGATTTTCAATGGGGAGGATGGATCTATCATTACAAAAAATAATTATTGAGAAGGCTTGTTTAGTTGAAGAAGACGGTGCTACCCCAATAGCCAATTATAGTCCACCTTTAGGCCTATTCAGTTTCCTTACGGACAACCATGCATGCACCACTGTGTATGCAAGGAAATTGTAAATGTTATGCACGATAAAGTACCTTAGTGCAGTTTTGGATTATTAGCAAAGCTGGAAGCCTGCCACTCATAGGCACAATATTCTCTAATCTAGGAAGACAAACTCTCTAAAGATAAAATCAAATTAGCCTGTTGTAGCTTGTCAGTACTACAATACGTTGTAGGTACTAGCTAGGAGAACGGCACTTTTCCTCTTCATACAGACCTAACGTGTTTCACGAAACTGCAATAAAGACGTCTCAGTTTCGGAGAACGCCATCCAAATTTGACATACTTGCCACGGTTATTACTATAAAATAGCTTCACGTTTACAATGATATGCTCCAGGGTCAGATGTGGTAAATCTTCCTCTGATATTTATTGTACGGGGATTAATCGGGTCGGGATTAATTTCAACCTGGATTAAAAACCGTTAAGTGAAGTGATTAAATATGAATTAAACTGAGTCTTTAGGTAAGAACTTGGCTTTGGTTTGATAGAAAAATGTATTACATTTTCTAACAATGACCCCCCCCCCCCCCCCCCCCCCAAATGTAACCCTAGGGCCGCCCTTGAGCACATGAATAATAACGAATTATTCCAACGGCCCAACACCCATTACCCCTCCCTGCTACATCAACAATAATGCTCCCAACTTCGTGTGAACAAGGATTACAACTAAAGTACGGCCAACGCTGGTTGTAATTACCACGAAAAATTATCCCTATCCCCGACTAATTCTCTTGTTCCAACAACAAGATTAATTCTCATAAATCCCAATAAGAAGTCACATTTTTTTTCGGGGCCGTCCTTACAAAGGGAATTAAAATCGAAGAAACGGAAAGTGTCATAATCCTCGTAATAATTTGCGGATCAACTCCTATTCTTTTCGGGGAGGGCATATCAGTTAATAATGAAAAAAAGGCCAAGTAAAGAGGGGAGACTCAACCTTGGGAGTCAAGGTTCACCGCTCTTTCTAATTACTTTCTGATGCAAAAATACCAACCCCTCCTAATCCCTAATTACACTTGGGAACCCAATCTGTTGCATTGTTGACTATCCCTCCGTCTTTTTCTTTTGATATTTTTTTCTCTCCCTTACTTTTCAGAGGGCGTTAGAAAATCGAGAAAAAAATGCTTTTGTTGTATTTTTCCACCCTAAGTTGACGGGGAGGGATTCTGGAACCTTAATTTTACATCACAGGTTTTCCTTTTTACCGAATAAACTCGGAATTTTTCAAATTTTTTCATTCTCGTAATTCAACATTTGAATCGGCTTAGGAAAATCTTTTGAAGACCGAATCCCTACGTAATTCATTAACTTGGATCTTTAGTTAGTGAGTGGTAGCTGTCACACAGAAAGATGTTGGTGTTAGTCCTACAGATACATGTATCTGGTAAGACAGTGTTAGTTACATTAACTTACAGGTTACAACCTTTTTTCAATAAGAGGTCCTAACAACCCGAGAAGGATCCTGCCCTCCTGCGATAATATTTGCCAGTCATATCTTCTTTGCATACTTTGCTGCTGCTTTCAAGTTTCTTATCCTAACGATGGAGCAGGCAGCATGGGTGGCATGACTCAACCATCTGAATTTTGGCCGTACGACTCTTCGCTTTGTGTCTAGGTCACCAGGATTCTTCGATGTAGCTGTTCAGGGGTCACCCTGGCAGTGTGACAATCCCACCTTAATAGAAAGATGAATTCCCAGTCTCCGTACAACTCCATTATTTCTTGATTTGTTCTCCAGGGGGGAGCCGCAGGATCATCGATACTCCCAAAGTCGTTCGAAGCATCTCTTTTCAGAACGGCGCAAGTCTTCCTCCCATGCCATAGTCAAAGCCCATGATTCTTTTTTGTTGATAAGAATAGACCTTATCAGTGTTCTGTAAAACTCAGCCGTGAGTTTAGTATTATCACCCGCTTTTCAGTTGTAGGACAGGGCCGAAGTAACATTGATTAACTTCCATAATTCTATGCTGCACTGCTGCTAAGACATCATTGCCGTTGGTTACCAGAGATTCCGCTTGAACTCGAATGGCCCAATGGTTTTTATTAACCAATGAAGCTGTAATTTGAGTAATAGCATGATGATTTGAGGTGAATCAAACGCGTTCCAACTAACCGAATATAGTATGACCCGTGGTCAGGAGTGCACGGCATCGTGGGGCTATAAGTTTTGATATCAGCTTATGCTGAACAATAAATGGAGATCTTTTTATGCCTTGTTATGTAGACAAAACGAGATATGGAGGCTCATGGCTCCGAGTTTAGGTTACCAGTGCCGGCATCTAATATACGTAGATTAGTGATTTACGAAGATGGGTTTCCTTGAAAGAAATAATAAACGTCAATGTAATAATTTGCAACGTTTTTTAATTCGATTCCCGAATTCTGGGCATCTTAAAATGACAAGCAGCCAATTTTAGGGGGTTGAACTTTTTATTTCTTGGTCGATTGCAAAGTTTCATAGTTAAAAAAATAAAGCAAAATTGATCCAGAGAACGCGTATTGTCAAAACTGAACGCAATGGCAAATAACTTTCAAAATTGCTCTAGATTCATTTTTTGTAATTAATTCTAATGTTTATTAATGAATTTCAAAGTCCGTCGTACCGCACGCTTCTGATCTTTATGTCTCCAAATTTAGTTTGCGTTATCACACGTTACGTAATGACGCAAAACACGCTTTCGTTCTCGATAAATCGTAATTTTATATAGAAAATTCAAATTTTTTCCTAAAGAGCCTCTTAATGGACATATATTATGTAGTACTCTGAATGTACCTAATAATAATTTATGGATTATTTTGAGCATTTAGTATACGTTTTTTATGAATTTTCGTTAAAATTGTGAATTTTAATCGTATTTGTTAACGCCTTAATATGATATAGAGTTAGCTGTTGAGTTAATTGTATCGTTTGTGTAATTTAAAATTTTTTTTTTGCTTTCAAGGTTCAATAAAATTCTAGGACGTGTTATTTTTAAACTTTTTGATTTACCTTGAGCCGTCTGATTGTTGTGTGTAAATCATCTCGTAAGGCAATATTTTGTGTCACACGTGCGAAGGAAAGGGGCCGAATCCTGAAAGGGCGAGGAATTAACTTGGTCAAAGCACAATTTGTATATAAATAGCCCCTGTTGGACATATTGAATTATTCAAAGTGAACGACCCTCGTTCCTCGGTGTTTAGGGAAAAAAAGAAGGTGGGAGAATATGCATGCAAATCAACCTCTTGGTTTGGAGCAGGCGGGCCTAATATCTCCTATGCAAATCAGCATCTGTCAAATACATGTCCCTCCTTCGGGAAAATTAGCATAGCAATTGTGCACGCAATTTCTGAAAAACACACGGGCGTGAGGTCCGTGATGAGCGTCCCATCACGTCCATATAGGGCTCAGCTCTCTGTTTCACTTTATGGGGTGATAAAGGTTCGGAGAGGATGAATTACGATAGCCGTTTCCTCTTTCTAGAAACTGAAGGTTGTGAACAATTTTGAACCCCCGTTTTTTCTTCATATCACACCCGTGTTATTGAGATGGTTATGAGTTGGGTGATTGTTATCTAGCTTGCTTAAGGTTAAAGTACCGGTTATTGGTCAGCCAGTTTTTTAATTAATTTTCTAAAATCTAATTGCATCAACCGAGAGCCATCGTTATGTACTGACTTGGACGTCCGAACGGGGCAGGCTAGACAGGGTGTCCCAGGAGTTATGCACGATTTTACTCCTATGTGATCTACAACTCATTTCCGAACAAAAATGCCGCCCAGCAATTTTTGTCCAGAGGCCTCGTTTTCGAGCTATTTGCGATTAAAAATTTTTTTCGTGTTTTCGATCTTATGTCATTAAAACCGTCATAACTCCCTCAGATTTTGAGATATCTGAAATTCGATGACACCGTTGGAAAGAGCGTTAAATTTTCGATCTATTTGCTGTCAGAAAACTTTTTTTATTGCATTGAAGATGTGCGATTGATGCACGAAATGACAGTCTTGTCAAAATCTTGAAATCGCCAGTTTTTCATCTCGCCTAGAAGCACCGTGGATACTTGACACAGAACTTTGCAGGGCTGGTAAAACTTGCGCCAAAATGTCAGCTTTCCGACGGTGTAGTCATTTCGGTTTTTAAAAATATTTTTAGTTAAGGAAATGGTGTTTAACTGCACAAAAACGTGTGTTTTTGTTAAAATTTAGGTTTTTATAAAAGACGAAAAAAGGTTGGAGGCGGGATATACGTAACTTTTCTCGCTGAATCGAATGGTGACAACGCCAGACCTCTCAAGTGACGATTTAAGTTGGTTTTGTCGGATGCGTAAACCCGTTCGTTTGTGAACAGCGTCTACGGTATTTCTAGCTGTTCGACCCAAGTCAAGACCATCGAAGAGCCGAGAGTCGGCTATTGCTTGTGTTCATTTACGATTGATTGTGATGAGTTGCACTCATCTTTTAGCTGGCACTATGGACCCTTATCAAAGCAGGCTTCCGCATCATTACCACTCTTCCCTTCCGTCTCCTTCCTCGATGTATTTCCTTCACAGAGGTTTCCCTATTGCATATTTCCTTTCATCATGGTGCGCCATAGCTAGTGAACATAGCTGGTAGTAATAACCAAGACCTTAGTGACAAAAAAGGATTAGTAGATGAAAAACAGGTAGTTTACTAGATAAAGAAGGATCAGTGACATGAACAATTATGTCTAACAATATGTTTTCCTCATACTATCCGACGTGTTCGCAAGGGTGTGAGTTGTACACAGGAGGGGTGTGACTCCCTTGTTGCTTCGGAAGCATTACCATTGGCAAAACCGTACACAAAAATCATGTCAACGTACTCGCTTGTGGTTGCTACTCAACTGCAAGCAAATCATCGCAATCAATCGTAAATTAACACAAACAACAGCTGTATGTCGGATCTTCGATTATCCTGACTTTGGCTGGACAGCTTGGAAATGCCGTTGACTGTGATCACAAACGGACGTTTTCAATCATTAAATTCATTTTCATTTCTCATTTTTGAATATTTATTTTTTAATTTATATCTTAACAATCTTGTTTAAACTCTCACTCTTTGTATGAACTCGATTTAAACTCCAATATCTTAATTGTCCAACAACTGGATAACATTTCGAGTCAATAAACATTTTACTAAACTGAATTTGGTCAGAAACAACATATTATTAACATTCCCGTATATCTGACACGTAATCAGTATGGTGTGTGTCTTAAATTAGGGTGGGTGGGAGGGCCACAACACAGCCACCCAATTTCAGATTAATTAAACGGCGCACAAATAACCCCTCCTTCAAGACCGGAGGGTCGATTGCATATCCTTGAAGAAAATGTAGCTTTCCCAATATTCAAACATTAGGTATTTTTTAGTGATACAGGGTTTCCCAGGTCTTATGCACAATCCGACTCCTACGTGTTCTAAACTCATTTCCGACTGCGATGAGTTGCGTTTATCTTCGGGAACACGTAGGAGTCTGATTGTGCGTAACTCCTGACGCTAAATGTACAGGGTGGAACAAATATAATGGTGAAAAATATATTCCCAACAAAAAAAAGCCTCATAGAGTGTTTTTAGAGCTCATGTTATTATGTTCCCGATCTTAAGTTACTACAATGACCTTAACTCCCTTAAACTTGTCTATAAAACCAATGTTGAATACACCGTTGGAGAGAGCATTGAATTCCCTATTTCCCTTGGATAAAGTAAGAAAATTTCAACATGACTCAGTCGTGACAAATGAGTCTGGAGATCGAATTTCGATCATTTATAATCACTTGGAAACTGACGACTTTTTTCCGTGTTTCATCTTCCTCATAATAAGCAGGTCTTGTAACACCTACCTACTTCTGGAGGAAAACGCCCCTCAATCTCTGTTTTCATCGGTATAAGAAAAATAAAAAAAAAACAAAACATTTTTTTCGCATAATGAAAATGACGTTTTGTTGCTGAAAAACGCGAGGAAATCAAAAATCGACACGTTTCCCATCTGAAATCGAATTTTATGGATCTTTTGCTAAACTTATAGTGACTGTCTCGATCCACACTCAACAAAAAAGGTAACAATCTAGGTAACCTTGAAAATTTCTATTATTTAAGAGACTATTCGCTCAGAACTCAAATTCAATACAGCCCTTCCGACCAGCAGAAAGTGCCTAAAAATTCCTTTATTTATTGAACGAAGAGCCTAAAGATGTCATGATTCGGTTCATTGTAAAATATCCATAAATGCAGTGGAAAAATTATTTTTAAATGTCAATTTCGCCGTATAAACCCACCCTTTCCCGCATTAAAACATCTTTCTCTACAAAAAAATTTTGGAACTATTTAGTATTGAACTTCAAAAACAGTGGAGAAGAAATCTTCTTGGTTTGGGTTAGGAGGAAACATAGGTGTTCTAGGAAATGAAAAAGTTGACCAGTTGGTCAAAAATGCGATCAACGACGATGAAGAAACAGTTGAGCCCCTCTTCCCACCCTCGGACTTGAAAAGCTATTTCAAACAACTTTCAATAAAACAATGCAACATACCATGCTGGTGAAGATTATATATCAATGTTCCCCATTCCACCAAAGCAGCCATGGTTTTCAAGCTTCCCATTCATTTCCAAGAGGTTCATCAAGTGCTAATCCAGGATACGTTGTGGTACTTCTATCACGAAAGCTTACTTGCATAAGATTGGTGCAGATCCGAAAGCACACTGCCGCAACTGCACCACCTTTAGAGAAACCATCCTGCACATATCGCTGATGTGTCCGTCGCTTACGGAAGAAAGTAAACCTCTTCTCGAAATTCTTCAACGTGAATTGCCGCAGCCATTCTCGCTCAACACAATTATTTCGAGCCAGAAAAAAGCAATGTACAGTGCCATTTTTAATTTCCTAAATCGAATTGACTATAACCCATAGAAAAATGTATTATTTTACTTCATTTCCAACAAGTCTTACTTATTGAGTTTCATTAATTGTTACTAGCTGGTGTATGGTTTTATAAAGGCCAAAGCCATTAAAAAAAAGTGTATGTACTTGTGTTATTTGTAGCGTATTATTGTTGATTCTGTTTACGAATGAAAAATAGACAATAGCCTGCTATCATTCCAACTGACTACCCAATGTGTAGTATGTCACATATGCAGTATGTAGGTATTTACATGACATATTTTATGGATTCATAAAATAGCTGAATCCTTATCGAAGGAGTGAGAAACTAACACCGATCACGAAAATTGTATAAATTGAATTCAAAAAATATATATCTCCGAAACATTCTTGACAAGGATCTTGATATCATCTCAACTCATTTCGAGTAAATTTTTTCCAACCTATGGAGAGGTAATCAATGGAAATTAGATAGAATCATCTTTTCCCTCATCATTTGACTCTGAGAGATCTACAAATCTCTCAATGCATAAAAGCATTTATCGTTCTTCGAGCCTGTATCAGACATTTCTATAAGCACTTCCGTGGGTACCTTAATGTTTGCGCAACTTGAGAGACGTTTTACTACTTTGTTGTTCGTGAGTTTGGATTGTGCAATGAAAAAAACTGCGGTTTGTATAACGATTGTGGACGCGAGATGTGTAAACAGTTGAGCGCCGCGCCAAGCCGGCTGTCTCTTCAGTTCGTATTGTACCCACCTTCCACCGCTATGATCGTCTCTTTTCAAACACGAGACGCTTTGCTCGCGCACTGCAGGCACCTTGGGCTTCCAAGGACAAAGCTATGATCTCCTATTGCATCACCACAACAAGCCCTGTAATAAGTTGAGGGCAAGAAAAAAAAGGACCGCTCCGCATGCATAATTACCTACTTCATAAACGAACAACTAGAAATGCGTTAGAAGGAAACGTGACTTTCAACGCAATGAAAGATAGTGTATATACTTTTAACGTGCTCCTCGGGTTTTATTCCAGTCATTCCGTTCTATTATAACATTACAGCAGTCCTGAAGGTAATTAGTACAATACCAGCTGCACTTTATTGAAACGTATAAAATGGCATAAATGAGTAGTAAAACATTTTATGCAACGGATTAATTATCCATGTACGTAGTAAGAAAGGATTACGAGACATGTGATTTAGGCTACCTACTTAGGTTGTATTTAGTTCTAATATTTTCCTCCGGTTTTATTTCATAGAAAGGGAATATAATTTCAAAACCGATAAATAGAAATATTTAGTGTTAAATTAAATGGAAATCCTCATAACTTTATTCATGCAAATTTAGTTCGTAGGTACATACAGGAAAGTGTTGGTTTGTTCAGAAGGAACGTACACAGGGGTGGCCAGCCCCCTAAGCTTCATGACGCAACCCCCCCCCCCCCCCCCACTTAGAACCCGTCCCTCCATGTAAGTAGGTATCCCCATCCCCTAAACAAAAATGTAATACAATATTCGAGCTCTGTCATTGTCATTTATACATTTTCAGGTAGCAAAACAAACCGTATTTAAATTAATTAATAGGTTCAGGTTGGCGATTTGCACTGATAAGCTGTCAAATGAGCAATGATTGTAAAAACACAAATTTTGCAGTATTTAGAGGCGAAAGATGAAGAGATAGATGTCAGCAGGCTTTGTCAAGCATATATATTGGACCAATGGAAGTACCAAAGTAGCAAATTCAAGTGAAGTAAAGCGCTACCAGCAGCCATAGTGGTATAATGAGCAGGTCCTGGTCTTGCATTGAGCTTATTCGTAAAGCAATTGCCGAATCATGGTTAGCTCTGCAGTAGCAGAAGGAGAAGCACATTCCAAGTGAAAGGTAGTTGGAAGACTGAGCTGACTGGCCATGAAATTTGTCTTCACAAAGAGACGAGGAAGAGAAGACCTACGAAGAAGCCTGCTGGTGCTGGACCAAATGACTTGCCCCCCAATCCTTCCCTTTAGGTACGACTACAGCTGAATTTATGGGACGTTCCTAGATTCCTAGGGTGTACACTTGTCCGATTACGCCGAACATCTAAATTACAACAGACCTACAAAACAGCTATTCATCAATTCTAATGACCCAGCTCTGCAAGGTCCAGCAACTAATACGAGCCATCAGCATGGCAACAACCCGCTGTCTGAATTGCATGCTAATCACACCTGCTCATCGGTCATCCGCTGATCATTCTATGCACAGTATAAAAAGAATTACGTGAATCATTTTTACGAATCAAGTTGTAGAACACTACGAAATAAATCACTCTTCCAAAACTGTACTACAGTCCCACTGTGGTCTCATTCGTTACTATGACACCTCCTGGAAGTTACAACCTGACATCCCCTTGGAACTCAACGGGTGAAGATGATTGCTCTGAGAGAATACGTAGGAGGTCTTTGGGGATGTTTTGGGCGACAGGCGGTTACCGGAGAAGCGAGGGGTGGATATTTAATAGAGACGCCCGGGAACGATGATTTCGAAAGGGGGTGACGAGGGATGAAGAAGGTTCATGATCTCTGGTTGCCCATTCCTTTTTACGACCTCTTCGCTTCCCTTCACTTCCACCGCCTCCTCTTTCTTCCTTTCACTCTTACACTCCTTCTCTAGTTTACGACCCTGATGCGCGGTAGGGCTCCATATTGCTCCGATAACTGATTCGCTCTAACCCTAAATGCGTCTCCCTCTTAGCACAGGTTCTTCAATCAGAGTTTCGAAGAAGAAAAAATCTTTTCTTCAATACTAGATATTTATTCTAAAGAACAGATTCACGATATACCTTAATATGTTTTAACGTTGTTCATACGTTACGAATATCAGGATTAATCACTGTTTTACCGAATACAAATTTGAAGGTAAAAACGGGTATCCTAACCAGTTCGGAGAGTAAAACGGCATCAAAAATTCTTATGAAGGATTAACAAGTTGCACGAAGTTTTTTGAAGTTGAAAAACAAATGAGATGAATAAGTAAGTTGAATTTCATCGTACATCTTAAAATCGCTTAGCAACCTCAGTTGTAGTCACAATTTTTATACATATACTTGAGACTTGGGGGAATGCTGATGGTGATCTTACAGTGTTTTGAGTAGTATCAATAGATATGTTTGTATGAAATATGTTAAAATAAAAGAAAAACGGCTGCTTTGTTTCTGAGGTGATATTTTGTTTTAACCAGCTCTGGTTTTTACCGCTTTTAGTTCTTTATTATCTATGCCAAAATTTTAAACACACCTCCTGCCAATATCAGATTTTTGAATATTTTTTTGAACATTAACCTATTTAATTAGTTCGAGAGAGTAACTTGGGGAACAGCTAGGATAGATTTTTGTCTCGTACGCGATTCTTGGGATCAACATTAAATGTGGAGCCATTAGGAAGAGAGCTGTCGGGAGGATTGATTTAAACTGTGATTCCATTCCAACTGAGGAACGATGAGTGAAGAGCACAGCTTTTACGGAATCTTCCTTATCGTACCATGGCGATCGGAAGTGAAGTTTAGCTAATTTTAGGGAAGAAAGGGTTAACAAGACAATGAAAGAACAAACAGAAGAATAAATAAAACAAGCAGACGATTAAAAACTCTTAGATAAAATAGATGGCTACAAACCTTAATATTTTAACTTAGTTATGGAATAAGACATTTGCGTTTTGGTGATTTTGCTGTGTTATGAATAACAATTTAATTTAGTTGATCGTCTTCGTTGGAGGAGACGGTAAAACACAGTTGATCATGTTTTTTTTCTCGTTCAACGAGAAAATGTAATAGGTACGATACAGATAAATGAATGACATCGCGAGTTCCAATTGTTGTATGATTCTATCACACAGAGTTTAGGATGACCCATAAACAAACGACATCACGTGGTTTCTAATTTGACACGTTTATACATTCATTCATAATCTAGTACATCCGTCAACTTCAAGATGGTTGTTTCATTTGTTAGTCTGTTAACGATTTTTGACAATAGAAGTCTTTTGATAGTAGAAGCAAACGTGGATAGGTTAGAAAAGTGAAATTGAAAGTAGTTGATATTAAGAAAAAATAATGTTGAAAGAGTTGACGAAACGTTGTTATTAAGAAGAATCCCTTGATCTGCACCTGAATAAACGCTATGTCATTCTGAATTTTCATATTGTTGTATAATATATATTTTGACGACTTTTCGATGCGAAACAGTGATGCGGTGCAACTCAGTTTTGACTCATTTCAATCTGGGGTTACTTTCGCTTGACCGTTCTTACCTGAGCAAATTTTTAACATTTCAGCATTTCAACTCTTCGATCCCACCTTGTAGGAAACTAGTCTTCATACATTACAATGTAATCTATAAGTTTTAGTGGTATCGTTGGCTTAATCTATTTTCCTCTTCACACATTCTGGCAAGTCGGATATGTTTAAGCCATCTCTTCCAAAATAGGACGGCTGGCTTAAAACTGTCCACCATGCTATCCGTATACAAGTATCTTTTGGTATCGGTTGATAGGGCGGGGAGCTTTTAGCATCCTCTAACAGAAAATGGTTTGGAATGAGGCCCTCCAGATGAGCTGGATTGACTGTCGTCTATACTTGTTTATCACAAGTTTCACCTCTGCTAGGGATAAAGTGAACACGTGGTTTTTCTCCCAAATGCGGCAACCCACTGAACGCTGGTGTTGATTCAAAACGGATGGCTTTACTTCGAGATAGCTCCGGATTTCAACAAACCGTTTCAACGAATCAGCAGCCCTAGATCAAGAATTGGGCCAAACTCGATGATGAAATTTTTTAGTCTCTCAGGGAGGTCAAAATGTTTGGACCGCCGTTTTTACAAGAATCAAACTCACACGATGCGACATGTGGTAAGCGCAATTTCGACCCTTCACGGTTCGCGAGTGTCACCGTTCAATGGCAGACCCTCCCGGTGACTAACTCCAAAAATTAACCAGCCAACTATTCTGAGCGATCGAACTTCGTTTTCAACGCCGTTGTGAACACATTAGCGAAAAAGGGGTGCGCGAGACGGATCGATGCTTGACTATTAGTATTCGCTAATAGCTTATTCACCCGGGGATTGAAATTTGAGGAATGGCGAGGTCCGTGGTAAATGAAGCTATTCAAATTGGCAAGGGACCCGCCCGAAGGCACCATTGTTTGAAAATCCGCCCTACACTGCATTAGAGGACTTAACTTGATTCCGTGAGCGAAAAAAACAATATGTGAGCCGCCCAGATCGAAGTGGTATCCCCTCTCCCGTCTCCGAGTCTAATACGGGGGTGATTGCTTGGATGGGTTACCGTTTTTCCTCGCTCGGAGTAATTGAACCGGAAATGTGAGTTATCGAGATGGACAACCTACCCGGGGTCCTGGTTCTGGATATTGATGCAAAAAACGTAATCTTCCAACGGTAAATGAACCTTCCCTTTCGCCCCACGTTCTATTAGCTCCTCTCTTTCAATTAAATGTTGGGATGTTGGGACGAACATTAACAACTGTCTGTTGACCCGACAAATAGACGTTGACATCGCTAACGAAACTGTGTAGGGGGGCTGAAACTAATAACACAAGAAAACATGTAATAGTTAATCGATACGAAATTTGCTCGGTTGTAATCTTAAACAGTTACCCCGAAACACTCATTTCAACGGCACTGAACGGTATAACTCACTTTCGAAAATTATGAAAATCCTTGAATGATACAAATTTGTTAGTTCATCAGAAACTCGTAATCGATAGTTGACGGGGTATTAAGAACTGAACATCAACATTTTATGTTAATAATAGATCCTTGCAACAAACGTTATTCTTTCAATTCTTCCATCCAATTTTAATGAAATTTTCAGGGAATGTGTGGATTAGGCTGCAGACGGTTTGTTGCATTGATGACTTGCGTTGCTCACAAATTACCCAGTCCGCCCATTCGCTTTAGTAAAATCAATCATTTACTCCAGGTTCTGATTGTCCAATCTCAACTAAAAGTTGTTGAATAGTCGACAAGGCCCGGTTTACGATCTGTATCAATTTCAACTCGAGAGTACCTGCTGCATATGGGCAAATGTGAAATCACTGTAACAAGCCTTACGAGGATTCTTATGAGTTGCTCACAAATCAATGCATCACTCTGCTTTAGCGCTGACGTAAAAATCCATCAGCCATAATTCCGTCACTTTCTAACCTTCAGATTTCGCTCAAATTTGGACAGTAAGGCGGTTTATTCATCTCATATCAATTTTAACTCGATCGTAATATAATACTATTCGCGATATCATTTAGTGCGACGGACCTGCAATACATGCCCTCTCCCCTTTTGAAGGCAGTGACAACCCACTCAATGTATCTTTCCCTTTATTCATTGCAACAACGTTCCATTCTACACCCTTCAGAATTAATAAATCAACTCCATCATCTTGTAACTTATAAATGTAAGCTATCTGCAAACAAACAACATGATAATGTCCTTCAAATTATTTTTCGAAATATTCGAATTAGCATGGTACAAATATATACATAATATGAAGACATGAAACGATAGTTCCCCAAACAATCATGTGCTGTTTTCTGCTATCTTTTCATTAAAATTTAGTGAGCCCATCAGTGTTGGATAGTACTGAAACTTTATCGTAAAACAATCATCTCTAGTGCATTATTAAACTACGTACAAGAGAATAATAAGTTTTGCTAAGACTATAAGTGACCAGAAGGGAACAGGGATTTGATACAAAAATTCCCCCACACAGGAAAATGAACTTTTAAAAATAATTTGATGTTTCTTTCTGAATCACGTTGCTGAACATCTCTGATACATTCACGAGAACTCGCAATACAAATGCGAACAGTATTAACCAATAATGATGAAAAGAAAATCACTATTATCAATAGAAAGCTCTACAGTTGGAAATACATATCTAACTTACTCATTGAGAATACAAGTTTTAGGATATCTTAGAAAAATTCTCACTTCACAAAATTGAGTTTAAAAAAAAAAATTGTCAAATGTAGACAGACGAGTTGAAACCATAATTTATCCTGTTCTCTGTTCCTATTTTACCTTATTAACTTTTAGTTGGTGGTTGCTAACATCAATGGATATACACATACTTGGAATGTTTTGAATACAACTGAACTTGGATATCAGCTTTTCTTTAAGGACTAGTCAAGTGTAGGTATTTTATTTTATTTCATTCGTTTCTAATCGGTAGGTGCTTTCGTTTATGGAGTTATCATGCGACAATGTACCAAAGATGTAATAGTTAAAGACGTGTAGCCAGCATAGGAGAGCTGTAGAGAAATAATACATTTTTCGTAATTATT
This sequence comes from Creontiades dilutus, assembly GCA_031894815.1. Lineage (NCBI taxonomy): Eukaryota > Metazoa > Arthropoda > Insecta > Hemiptera > Miridae > Creontiades > Creontiades dilutus. The sequence continues at coordinate 784,457 of JAVIWC010008575.1, read as the reverse complement.
TGTAGAGTTTTTTGTGATAAGATCAAGAGAAAATTAAGATCTAGAAACGAAGAAGGATCGCCGTAGCACCGTTGATAATTGTCGAAAGAAAGCCCAGTCGATGATGGGGATAAAAAAGTGGAATTGGATTCCAACCACTTGTAACATCCAGCTAGTCGGGGTTGTATTTTGTCTTCAAGACTGAAAAACGCCGAAGAGTTGACGGCCGCAAGTGACAGTTGAGAGCTAATAAGCGAGTCTTTGTTCTTACACGTTTTCCTTGGACTAGAGCCAGTTCCTTGGAGCTCTTGATCTGACCTCGAGTGCAAATGATTGTCAAGCAGGCGCGACTCGAAATACGTTGTGCAGGAAGTCTGACGGTAAATTTGAAAATCGCAACCTCAATGAGGCTCGTGTTGACACTTGTTTGTCGTAGGACCTGAAATCCAAGAGCAGTCCAATGCATCTGATGTGCTAAATGAACGATTTAGTAAAAAAATTGAATCCTCATTGTAACTGTTAAGTTGGAACTCTGGCTTTGATTTCCAGATATTCCAAAAATTTCAAATGAAATAGATATTAAGTACCTACTAAAAAAAGAAGTTTGACAAGTTGGTTGTGGCAAATTGCTTCCTCGTATCAATAACATGTCTTTGTCAGTCATAGGTATCTTATAAATAAAATTATACGATTCTATCAGTATCGAATGAGTGAAGTTGTGTGAAGTTGTGCCATGCCGCAAAACTCGTTGTGGAGATCTCTTCCAAGTCCCCCCTGCGTACAAACTACATGTTTAACTCCCCCACTCCCCGGATAATGAGGTTGGCAAATATATACCTCCGGGATATTGATATCTTTAATGTTTCTCGGGCTAGATTAATTAAGGACGTAATGAACATTATCACTGGAGAGTTATGATATCATTAACCTACGAATGACTGCACGTGCGAATATCTTTATCTTTTTGTTATAATTGATATCTGTTGGAGTCAAGGTTTTCCCATGTTTAGAGTGATGTGTGGCCGAAGGAACTAATATGGACTAACCCACACATTCCCAGAAAATTTCATCAAATCGTCTTGTTACGATTCTCTCGAGAACTTCTAGAACGAGAAGGGGACAGGTTGTCCGAGCGAGCTGGGGCGTCAGTTCTCTGGCTGTTTACTTTCAGTGGGAGTACAGATTGCCCTGGTTCGAATCCGGCTGGCACCAATGATTAGGGCCAAAATCCAATCAAGTGTTGTATACCTGTCCTGTCGTTAGACAGTTCACCTCTGATCTCGATATCACGTGAATCCAAAACGCTCCCAACCCAGGGGCGTGAGGCAATGGGAAGCCACGAGCGAAATCGTCAGACCTAGTTCCGATCCTCTCTGGAGGACGGCTGGCGACGTCCGCGACACCTCCGGGTAGTCGGACGAAAATCCAAGGTGAAATCCCTTGTTTACTTTACTTTTTTTTTTTACTTCTAGAACGAGAATGCGCAGGCGCAAAAGCTTAGAATGATACGTACTATCGTGTTGAAATTTATATGGGATCAGTGAACTACTTTCATTGAGTGTCCTCCAAATCCAAGTTAGATTCGACTACTAAGATGCAATGAAATTAGGTTAGATGGATATCACATTTCTGTATGCGTAGAGTGAAATATTCATTTGTTCGCAATATAGCTCATTTGGGACTGTCGCACGGGAAGCCTCATTTAATATAAATTGAAAGAAAAGAGAGGCTCCTTAAAAAATTTAGGCGCATAAGAACTCACTGATACAGACAAAGGTTCTCTAATGTCAGGCTGAAACGCTAAATTTTCAAATTTCGGTTTCGGCGAAAAAAATTTGTGTTTCTTAACTAGAGATAATGCTTCCACTCCGAGGCGCGTAGACTCGGAAAAAATCAAAACCGAATAAAACTTTTTGTGTTCCAAGTTCGTTGATGGGCCCCAACTTGGCACAGTGATAATTTTTTTAATTGTACCATTTATAAATCCAACATTTCAACTCCATAACTTTGATTAATAAATCCTAACTTAAACTTCATACATTGAAACAAATCTTGGAGGAGAAAAAGTTATGTCAGATCTTATTCCACTTAATTTTCTCAGTTGTTTCCTGATTTCATTGGTTGGGGAGGATGTCTAGTTTTTTCATTATTCATATTCATAATAACTTGATTGTATCTTGAACGAGTGATACTCCGTCTTCCAAGGGTGATTCCAACGAGGAAGTCTATTGGGCAATCTCATGCAAAACAGTCTTATCTAGAGACGGCCAACAGTGAACTACTGCCATCTCTTTAGAATACCCAGTCACCTATTACACCGAACTTCCTGGAACGATTTCGCTAATTTACTAAGATAAAACTACTGCGCGTCCTACTCCACATTACCACCCTCTCACCGCTGATATTCTTCCGAACTCATTAGAATATCTACGAGGATTGATTAATAACTATCATTATTTTGGTTTGGTATTTCAATAATGAACCTTTGTAATCAACGAACAGAAGTTCTGCAGTTACCCGCGTACGTAATATCGTAACTGAACTATGAAACATATACTTTGACTATCAATGTTAAAGCTTACAATATGGTTTTTAGTATATTTCGTGTTTCACTACAAAAGAAAAAAATCTCTCTCAGTTTTAATAACTTGTGTTCATTTCAGAAGTCTCCTTTTGGTTTAGTTTTTACAATGGTAGAAAAAATCTGCTTGTTTCCGTCATTCACTTCAAGCTTGTAACAGTAAGGTGATTGAATAGTCAAGTTGCTCCTTCTAAGGGTTGAGGCGATTTATCGCGATATGCCAGTAACCCCCTGGAGATGAAAACAGTTTCCATAATAAACATTCCATAAGCTTCAGCTTCAGTGGTTTTCAGAAGCGGGATAAGGGAACTACCCATATCTACGGCAATCCCTGGACGTCCAAATAAGGGACGGGCTCATGATAGGCAGGGCAGGGATAAATGTTAATTTTCAGGGGGTTAAGATTTAAAACGTGCTGCCCATGGGGTTGATAAACAAAATTTCTGGCGGACTATTCTAACAAGGTTGGAATTTATTATCTTTCTGTGAGAACTGATGCCGGTCTAGATAATAGGGAACCAAGTAAAGCAGAAACCCGCTGCAAATTATCACACAAGGGTGTACTATTTCTGTATTAGATAGCCATCCTACCCGGATCACCCGGCTACCAGAACTGGACTGTACATCAAGAGACAATGCTTCCCAAAAACCTTCTGGAAAGAAACCTTTGAAATTTAACGGGATAAAATATAAGCATAAGCAAGAGCCTGGTTCCGCTTGTTCCCTAGTTTTTACTGAACTAAATTGAATGTTGAGAGACAGCTTTATTCCTGTAGTGTCCACCTTGCTACAGACCTGTCGGCATCTATTTTTATAGAATCCACTCTCTCGTTAAAGACCGCCCTGAGATGATTAAACAGCAACCAAAGTGGTCCCGTTCGATTCAAGGAACTATTTCCATCTAAATCAAACAAAAACCTTCTAACATCGGAATTTTTCAGAGATTTGTATTTTTTAATATCTCTACCCTTAAATATGAATCCTTAGGGTTGCTTGATTAAGACCTCCAGTTTACTGGCACACCCCGCTTATGATTTTGGAGCCCAATTTCATGAGCTTTGGTCCAGTAGTTAAGGAGAAACCACACCAACGGCGTACTGAGCAAAGTTTTAAAATTTGAGTTTTGGATTCTACGTTTGTTGATCTATCTGAGGTTTTAACATTTTGGCACTCAGACCATTTGTACACAAGGCTCTTCAATTGTTTCAACTGAATTTTATTCTTTGTTCATATCCTCTCCTTGACAGGTAACCCTCAAAACATCTTCGTACCAAGAAAAACCTTTCAGTAAAATCCGGTTGTATGCAATATCTCGATTAACGAAAAAGGAATTTACGTGTTACTTATTGACCAAATAAAGAAACCTTTTAGCTTCGAAGAGAAAGAGAGAGAGAACAAAAAATATTCAGTCTCGGAGTTTCATCGAACGGCGCCGGCCGCGTAAATCAAACAACAAAGGCCGGATATTGTGAAATGAACTCAAACATGTTCCAGTGGCGAGTTGAAGCCTCCTCCACTTTAGGAAACTTTTATTTACCGTACGGACTTTCCGAGGGCCCCATTTATATTGTTTGCCCGGAGAAGCACACTGATTACTTTGGAGTGATGAGGTAGGTACGGAGGATGATCGGGGGGGTTGTCAGCTAGGTACAGGGGGTTATCGGGGTGGAGGTACCTACTGGAGATGGTCGTCGTTGGTCTGGAGTGACTGGGGGGAAGGGGGTTAGTAGTTGTTTTGAGAGGACGGTAATGGTGATGGCTCGCGAGAGGGAGTTGAGGTGTGTTTTACGATCGACGGTCATCGTGAGTAAGCCATTTTGCGGCTGAGCGCTCATCGAGAACGGGTATTGATTTAATTTTGTTGAACTCGCCAATTACAATACGCCACGACTTCGCTAAGATCAATAAGGAACTTTCAATTAATTCAAAATCTTCATAAAAAATGTATAAAAGATGATTTTTCATATTTTAAACGCAAAGTGGTTGAAGTGGTTGGACATCTGGCGAGAATGTACAAAAAAAGACCACCTAAAACGACATGGAAGAACACACTTTCGGGCGTAAAAAAGAATATCAATAAACAGACAAACTCGCAACTGAAATCCATCAACAAGCTCATGAATCAAACAACTAATTAAATAATTGAAAATTTTATTTTTGAAGTCAAATTTGGTCTTTTTGCACTAACGCTAGGGGGGGGGGGGGGGTCATAAACATTTTGGAGGGGGGTGCGTCATGAAGCTTGGGAGGGGGGGGGGCACCCCTGTATAAATGATCATTGAACTAAGAGATATCCCGACCCTCAAAATCTTTCAAATTTCTTTGTAACCGAATGTTTCAAATTGAATTCGTTTTGAACATTTTTTCATGATTCAAGCCATGTAATTTTTTAAAACTTTTCTATTACCACATAGGTTATTTAATTGTGGAAGAGTTGGTGAGTCCTTTGGGCAAGGCTGATGATGATGGTAAAGCAAGGAGGCTACGTCATTCTATCCAAATCGATCATTTCAAATCAATGACCTCCTGTAGTATCTTGAGAACACACTCTTAACAGCCATTGTAAATATCAAGGAAAGAAATCGATAAGTATCTAGATTTAAAAAAAAACTCCAAACACCCTTCTGGAGCTTTTCAAGCCCCTCTCATCCACCCACTTATTCAAAACTTAGTTCTTGAGAACAGCAAAGTTGAACGGAGAATTAAGTTAAATGCACTCTTGCTTGGGCTTCAATATCAGTCATATGTTATGTTAGGCTTCTCTTTGTTATCGACGTACGGCCCACAGGCATGTAGTTTTTAGGTAGATAGTAGATAGACAGTTAATTTACATTATTTTACACGTTACGTTCTTCAATCGATGACCCAGCTGGAAAGTGCAACACTGTAGCCCAGCCCGGAGTTGGTTCTTATATCTAATTTGTATAAAGCACCTATCTATAACATTATATTTACATCATATCAATTATTAAAATTTAGATTCCACTTCCATGGAATGCTGTACTTAGTATATACGCCATTTATATAGCTGCTATTTTATATAATCATAAATTTAGTCCATTAAGTATTCATATGGGTTGTTTCTTATTTCTTTCTCTCTTTCAAGTTCCTTTTTTGAATAGCTGTTCACAATTTATCTGTATTAGCTTTCTGATTTTTTCAAAATTTTTATTGACTATTTGCATACTTCTTATTCTGTCGTCATTTGAGCAAATGTATTTTTTTAGGCAACTTGAGTCTGTGTGGTTTGAATGGCGCCGTCTCACATTGGCAAAATATATACTTTTGTGTTTACAAATTAGTTTGAGCCAATGCGTACAATTGGCGGACAGTTATCAAATTCAAATCATGAAATAATGTATCGCTGGGATGGCGCCTGCGCTTACTAAACAATGCCCTCATTGCCATTTTTTGAATCTTGAAAATTTTATCAATCATATACTTGAAAGTGCTCTCCCATATTAGTATGGCATACTTTAAGATTGACTTAAACAGCGCCTGATAAATCCTGATCTTCAGTTCTTCTGATAGCAATTCGATTCTATACAGGGTATAAGCACATTTCCTTAGCTTTTGAAACAAACTTTGAATGTTGTGTCCATTTCATTTGAGAATCGAACGTCACTTCTAAATAAACTAAGCTATTAACTTTTTTGATTTTCGAACAGTCACACGGTAAGTCATTGCAGCTGTGTAATGTCAAAGGGTCACTCGATGTTGATTGTGGTTCTGTTTTTCTTGCTATGTCCATGAAAACCGATTTCGTAGTATTGATGGTAAGCTTGTTGGTGTTCATCTATTGTCCAATCGCCCTCAAATCTTTCTCGGCATTTTGGTGGACCTCCTGCCATGTTTGCCCGGAGTTTACTAGGGCATCATCATCAGCGAACATGTAGATTTTCCCGGAATATTTTTGTGAAGCAAGTTCATTCACATATGGGGAAAAATAATCGGCCCAATTGAAGTGCCTTGGGAATAGCCGTATTTGCGGATTAAAGCAGTTTCGCTCTTCGCTTTTCCAATGTGGACTGCTTGTACTCTGTGACTATTATATGATTTGAATATCTCCAATGCTAGTCCCCGAATCTCCGATGCTTCCAGTTTTTCGACAAGTTTAATAGTAGTAGTATACTCTTTGTTACACTGTTTCACTCACTACTAGGAGGGTTACTTCATACTAGTTGCGTGTTTGCTTCGAAGTAGTGAAAACGAAGTTTAATAGTCTTGTGGAATCTTCCACATAAAATTTAACTTTATTTCAGTCAAAACTCCATAAAGTAACAGCTATTCATTCCAAATCAAAGTAAAACGTTGAGCTTAGGAATTCGAATTAGCGACAATCATCATTTCATCACACTTTGTTGCCCTTGGCCCAAAAAACTAATTCTCATGGTGGTTAATGTTATCAGTGGACACTCACTCGCCAACTCAGAAGAGTGAATTCCTGTTCGGATTGTGAAGACCAAAGAAGATAAAATGCTCAATGTCCTAGCCTTGCTATTGTCTCATTGTCAAAGATTTTGCCGGGAAACATTGTATTTCCAAGGTAAAACACGTTTGTGCTCCTAATTGCCGTTGTAACGGCCGGAATGGGGCGAAGCTGCTAGCGAGGGCGGTAAATATTGCGTCTCGTTAAAAATCTCCGGTGGTCCAAATCGTTGTTTTCTAACAATAAACAGTTGTTCTCCCGTCAATAAATTTCATGGAAAGCTTCGTTTTTATTGTCGGCCAACGATTCTTTGAAATGAAGACTGCTGAGGACATGGTGTACAAATGAGGTGGCTATTTTAGTAAGTTCCGAATGGGTTCTAGGCTATGTCAAACATTGACTGAACTTCTTAGAAATTAAGTGATAAGAGTAGTGCGACTATTCACGATTCTAAAGAGGGTTTTTGTTCACGTAATTGCTAAAATTGATATGTATGCATATGAAGGAGCACGTAAATGCGATAGATGCTAGGTTTCAATGTTCTTGATTCTGGGAAATTTCATGGATTTTAGAAGAGTAAAAGTTATAGTTATATTGTTTGAGGTATTCGTATGGTAACTAGGACTCGAGGAACATTGTCTGTTCGTGGCTAGGCGTATAACGAATAGCAAATAAAGATGAACTGCGGTTTGTTAGAGATAAACCTTTCGTAAGTGCTCCCGTGAAGGGGGCAAGTTTCACGAAAGGCTCCCTTCGACGTGAGCGTTATTGTGAGGGTAGCGGAGCAATATCTGACTGATAGAGATGTGAGGGCTGTTCTCCCCGACCCCCAACCCTCTGCAGAATCAGGTGGAGCGATCGTAGGACGAGGGGATATTGTGAGGGTTAAAAGGGACGAGGAGAGAATATCGTCATGACCGAGGGAGGGATGCAGAGGGGGTTGTAGCCGCACATAGCTTGCCACGGCAATATAACTCCTGAAGGCCTGTCCATCTCCCTCCTCCACTTTTCCACCAACTTCACGTTGTAACTCACCCCCTCCCCACTTCCTCTCTGCTTCACCTCATCCTTCCATCTTTGCTTCTTCCTTCTTATAGAATCTCCCCCAAGTGAAAGTCGTTTACTTCCTACTATAAAGGCAGGTGTTGAATCTAGATGCGGACATTTGCGGAGACCTATTTTTCTGCCGGTTATTTTTATTTATTACGTTACAACACACTCAGCCTTCAACTATTTTTCTTTCGTGAATTTCAGCAGAATGTTGTGACTTGCGTTTAATGAAGTTTCTCATACGAGTAAAACCCCACGCAAGCACGTTATTTACATTGATGCAAAAAGCGATTGAACAGCCATGCGTTTCTCTTTCACTACAAGTTTTGAAATAAAAATTAATGAATGAAAGCGATACTTCTAGAACATTATGTCCACACTGGCAATAGATACTCATAAAAATGTAATTTCTGTTTTTTTTTCCCAACCTAAAGGTATTGGAAACATTGATTTAACTTCAAAGAATGAAACATTAATTTTTTTGCCAAAATCAAAATTTCCAATCTCATTTCAAGTTTTTATTCGATTTTGAACTATTGTGATTTTTGTCCATTTGTGTGTGTTTCGTCCATATTTAGTGTGTTGCCATTCGGTTATCTTAAACGTATAATCCATTAATTATAACTCGCTGAGCCTAGTCGTGTAATGTCGATCAAATTCGAAGATTGTTCGGGGGAAGATGATTGCTTCTAGTCTACTACAGGCCTAAAGCCAATAATTTCAACACAATCGAAATATTATAGTTTACGGAATTCAATAAAAGTATATTGTCTATTTTCCACAAGGTAAATAAGCCAAAATGTTTAGTACATTTCGACGATTGGGTCAACTTCAGGAACAAACTCTCTTTCTTTTTTTTAATGTTACTGAAATGACCAAATAGTCGAAACCGATACAACACAGTAACTCATTTATTTTGTTTAAATGGACGAAGTTCTTTATTAGAGTCCAGCAGATAAATTATGAAGATTTTATTTTATTATTTTCAGTAATGGACCATTGTAGTTGACCAAGAAAAAAAATGTTAAGCCATTGTAAAAATTTGTTTTCTTTTTTTACCTTTCAAGATAGGTAGAATCCGAAAATCAAATTGAAAAAGTCCATTGTCCTGGCTTTTTCCTGAATTTTGAACGTGGGGACCAGTTGGAACAAAGTTCTATTCATCACTTTCATTAAGTCCTAACTGGTGAAATCTAAGGGCAAAAATATTGAAAAATCATAATGTCAAAACATAGGTAATAGCACTTGAGTGAGTCAAAGGAGACCACTTGGTCCGGTTCACAATCACCATTCCACTTTCCTGTGCAAGAAGATGCAAGGGAAAAAGAACGTCAACACAAATGTGAATGTGAGTGTCTTTCACTTAGTAAAATCGGACAGTGAATCACGACGATCAAATAATCATCTGATATCGTTGGAATGCAGTTTTGTTTTCAAGAGCTCCTTTTGACATCAAGTTTTCATTGCTATGTATTCGTGGACAAAATTTGTGACGTCTGTTATATAATCTAGTTATGTCAGTTGTTCAGTTCATAGTTATAACTTCTGTATCGATATACAGTTCATTGCAACAGTGTTGGGATGTCAGTTATTGTTACGCACTTAAGGGTGACCAAAGTGCTGGTGTTAACGGAGGTGTATTCATGATGGAGCCATCCAATCGTTTTTGGGACATCTAGAAATCAATTATAATTTATGGATACACTCTTTTGCTGAAGGACCATCGGGGATCAATATTCAACCAATCACTCTACTGTGCGTAAACGCTAAAGGTTTTCTTTCGAAGGCATGTAGGGTTATATAACACAGAACTGATGAACCTTTTGTAATAATTCGCAGCATTTTCATGTTTGCGGTCGTAGGTTTCTTCATTTGTGTCCAATTGTAGCAAATTGTTTGATACAAGACCGACTTGTCGTGTCGTTGGCTAGTCATTGTATTGATGCTCGGCCTCAACTCGGAGCTCACACCGTGAAAGTGACCAGAGGACGGTGTTATTAATAAGGGAAGAGGCTAGAACTGGATCGCCCTCGGGCAATGGTAATGAAATAAGCCGCAGGCGGTGCATGGGCCAACTCGTGCGTCTAACGCGAGCATCCTTGCAGCACCGCCCAACTACGTTTTGAATGACTAAACAATGGAGTTGCAGAGTAATATTGTTAAACCGAATGTTCAATGGCCGGATTTACAAGGCCGAGGGTTACTGATACCTTGTCAAAACGAATAATAATTGCGAATCGACGAAGCGTGTTAGCATATTCGTATGAATGTGTAAACATGTTCGTACGAATGTATTGTATTATTATAAAACCCTGAAGGGAGTTGAATGTTAGGATTTACCAGAAAATCTTATCATTTTCTAGTGTTGTTGGTGGAAGCCGGAAATGTATGTGAAAAACGAGTTTATCTTAGGATAGATTGACCGACATGACAAAAGCTCGAAAAACCTACGAAAAACATAGAATTCGGACTTGTACCAATCTCTTTCGGTGAATGTGCAGATTTCCTAAGGCTCGTTGGAAAATGCAGTGCAGAGTTTTGGTTTTGGTAGCCATGGTTTTAAAGAATGTAATTCTTTGAAAAAGTGTTCCTCTAAAAGATGCTCCTACAAGGCAACAATTATGAAATGCAACTTGAAGTGTGACCATTCCTTACCATTTAGCGACATTTAATATTGTGAGTTTCTTGCTGTCATTTTATTCGATCTATATACGTGGCAATTAAGTTCAAGAAGTTTGCACCATTTACCTTCATTTCAAGTTTTACCGCCTCACTCTGGGGAACATCAAGATTTAACAAAATCAGAAGGTAAAAGTATAATTTGAGAGCCAACACTACTTTGCCAACGCTATTGGGAAACGCTAGGATTGTAATTTCATTTTATGGTAAATCCTAATATTTGCCGCACTTCACAGTAACATTCGATAAATGAAAATAACGTTTTACACACTTACAATGAAACCATACGGATATTTCAAATTTTTATGTTGGGAACTCTGCTGTCTCGTTCTCTACTTGATCGTCCACCTTTTTCACTGTAGTGACAAAAACATCCTTATGCTGAAACCAGGGGACGTCCCGATTTCGTTCTTCACCCGAGGTAGACGTCCTTTTTTCAATTTAAGTAAAAACTGGCCTGTTTCAATACTTGAAATTTAAATCATCGTCACTCAACTATGTTTGTATAAAATGGTTTACTACATTACAAAACTGTTTGTTCGGTTTTGAAAAGAAGATTTTTCCTGATTCCATAATGCTTCAGCCTATAAAAATTGCGTACGGCGATTTCAATGCCAATAAAAGCTTTTAACTTTTCACCCCATGCGTAAAGAGAATCGGGAAGTATAAACTGCATCTAGAAACAGTAACTATTGTGAATTTCTCGACGGACTTTGGAAAAAACAACATTGTTTTCACTTCGAGTATTTTCACTCTATAAAGCATTCTGAAAAACTTGGAGGCACCTATAAAACCCAAACATTGGTCTAGGGGAACTCATCCCCACGTTCCATTATAGTAACTTTGACTGACCTCTACAATTCTTGTTCCACAATAATTTGCCTAATTTATAAATATCAGGGATTCATTGTTTAAAGTGTATTTATGAACACCATTGTCGATGTGGAATGTGTTAGTTGTGTCGATAACAAGCACGAACGTCTGAGCAATTTTCCGATACCTGTCACAAATTCGTGATACCTACGTGTCACCATATTGCAAACAACGTCATGAATCACGTTTTGGGTTCGCATGGAAGTAATCATGTTTTCTCGACAATCAAATTAATCCGGTAGTTATTGCTAGTCATTTCAAGTTTTAATGGATTTCTGCTATAACTTGTGACTAACTTTCCGTGATATGACGCTCATCCAGCCGAAAATGAATCACACACTTAACGGTTAGCTAAAACTGCCACAAATCAGTAAAAAACCCACTAGATAGGGAACTGATCTACTGTGACAATTTCCTGGTTTGTGATTTATCTAATGTCTGTTAAACAGAATATTCAAGTAAGTTACAATATCTGGCACATTTTCTCAAAAATTTCTAGGTATGCTCTCAACAAAAAAGTATGTTTGCCGATATTGAAAATGCTGAGGTACGAAACTTCAATTAAGATTATGTAAGGGATTAGGATCCCCATAGTCCACTCTTTTAATGTATGTTGGGCACATTCCGGACTACCCCAGACGATTTCATCACAATTCAGAACTGTACAGTGTAATATTCCAAAGTTTCAGACATCGAGTTTCATATGGTGTTAGCAAAACCGAACTCTTCAAATCCTATACAAAATCAAGGATCAATTTCAATCATTCAAGTTTCAAGCATTTTCGGGGTGTAAATACAAACTACTTATTGTCCCTACTTCTAAATTCTTTTTAGAACTACTTCTAAATGATTTTCCCTTGATCTAAATATTAAAACTGCGAGTTATCATTCTGAAGTGTAGTAAGTAGGCACTTTGAAAATTTAATGCAACCAAGCACAGTTTTAAAGCTATTAAAAACTCCTTCAACAGACCACCAATAGGTTTTCATCAACCTTGGTTCTTAGGGTTGATTTGATATTTATTGATTTGAATAAATGAATTGTAAGAAGCACTCTACTGTTAGTAGACCAGCGCTTCTAGAGGCCTTTTACGATCAATTGCGACCAAAATCAAGCTATGAAAATTTCGAAATAAACTACACTATTCTTGAAACCGAAGTTAAGAGATCGTTGGCAGATTATAAACTGTGCCCCTGTTGTGATAGGCAGATATATTTTCTATAATTTGGTCATTTGTATTAGATATTTATGATCTACAAGTCTTGGAACATGACAGTAGCCAATTCTAAGAAGATTACGTTTTTCATACTTGGAAGTACTTACCTAGTCGACCAAATGAGGAGATCGAATATCTGAGAAGTTTTTTATGGAGTTGCCCAGGTAGTAAAAAATGATCCGAACTTTGAATGTATTTTTACCTTTTGTTGCATGAGAGAGGGTTTGAACTATGATGTTTAAAACATGCCAATCGCGATGTTTTACGATGTGCACCAGACATCTCTTAATCAAAGACTCAAAATCGATTGAATGCCCATTCTTCTGAAGCTACATTTGTAGTGACATTACATACAAGGGCTAATGGTTATAACCACTCGACGGCTATTGCTAGATCATCTTCGGAGTGGATGACACACCTCTGTCAAACCTTATTTGCTTACAGCTTCCACGAAGGGCCGAGCTCTGATGGGCCAGACCCTCCCTTCCCTACGCAGTCCCTTGGACGATCATCATAATAACAGGTTATGCCTAATAGCAGGGTTCCTCCTGCCATGATGAGCCTGGACTCCCACTTGAATAATGTATCGTCCGGCTGAGGCCTGCTCTTCGAAACGAATCCATGTCAAATTTTCAAACACTTCACTGCCACAACGGCTCCGTCACCTAATAAAAAGAAAGGGGTGGAGGTTTCTACGGAAGAGTATACTTTCACCTACTAATTCCTATATGGAGTAAATTTTGTCTTCTCTAAGCGAACACAAAGCATATCTCTAGGAATAACTTGATGTTGATGTGTATGTTTCATTATTATCTGGCTCATTAACTAAACTGACAGCAAGTTGGTACCATCATTGAGGGACCAACAGAAACTACCCGGTTACCTGAATTGATGGAAACTATACGCTCATCAGACAGGAAAGTTGGAAGAAAAGTTTTGATTATTGGTTTCAATTTTTCTGTTTTTCGTAGTCCAACAAAACGTATCGAATTGTTTTCATACAATAAAAGATGCTGCCCTACTAAAATCTTCCCTGGTATTAATATTCATTCATCCCTTCTTGGTTAAGCTGGTAAGGTAAAGGAAATGTGGATTTGACAGAGGCAAGGCAACTTGTTTGACACAATCATCAATTAGGGTTTGTGATCAAGACTCTTCTGGGATAGCATCCTCGGTCGCCGCTGGGTATTTTAATCACAATACATCTCCATGATACAAAATGATGCCAAAGCGTGTGACAATGATCGAGCAGAAAAGTCGACCAGATATCACAATATTAGTATAATAATTATACTAATTATTAATCAATTATTGATTTGTTGGTTAATCGTAACCGTTTTGTGGGAGTAGTCCACTTATTTAAGTAGTGATACGGTTGGATTGGTCATAGGCATTGGAATATATGGTCAGACTAATAATTATATGGTCGGAGAATAATTGAATTCATGTATTACCTATACTGAATACTGAACTGAAACACTCTAAATGAAAAATGGAACAACGCACTGATAGCGAGAACGAAAACCACAAAAATAAAATCGGACAAATGATAAGAGAGCACCCACCATTGGCGGAGCAAATATATAAGGCTACTACTTATTTGATTTTGTGCCTTCTGATTGGTCAATCCCACACGCTGAAAGTTCAAAATCCAAATCTTGTTCCAATTCAAGCTGAAAACAATCTTCCACAGCACAGAATATCACTATTATTGATAATTAAGATCAGTTCTCCTGCTCAAATCTGAGGGTCAGGTAGGGTGAGCTTCCTTCTTCCCAATCGTATTCCTCCAAATAGCCTGAAAAGTCCATTTCGTGCTGATTCAAATAGTGTAATCCTGTCTTCTTCCGCCAGCAACATACTTTTAAAATGAGGGTGGATGGATTTTGAAACATTAACAATTACATTTTTCATTTTATAATTATTTTTTAATAACTGGAGGTGCACATGCGCCTAAGCTCTTACCACTAATTTCCCGTGCTCTGATTACAACATAAATGTCTGATGAAATGCAAGAAATTATGGGTGGCAGACAGTCATAAGAGGTGTACAAGATCGAAAACAGGAAAGATTGAATGATGTGTAAGAAGCTGAAAAATGCAATCTGAAAACTTGATGAGAGAATACCATCTGAAATATTTATCGGTGTATTAGCATTCAATAAATGATCGGAACACTCAAGAAGGGCAATCATCTTTGCTAACTCATGATGAAGTATAAATTACAGAATATCACGATATAAATCAGCAATGATTTTGCTCAACTGCGAAATGTCCAGAACCCAATGAATACTTGTTTAGCAAAACTCCAGGTTCGGATATTTATAAGAATATGAAGTAATCGAATATACCTACAATCTGGTAAGACAATACAAGTTATTCAGAACGGCATACTGAATCGGATTCTCGCTAATAAGTATCAGATGAATATGAAATGAACTATCACGTTCGAAAAGATTCATTGTTACCCGTGTTAAGAAAAAAATAGTAGTTCTCGAGTTAGATCGTGTTCAACACCTTCCCATTACATTAACATTGTTAGTGGGAACAAAAGACGCAACTGCACTATCTATGGAGAGCATTGGGTATTCAAGTCATAGACCGTGCTCCTTTGAATAATATCCATTAGTGACAGGCTGGAATCGTAAACACGCCAGCGAGAAAAGCTTGTAGCCCTGTCAACGTTTATCCCGAGGGCCCGACCTTGGACAAAACTGACTTCTTTTTCTTTTCATCTTCACTAATCAAATCGCTTTTATTCCTAACACGTGTTGATAGTACTGACTAATGATATCATATTGCACTTCTAAATATAGAATGTTTGTTAAACCTTTCCAGATGCGAGAGAGAGAGAATCGGCTATATTTATAGGTATTGCGTTAAGTCAAATTATGAAGTAAAATATTTATCAGTGAATTTCAACATTTCTGATGGCCATTGTAATGTTTTATAGTAGAATAAGAATTAAGTTCTTACAATCAAATTGTGGGACATGTTAATGCAAATAAAGGAGTTTTGCAGTTAACTAGGTTCAGATGAAGCTGATTGCTTAAATTTAGACATTGGTCCAGCGCTTAATGTTACTCTTAGGTCATTCCGGATCAGATATGAGACAAGTAGAAGGAAGAAGCTTCTCTCTTCTTGTAGTTACGATCTCAAACCTGCGTCAGATGTAGTTGAGTTACAGGTTCTGCAGTTAACCAGACTCAGACAAAGCTTATTGCACATATTCAGATTTTAGTTCACTGCTCACAATTACTCCTTGTTCATTGTTGATTTAGTGAAACAGGAGGAAGGAACCCTCATCTCTTCTTGCAAATATAGAGTTCAAGCCTGCGTCACTTGCAGTTGAACAGATTTCGAAGAGTGAAGTTGGGGGGGGATCTCCTTACAGCACTGAACGTCAAATCTATGATCTTTTTGATCCAAAACCAGTCCATTAATATTATATTTTGATACATCGTTATATTTTAATATCAATTAACGCTAAATAATTGATATGTATCGAATCACAAACGCCAATGAATCACACAAACCCACTCGGATTATGTACGCTGTACGCTCATCCGTTCGCTCCCCCGAATAGTTAAGAAAAAAGCAAGTCAACAAACAACAAATGGGTGCGATCAAAGTAGAAATCAGCTTAAAAACTACGACGACCGAATCAGACAATATATTTTCTTTCAAATTTTCTTTACTAAAAATGTTCATTATTACTTTTGAAGAATGTTGATTGACTTCTGCGATATATTCATCTCATTAATTTGCGGATGGATGGTGAATAGAAAGAGAGGTACATATTGAATTTGTATGTATCTATGTAGGTTTTTTTTACAACAAATCGTTACTCAAAGAGGGATGTCCTTTTAGTTATAGTTTGGTCTTATGCAACTACACCTAAATCATTACTGAACTATAATCTGCGTTGAAGGGCTTTTAAACACTTGCTTTTGATTATCGTTTAGTTCCAAGTCATTTCCAAGTCTAGGCAATGCGTTTGCATTGCTCTTAGCATTACATTTAGTAGGTACTTCAAAACGATCCAGACGTACCAAATCTTATTATGCAGTTATGAATATCACAATTTTATATATTCCATGGTTTTTATGCGCTCGATTCAACAACCTTGATTTGGGAAATTATTTCGTTTAAATTCGCGTTTCAGCAGATCATTCCATATAACTATTTTTTACTATTTTTCTATCAAGTATTGTTCGGCAAAAATCAGATATGAAATGTTGTTGTTTCTTGTTTTGTAGAAAATGACATGTTATTAAGGTAAAATTCGAGGTTTTTGATTGTATATTGAATTTGTATTAGGCCTATAATTTGTGCTGGTTTTGACGGACGGGCGTTGTTTCTGCTCACCTCGGGAGAGCAGCGGAGCTTATTTAAAGCCCCACAACATTACGAAATTCAAAATGAGCGGAGTGTCTATAAATAACTCTTTCGCGCCTTATAAGCAGGAAAACGGTCCTTCCACCGGCTCTGAGACAAAAATATAACCAGCCATGAATATTGAATTAGCCCCGTAGAGGAGTCAGGGCAAAAGAAAACCAGCACGTGACTCCTGGAAGGAAGGGAGGAGACGGAGAAAAAAGTTGCACTAACCAGATCATTAGATGGGAGACGAAGAGGATGGAAGAAGGAGGGTGTGAGAGAGGAGTTGGAGGGGCTTATCCAGTCTGTAAGCCTCGGGGGCACGTAGAGAGGCTAATACCATGAATATGCCTACCTTCGGGATGAGGCGAAGAATTTAATTACCGTCCCGGTCAGCTTCTAATCCTGGTAGGCTCCAAAACCCAATAGAGACGCATGATTGCTCCATAGACTACTGTGCTCCACGGAGCGAAACAGCGTACCAAATTACAGGGTTCGTCTTCCTTCGGGTTCGAGATACAATCTATCCCGGGCTCGAGACCGGGAGCTGAACCTTATAAATGACAAGTAATGTATTGGTTTCGCGTTCGGCAATAAACGTGACTACCTGAGCACGATCGTCGCTGTAAACTTGATACGTGGGCCGGTCGAAAAAGATGGTACTTTTTCTTCGATCGGTAGCAACGAAATTGTCTGTCATCAAGGGGCTAAAATTATATCGCACTCAATCAGTGTGGATAGAGGGGGTATCGAATTGGTGGTTCCCAACGAAATTATATTTGCCTACTCAGTACACACTACTAATTTAGTTTGAGAATAGAAAAGATAACGTAGTGATGAAATGGTTTCACAATAAGACGTTATAGTTTGGCTTATATTTGAGTAAGACGAAAATATCCCATGAGCGGTGATTACAGTGGTACTCTATACATGGGCACGCATCCATTCACTCAATACTTCAAAACGTCATCAAAATCACGTGCAGAGTAACAATACCTTTCCTTTTTGCACCAGAACTGAGCGCTTCAGTACAATTTCGAAGTGTTGTGGAAGTACCCATACTGGGGATCTCGCAAGTGCAAAGTCTTGTACTTGAATGGAGACTTGATAAATACAAGTACAAGAACATGTACTTGTTCTCTGGTTACGAGTGGAAATACATTACGGTAATAAGAGATTCTAAAATAGTACCTGACGATGCAGAGGCCCAAGATTTGCTGAGTTGCTTCTAAAGCTAAAGTCCACGCTATTTAACTCTCAAGCTGCAATTTTGTAATTCAGTATGTAGACTGCTTTGTACATAAACCTGATGGTTTTATGGCAGAATTGGATTATTCCGTGATTTGGTGTGTGATACTGATACCTCATGAGGTTTATTCGCTGCGAAATTAAGCCTTATAATCTATTAAGAGAACTATATAATTCTACTGGTCGCCATTATCCAAATCCTTATAAGTATTTCAATAACTGAGCTCTACAATCTATTAGAGTAATCGTTTCACTGCCACCACACATATAGCATCCTACCGTTACAGGTTACCTTATAAATAATGAAACCCCCGCGATTAAGTCAAGATAAATATTGCTAACGATCGATGAGAATAACGAGAAGTAGAACACACGTCAGGCGGTAAGCGGTTTAATGGAGGGCAGATTTTTCTGATTTATCGTCCCATTTATCCGGACAACCAACACCTTGACTGTATTGGAGATGAATTTCATTTTTATTCAAGGTTGCCTGGTTAGACCGTACGTGCGTGGAAACCCGGAAGAGTCGATGTTCCCGCGTGTGTCCTCACCCTTCTTCATCACAAATGCTGGGATGTTTTTTTTTCCTCGTCCGCCGCCTCGAATAAGAAGACGCAATTTCGCCAATGTACAAAACAAATCTGAGACGAATATTGAATAATTCTGCTTCAATTATATCCAATTACATTTTTTCTAGTTGAAAAACAATTGTATTTCATATTGGGTCTTCACCAGGACATATAGTGCTGCTCATCTAATTTTTAAAATATAAAACATAGGATTGAGCAGAGACAAATTCCGTCTTTTTATTATTTTTTAATGTTGCTACATGATGTGTTGTCAATTTTGGTTAATTATTTTCCATAATGAGCCTTTACAATTGGCCGAAAACTCTTCCTCCTTCAAAATCGGTTGATTTCCAGTTCAAAATGAGTGGATTTCAAAAATCTAATAAAAAAATAAAAATCTGCCCCTCCGCCGTCCGAAGATTTTTACTGACACAACTAGACCAAAGTTTACAAGATTCGACTCAAAAATCATACACCGATCTCGGATGTGCTAGTAAAATGGGAGTCATGATCTTCAGAATAGTATTTGAGGATAAAAACATTGAATAATATAAATTTTGAAAAAGTTTCAATTATTTCAGTTGTACTTTGACTTAAATAGAAATTACCTAGTTCTTTGAATTGAATGATACCACACAAGTAGCTGGCAATCATGCGTTAGCTTCCCATTTGAAGAAATCAGAGGTTTGCCTTGAAAGTCGCGACAGCCCAGTGAGCATGGAGACTTTACTTCTTTAATTATGTACAATCTGATGATCTGCAATGGAGCGCTTTCTCAAATAGAAATAAACCTTTTCGTTATGATTTGCAACTTTTCTAAAATAAATTCGGAAGTGGTGGTGGCGTCACCACCGCAAAGTAGATGATCTCTGTTGGTTGCAGTAACCTAACAACGAATAATTAAATTTTAATGACAACATCCCCACTTATGAACCGGTGCCTAAAAGAAAAACTAATCACACCGTAACCTCAAGATCTTCCTAAAATATTATATTCAAGCAGTCAAAGTCATATGTTATCCTAACATATTATAAGGAACTTATTCATCAATATGAATTTTCGTTTGTAACAACGACTTTCAGGTTTGTGCATGCCCAATGCCACTGCAATTTATCACTATAAATTGTAAGGGCACCATTCTGAAATCTACCACCTAAATTTTGAACGAAATTGAACCATAAAGAATCAGATAACAAATGAGCGTTAACTAAAGATCATGTTTGCCCATGCGCTCAAGTTACCATTGGTGCGAAGGCTTTTCATGATTCCATCAAAGAGAGACGAAATGATAGTATTGTTTTTTGTAAGACGATAAATCGGCACAAACCTCCAGACTTTGAAGCGAAAACAAAATTTATCTAGAAGTAGAAATGTATATGTATGTAGAGGAAAAATGTATTCAACTTCTAGTAGCAAAATGTATTAACACAAACCTTCCTTACCAACGGTAAGAAGAAGCAACAAAAAGCATTTTTGTAATAATTTGCAAAGTTTCATTACTGAGAGCAACCGATCAATATTCGTCCAGAATTGCCCCCATTAAACCAAACCGGTTTGTAATTAGAGAGGAGCTATCCACGGTAGCACGAACTTTACCCGATGTCCATTTCGAACAGGTTCCGTCGAAATTAAACGAGTCTAGATTACCGGAGTACCTTATGTTTATTATCGTCCATATAATTTTCAACTATCAACTGCCGTTCCTGATGTTGGGGTCTTATTCTTTTTTATTCGGTTCTTTTTATTTTGGTATCAGGGCAATCTAATTCCGTTTCAGGTATAAAGACCGTTCGTAGAGTTATCTTCGGATCAAATCGAGGATGATGACCGGCCGTTATGGGGGTCTATGGTCGACAGAAGCCAATACGTGTACAACCCGAATCGAATGAAATGAAGAGTACGATTCATTGACGTCGTACATGTGGTTAGAAATCCTTCCTTGGGGTCCAGGCAACTATTATTTCAATGCGCGACTTGATGGTACAACAAATAAGACTGATAATGATGTCACTTAGTTACTACGCTACGTAATTTGCCAATCAACGGTTTGAATCCTTCAAACAGTTTTCAAGTACAACCAATTCGTTGCTAAGCAAGATCCATTCCGTCGATTGCAATCCTTAAAAATCGTTCAGCACAGGAACGGCTGCTGGCAGGAGCACTCTGGCCAAAGTGAAAAAGATACCTACCTGATAATAATAATAATATTATAAGTGATATTATAATACTGTTTTCCAACTTTTCCTCATAAATCCTCATTGAAGAGCAGAAGAGTTTCAAATCCACGCGCCAAACAGAACCTCAGGATGGGTGAGAGGGGAGTGGAATCTTGAGTTTAATGTGGGGGTTAGGGGTTAGCTATCCAGGACCGAAACCCCGTTTGTGCTCCGATTGGCAGAGAGACACAGCGTTGATTGGTGCCGGGTTCAAAGAATGAACGAATGAGAAGACCTGAAATAAAGCTCATAAAATTTCAGAGAGCTTACACAGGATCACGGATAGGTGTCCAGTCACCCGCTAAAGTGTGTTAGAATCATCAAAACACGCCCTTATCCTATAATCAGTTGATTGTCCCCAACCCTTGTGAATGAACTGCATTACTTGTTAATACGCGATGAATGCAGAATGTGCTATAAAACGAGAGTTCGCTAAATTGTAGATGGAGCAAAGAGTGATTATTCGTGATACAGAGCGCCTAATGCCACTATTCACAGGACCATAACTACTACGAAAAGGTAGATTGGCTCTGTGGATGTGAGTTAAGTAATAAACGTTTCTGCTTCCCTTGTCTTTTCGCTGCAATATTGGAAATGAAGCATGGGTTGAAGATGGAATTGGGCTTTTACCTCCACGATGGTTCTTGCTGGGCAGAGATGAATGTCAACTGTTGAAAGACACGGTTTTCTGAAGTTCGACAATCATTTCGAAATTTTCATTTTTTTTAGGTATTTACATACCTATTAGTGAACATTTTTCAAAAGTAGGATAGTTGGTTTTACGATTTGAAGCCGAGAAAGCGGACAAGATCAATCTTCTTTCCGTATTGGTAGTTGAAATTTGTATTCGAGCGAGAAAAGCTCATTTTTGTCTCTCGTTCTCTTCGTGGTTCAGCACTCGCTCGATAGCTCCCAATTTACGCCAAAATAGCTGCCAAAACTGCTGACATGACACAGGAAACCAATCTATTAATCGATTTTGTAAATTAGTGTAAACAACAAATGTCATGATCGTCATCACTTCTGTGGAAAACAAACACAAACACAAGACCAGTTCCCCATGTGGGAGAACATGTTCACATTACTAACCGATAATTCTAGTATGTTTATTATTTAATTATTCATTGTTTAGGAGATATATGTCCAATTAAAGAAGAGCAATAAAAACATAAAATAAAACTGAGCAATAAATACTGGGTCAAACAAGCAGTACAACAACAACAATAATGATTACAAATTACAATTTTGTTTTGTTGATTTCAGGGTAAATAAGTATGATAGAAAATTCAGGTTTTTCAGACTCAGAAATTCAGAAAAATTTAGAATTTACTTCAGAAGCATGAGATATTAGTTTTATAAAGTTTAAACAAGTTTTAATCTCGAAAAAAAAAAACATGAGGTGGGTTGAATCATCGTTAGAATATTTGTCTCTAGAACATGTACGTCTAATAATCACTACAAGGGATCACCACTATGTATGATAGACTGGAACCTAGACATTTTTTTTGTCCAAGGTTGGCTAAGTTGAATTGGATTCAATTACAAATGGTAGGCAAACTTGAGGTGACTTGTTTTGCAAATTAGCTGTAGAATTCTTTATCTCACTTTTTCCATCATTACACTAGGCACCTTGTGTAACTAATACATTACAATTATGAAGTGAATATGGCTCTTCATTCTCGATTCGCTTCCAAAATATTTGCCTCCTATGCATTTCTTTCTTCTAACATACTACTTTCATGATAAGATTAAGTTTTTTATGACTGCGGCTTGAAAAAGGTCGGGTGAACAACTGGGAACGGATCAAATGAAATGAAAATCACGACTCATACAGATCAAGAAGTTACTATAAACGTGATTTCTCTTTGGATCCCATTGTCGATTACTGTTCGAAGCCGATACGTGACGTGCAGCAAAACGACTTGGAAGACCGCCCAACGGTATCCTCCGGGCAGCTACGTGTTCCGCCAAACTTCGACACTACTTGTCAATCGACGATGCGGACGTTTCCAAGGGAATATCGTGAGAGTGCACGATTGAATACCGTTTCGACTTTGAATCAAGTAAGACAGATGTGGAGCATGATCGTGCAATGTAAATATTCTTTGGTTCGTACTCTGATTTGTAATTATTGCAATGCTAATAGCTGTGGTTGGTGTTGATCGTTAAAAGTAGTCTTTGTCGAAATTCGGAACATTCTGAAAAAAACCCCTCTCATAATTTTTCGTTTCTGTGAAAAATATGCTTTCATTAATATATGAATTATGTTTCTACCTTAGGCCAGAAGTGTGAAATATTATGCGTTCACTTCTTTTTACGTAGGCAGATGAGGGAGTCTTTGAGATCTTGAGGTGGAAATCGGATCTCGTAAGGTACTCGCAAGGAACCGCACTCCAGGTTACGTAAGATTCAAACTCACTTCAACATAATCTTCCTCCTCCCACATTGGAACTCGGTCTAGGACCATTGATACCAGTACCTATTATTCCCAGTGAGCGATATATTGATGGACATTTGGCCTGATTGCAATAGGGGATGATGGTTAAAATAGAAGGAAGGGCCGGAATTGCGGCATTCAAAATATTGTATGGGCTTTGTATATAGATGACGTACATGTTTACACTGGGTATAGGACACTAATGACACACCAGTGAAAGTTGGCTATCACAGCTCCATCGACATTGACCCGGATGAAGCTCAGGGCCTATAAGCGGCGTCATCGCTTGATCGTATCTCATCCACAAAACGACTGGCCGTGGGGGCTGACGATTCATTGTCGCTGTAGAAAACAACTGCGTTAACAGACCGTCACGGCTGGAAACGGATGGACCGGTCGGACGATCGTATCTTGTACCTCCGATCTGTGAGCATGTAGGTAGTCGAGGATTCAGTTACTCAGATAAATATATATTGTCATTCCGTTTACCAACCGTTATTTAGAACCCAAGGAGACGTACAATCTAACCGTCGACAACGAGCACGGTCATACATCATAATTGAGTTGACCTATTCATTTATTTTCCATATCCAGTAACTACATATAGATAATTGTTCGATCTAATCGGCAGGTTTACTTTCATTGATATTATACATCGTTAACAATAATTATAGTACATACATGTATCATAATTACATTTGTAGAATGAATCAGTATATTTGGAAATTTCACATACAAACTTCTTAATGCAGAAGGAATGTTCAACGTGTCCCAAAACTGCCCAAGTGTTCAGTATTCCATTCGTTCCGTTCCGCCATCGGACTTGGTTCAATGATGTCGAGAAACATCATTTTGGGAAGAGTCGAATCCATTGTTTTTCAGTCATTTAGATGGTGCCAGTTTTGATGAAAAGGAAACAGGGGTGCATATTTCCGTGAAAATGGTTATTGCTAGATGAAGCCTAATGTTTGTGCGACGAAACCCAGCATATCTTCCATCTTTGCGTTGCCCTCCGATTGTGGATGGTATTCGAGCTGTAAGCCATCGCTGCTCTACCCCCTGCCAAATAATATGTACAAGACGTTCTCGCAAAAATTGCATAAATCTTTTCATCAGTGGAGCGTCCATTTCATCCAATAAACACACGAGCTGGAATGACGCTGACATGATCCCAGATCTTCTGATGAAGAGCATCGATGTCTATGAATGCATCTCTCTGTGGCTCTCAAACTCCGAGGCTTGCTGAATCCCCTCCAAACTTTGGAGTTGGTGGGGATGAGGACAAATTCATGGTTCTCCACAACAATTTCTTCAATTTTCTTTTCCAAATTTCTCCTCAATATACTGATTTTATCAGATAATCCATCCCATCCTAGACTTCATTAAGGCGTTTGGACATTAAGCCGCCTGTTTTGCAACTTAATGAATGTCTCAGAGAGAAAGTCCACAACCATCACAAGTCCTGTGCATGTTAACAGGAGTTCTCAGATAGCTAGAGCGTCCCTTCTGAACTCGATAGCTGAAAGCGAAGCAGCAGAAGCTTCTCGTACCCTTTTAGTGTTTATCTTACATTCATAATTTGCCTTCATGAGGAGGGAGAATTGAGGTCGCTCATCCCTTTTTCGAGATGTACCAAGCGAACTTTTTCCCATCTACTGCTTATGTTAGGCAACTCTGAGGGTATATAGTCTGGTCCATGGGTTTTCTTATTTCAGAGCTTCAACCGCTTTTTTTAGTTCTTCTTCAAACAACAAAAGGGAATCAGCTACTACTTCCGTCGTATAATCAATGTTTCTGGAAGGGTGAGTTGAGGAAACTTCATAGGCAATAAGGTTCATTTCCGATGCCTTCAGTTTTCTAATCATTATCACACATCGTCGTCCTCATGTGTCAACACTACTTATTCGATAATGGTTGTCAGCAGTCTGACTTTTATTTGTTGCATGACACAATATTTTTCTCGTCTCGTGTTTAGCATTCTGTATGGATCAACTGCCAGTGTTCTTTATGTCTATTTATCAGTCGATTACAGGTCTTCCTAAGTTTTGCCACTTCAATCACTCGACCTGTGAATCCTCTTGTAGCTTAAAATTGTAAAAACATTGTTGTCATAACATTAAAAATAGTGATAGTATCACATCTATATAGACGGAATGTAAGGCTTGTATGCGTGTAAGTGTACTGAAAGTAATGCCAAATGAACTAATTGAAAAAAATAATAATAATAAGTGTTTTAAATGCCGAAATGGAGGCGAGTTTAAGACGTGAGTGAATCACCAACACCTTCCCTAAAAACACGGGCCATGTCTATCGTTACGTAAATTACCTAAAGCAATCAGCTGATCGTGAACCAAATTATGTATACTGTAACTGATTGAATTGATTATCTACAATTCTCAGCCGATTTTCAAGAGTAGTACTTTGTTCGATCCCAATTTTCGGTGTGGTTCTGCAACAAATTTCGGAAATCTTGTTTTTGCTGAAAGGCGGAGGAATTGAGGGGGTAATAGCCAATCGTTTCAGTGAAAACAGCCAATTTTTCAATTTGTTCTCCTTTTTTCTATCCCAATTCTAATCCAAATGTAGAACTAATCAGGACAATGGTTATTGAATTTCCTGTCGAGAGGGAGGATGGAGGGGTTTTTTGAAATCCATTCAAGCGTTGCTTTTTCGCAATTTTCTTGCTTCTTTTTTCATTCGATTGAGAATTTTGGTATAATTTTGAAATACATTTCAAAAGTTTCAATTTTACTCATCGACGGGGGTAAATACAAGGTGTAGGTAATGGAGATTATCTCTCAAAATCAATATTTTTGTTTGATTTTTTATTTTCCATTTTATATTATTTTTACGTGAAATGATGATGGATTAAATATATTATTTGATATTAACAATAACTGATAGCGTAAACTATTTTTTTGGGTTTTGCCTTTTTCAAAATATAGAAAAAAGTAATTTTAGTTATGACGTGAAATGTGCCTAGAGAACCTGCCACACAGAAGTGCGGTTCCCCAGCTGACGTCTGATATTCAACCCTGGAGGATCATACACTCCCAGAATATTTGAATGGGAATTGTCTGATTGTAGCAGCGTTAGTTTGTTCTCTTCAGGTCTCTTTTACTTCAAGATTTTCGAGCCGAAACAATCGTCAAATGTATCGTCATAGGACAAAGCATGGCGGCTTATGATAGATAGATAAATTGTGTTGTATAGGCTGTATTGTGTCAAAAAATGTGTTTTTACAAGAGTTCGCATACGTGGAAATAAACTAATATAATGATAATAAGTTTAACTGAAATTCAATTTTTTTTTAAATTGAAATAAAACAACATACAACAAGACGAACGAGATTTTGAGCTGAACAATGAGAATTTAGCCTAACAGCCTGTGGAGTAAGGTGCAAAGAGAGAATGTAAAGGAAAAAGAGTAGAAGCGGAAAAAACTACGTTTACCGTAAATGCCAGATGACGTAAAACAGTCTGCAGTAATCCTACTAATTTCCCCACCTCCTTCCTATCGTTGCATAGCAGAATTGAGCGAAAAACGGTTTTATTAGAAAAGGGAGCCTCAAAATATTTCAAGTGTTCGTAGGTATAAACCTTGCAGGAAGAGATGAGGTGGTACAGCGTATTTCGGCTTTCAGTACTGCATATTGGGCAACTTACAGAGCTATCGAAGCGGTTGACTATTCCATGAAGGATCACTCGGCATAAAGAGGGGTTCGCACACCTTTTTTGGCAAAGAAATCTCTTCTGTGTCCTAAAAAATGAGTGATCATTTCCGAGGCACAAAGCGCTCTGCTTTAGAGAAAACTTCGAGGGCACTAACTAAAGAAAGACGAAGACGATCTGTCCAAATCAGTCCGACATAAATTATTGAGAGAGACGTCCAAGAAATCTTGCTTTATCCCCTAAATCAAGGTAAGATCTTTACATGCCCACAAACTTGCGTCGCAAGTTGCAAAGTCAAATTGAATTTCGGATCAAGAAAATTTTGGGTGAGGGACAACAAAGCAGACTATCGGAAGTCTAGATTGAGGCAAGGCTTGGAGTTTACACGACCAGCCCAACATCCTTGGCTATCAAGAATCTTATCTGACTAAGGGCCCAGATCCAATCTAACTACATATGTCATCTGGCGTGTTACGCGGCAGCTTAAGGATGATCAGTGGTTTTTGACCCTTAGATTCAGCTGTGCCACCCTTAGATTGCTTTCCTACGTAGGAGGCTTGACTTTATTTACATACCAACCCATGAACACACACTGTGTCTGGATATTTGCTGAACCTTCGCACCTGTGGATCATTTCCACAAAAAAAAAAAAAAAAAAGTGTCAAATTTCTCTGCCAAATGAATTCCATCCTTTTGACTTGTCCTATGCTGTTGGAAGTTGCTTAGGATGTCAGCTATTAGATCCCAGTTGATAAGATAAGTTTCTCAACTCTGGTCGATTGGGGACAATCACAATGTGGACAATTTCGAGCCTTTTAAATTTAATTATTCCACCCCAAATTTAAAAAATCAAAATGTTGAAACATAAAATCATTCAGCACACTCTCCCGTACAGTTTGTTATTTTCGAACTGTTTTTATTCGGAAGATGTGAATTTCTGAAACTTGGCGTCAATTTAATTTACTAGTGGGTCCCTTTTTTTGAAAATGACTCCTGTATAAGTTCTGTTTATTTGAGAACCTTCTTGAGCTACTAGAATTCTCAGTCGATTTTCGTGATTTTCTTTGCTTTCGAACATTTTCTAGTTTTCAAAACATGTTTATAAGTGTTATCATTATGCTGTAAGCGTAATAATTTAATAACCGTGCATAATTACGTATCTGTAATGCATGTTTTACTAATATGTTTTGTTTTGTCCAGCTATGCATGGAGTTGACGGTAGTGTTGAAATATTTCTCGCCTTATGATAATATTGTCCAACGAAACATCCTCGGTGCCGGCGAAACCGCGGGGGTGGAAGGGGAAGGGAAGAGGGGGAGGTGGCCTTGGCAGTTCGTGACGTCACGTCACGCTTGCACATGCAGCTGCACCTTCGTGACGTAGCGGCCGCGTACGCCGCGCCGCGGTGGCGGTCGGTCGCCGCGGACGGAGGGGGAGCGGAGGGCGGCGTCAGTTCGCTGACCTTTCCCCTCCTCCGCTTCCCGCAGCCTCTTTCTTCTCTTTCCTCCGGTTCTTCGCTAGCGAGATCAGAGCTGCCAACCGTACGTTAATTCTCGTAGTTGTACGATGTTTCGTGTTCAAGTAAGATGTGAGGTAGGCAACCCATTACCACACGCAAAACAACGGTAAAACGGAACACCTACCTTAAATAATAAATACTTTTAGAGTGACAACTTAAAAACGCTGCAAATTCTTTTACTGGGGTTTACTATTCAATTGGCTTGCGTTCATGATTTGAATTTCTACTAAGCTTTGGAGTGTGCGTGTTTCACTGGATAGAGCGATTACTGAATTTCAGGAGATGAGCACGTAAATCTGTTCTCAACTCCAGTATCCACATCCACTACAACTCGACGCTATCGGCATTACTAGGTTACAAACGATAATAAACCAAAAAACGCAAATGTTGGCACCATAAATCGGGCCCATACATCGGGAATGGTTTGACCTACGGACGTGGGGAGGGAGGAATCTCATTCGATTCCTCATGATATGTTCTTCAAAAAGAGTACAAATTTAGGCCGCTTCGACTTGTTTTGAGGTTTTTGGGGATTTAACAAAACTTTGACAGCCCTTAAAGGGCACATTAAATTGATTGAGAGAGCTTATTGAATAATAAACCAAAACGAAAAGCAGGATATTCGCTGAGAATTCCAGGAGCTTAAATAGGTTTGCGAATAACCCCGAATACAGATTCAACTGGTCAGCAGATTGCCTGAAACTATGCGTGTTTATGGGTTGGTGTGTTGATAATGCCCATCCTTTTATGTACGAAAAGCAGAGGGCGCTGAATCTAAGAGTCAATAACTACTGACCATCAGTGGTCAAAAGAAATTAAGATCTTCCCATAAGCCGTCATGCGTCGTCGCAGGACCATACATTTGAAAAGTGACGGCTTGTAAGCGGTGTTATCGCCATAACCAGTTATCTAAAAGAGGCGGAATTCAGAACAACTTAGGTCTTCAGAACAGAATTCAGAACAGACGCAGGTCTGATATCTTGGAACTTCGCATAAGGGGAACTTTTTTTTTGACATTCGATAATCCTTTCTATCTACCTGACTTCAGTCGCAGAGGTGACAAGGGATTGGAATAAGTCAAATTGCCTTGAAGAACAATACAGCTGCTTATTAGAACAACCACCAGCCTGAATCCATATCTATTTTTGAAGATACACTTACCTACCGTCTCCAGTTACTTTTGGGGAAGTAACGCAGCATTTTACAAGGGGTTATTGGACGCGACCAGTCGTTAGTTTCTGACTTGACTAGATGAATTATAGGGAAAATAGAAAGGTGGTGCGTTTAAGAATCATGAGGGGTAACGTATTAGATAGATAGTTTTTTTACATGTTACATTCTTCATTTGAATAATAACTGATGACCGAGCTGGATAGTGTAACACTGTGGCCCAGCCCGAAGTTGGTTCTTACAGTATTGTATTACAGTATTACGTATTGAAGGGAAAGAACAGAAAACAACTATTATCAGAAGAGAAGATGTGGAGAAATCACTTAAACGCTTTAATTTAGATATAATGGTTGTATGAAAGACAATCTCGAAGTAGTTGGGTCCGTGCTTTTAGCTGAAAGTTAAAATTACGTAAATGTACGGTAATTTTCTGTGTGTTGGTACGGTTTTTGGTGGCCAAAGGTTGGCAACACGGACCATGATCGTTCGTTGGGAAGGACATTATCGCGGTAATCAGAGCGTTACTATCGTCTCCCACATTTTGCTCCACATAAAGGAGGGCCATGGCCTGCTAGAGTCAAATGTGATTGTTAAACAGGTAACTCATGAAAGCGTAAAGTTATTCGAGGCATCACACTATTCTCCCAAAACGCTGAGCAATGGGGTTTTGCTGGCTGCATATTTAAGGAACTAAAAAATAAGTTTCAAGTCCTAAAAATAACTTCCCTTTCGTTGTTCAAGTTGTTGAAAAAAAAGAAAAAAAAGGAGGAGGCCTAAGCTCTATATCTTGACAGAACATGAAACGTATTTTTTCATCCCTTAAAACTGTTGAAATTAAATTGGTTCTTATTGTATTCGACAGAAGTAATTGACAACGCTGGTGTATGATGGCTGAATAGAAGAGATAATGAGTTCGGAACTAACTAGCTGATCATAGACCAGTAAAAGGATGCAAAAAACAGGTGGAAATCTATGTAATAATGAAGCATAAACCCGGGAAGGACTCGACCGATGTAAAGTCTTAGAGACCTATTTCATTGCTACCAATAATAATTATTATTATTTGAGAATCTACCTGAGAAAAGCTGATCAGTATAATGGAAGAAAGGAACCTCTTACCCGCGCATCAATTTGGGTTAAGAGCGAAATACTCCATTTGACCAAGTACGGTGTTACTAACGGAGTTACTAACGTTGCTGAAGAAGCGAGACCTTCACGTGGAGACTGTCAATGAGATTATTTAAAAACGAGGTAAGGCAGCTCAAGTATACGAACCCAGAGGCTCTTTAGCTGCTGGAAAACATACAGCAGTTCTGCGTTTGAAGAGAAGCACTTCAAGCCCAAATTCCTCTTTGACCTTGGATGCTGATCTCCAGCTTCAGTCTTGTACTGCAAGATGTGTTGTAGTACTCGTCATTGAACTGATACCATAGTGAAAAAAGTTGTAAACTGAAGTGCGAACTGAAGAGGTAGATAGTTGCCTACCGAAAAATGTATATTTGTAATGAGTTGTTTTGTAAATAAAACGCAAAAATTTTTAGGAGGTTGAGCGGTAAGAGAGTGTTGGAAGGCCGATTTGGACGTCCAAATTTCCATCAGAAAGGGATCTGGATGTCGTTCTTTTTCGTCGTCGTCACATGTAAGTGGATTGATGGTGGTAGGTCCTTCCGCTTCAGGAGCTTGTCCCAGCAACTTCGCCAGAGATGTCTCCTGGTCAAGCAGCCTGTCCATTTCTTCGCAGTCTTCATCATCATCATCGTATTGCGGTGGGGAGGGGCTCTGCGAAGCTTTATCTGCTTCCAAGAGGGCACGACTGGCTCTTGCAGCATAGACATATGTAGTGCATCACAAGCCATGCCGTCTGCAGCTGTACCGTGCCACGCACCCCCTCACGTATTTGTAGGCTAAGGTGTCTGAGACTTCAGGCGTGGCTGGAGCGGTAGGTGTCGTTACCGGAACTAAGCCTCGGGCTGGTTTTTCGTGCTCATCCAACGATGCATTTACGACCCCTTCTCCTTTTAATAATCAAAAGGTACTTAAATTACATTTTTTTAACAATGTAAACATTACATTATATTTACAACAATGCTGGAAATTATTTCTGAAAATTAACGCCATTATTTTTAAACCATTTTTTGGTTGTTCGCGATGAAGGAAAAAAAAAGTCTGCCAAGTGGGTGTGGCACATAGCTTCCTCGTATCCACAACATGAATGAAAGTCAGAAACAGCCTCGTTATGCTCGTAACAAAGATTTCACGTTTGCGCATGCGCAGAGGCTACTATTGATCCGGGGGTCATGAAACTCATAGGGGACCATCTACACATCAAACCGAACAATCCCTGAAAATTTCATCGAAATTGGTCAAGAACTCCCGGAGTTATGCGCGTAACAAGGATTTCACGTTTGCGCATGCGCAGAGGCTACTATTGAAACGGGGGTCATGAAACCTATAGGGTCATAGGAGTCATGAAACCCCAACCCGCACAATCTCTGAAAATTTCAACAAAATCGTACTATAACTTCTTGTAGTTTTGCTCGTAACAAGGATTTGCTGACAGACAGACAGACACACAAACAGACACGGAACCAAAATTGTTCAGAAAGGTCTAAAACGCAAAATGCGACTGGAATTTTTGATTTTGGAGACAAGAAAATTTTCACATTCCGAAAGTGAAAACAATGCTTCATCTACCTTGGTAGACTCGGAAGCAAAACCCAACTTGAAATTTACAAGGGGAAAAGTCAGAAAATAAAAAAGCTAAAAAACATCAATAATCAATCAATTTCCAAATAACATAAAACTAAAGATTGATCACTTAGCCAGGAGACCCAGATGTTATATGAATGTTTCGCTGGATTTTTAGGTCAATTTATACAAGCAGACGAGTTGAAATTGCTATGCAACGGTGATATCCGTATATTGGCATGACTGGAAAAAGTCGCTCAAGGCTCATTAAACGATTGCGGCTAAACGGCTGAACCGATTTCGTGGGGGATTTTTTTTCTACGCCGAATTTAAGGGCTTTAACTTATGGTAGAGTCATTTGTTCTATAGGATGCGTCGCTTTAGAGTTATAGGCGTATAACTGAAGAATGTCCCACGATGTCAATATTTTTGGTAGACATAAGTTGAGCTCACCACCTGCGATGGTGTGAACTCAGATTCCAAGTATTTGGGTCCATTTGAAACCATTCAGTGATAACGAAACAGAACGAAACCTAGCTTCCAACGAAACGATTTCCAGCTTTGATCCAATTATTTCCATTTCAAATCCCTTTTACTGGCCTATCAGTGATTATTGAGACTTGTTCAGCATCTTCCGTTGACCCTCCCATTCAAATTTTAGCTTCCTTTGCTGGTGAGGAGAGAAAATGGCCTTGGAGATCACTCAGCTGATCAATAATCGATCAGGCGTTTTCAGATTTCTCCCTTGAGCTTCCACCTCAAATTTCATCTTCGTGCGTTGAACCACAGACGATAGCGTCTGTAGTTTGTTTTCAACTATAATTTCTTCCCATAATGGTAATGCCTCATTTTTAGACGAGTTATGGTGACAAAAACATGTTGTATATTGAAACCTGACAAGACATTTCACATTTCATTCCTATCAGATAGGTATTCAATCTGCATGGTAGAGAAATTTTTCTCAATGTCGAGCATTCGTGACAACGTATTAATGAGATCGGTTTAACTACAAATACTTGAAATAGTACCTCCATAAAGAAAGGGTAGGTCATTGATCCGTTATATTCATTAGTGTTAAGGCATACCTACCCAAGAAAAGGTGATTCTTGCGAATCTCACTCGACAAGAAGGAATTTCCCCCCTCATTGTCAAAGGGAGGTTTTGCTCAATTTTACTCTAAAACCCCCAACACAATAGGACTTGGAAATAAATTGAAGAGCCTTTATTAAAAGTTCTGATGAACCAAAAAAGGGAGCGACGAGGGAAAAAGCCTGAATGAGGACACTTCACGGACGACTTGCTCCCAATGAGAGGCCCTTTGGACGAGTTGTGGAGGGATAGGGGAAAAAAACCTGAGGAATCCGCGAATTTCATTGCTTGGGGTTGAAAAATTCCCGTTCCCGAAGGGAAATGTCGATGGTACGAGGCAAAAACCGGGGGGTTAGGTTGCCCGCCTCATTAGCAAGGAGTAATTGCAGGCGAACAATGATGATCTGACGTCTAACCGGAGGACTGTTGTGCGGGAGGGGCTCAGCTGATGGCTCAGAACAACCGATCCGAAGAATCACTTGACTGCCTCATCGCCCTGGCGTCCCTTTTATATTTCCATGAGGAGACGGGTGACTGCACTCGCTGCCACGGCTATTGTCCTCGTCGGCCTTTCTAATTAATTTTTCTGTCCCTATTCTTTTCTGTATCTGGGAAGCAGAAATTTTCGATCCCTCTCGGTTCTAAACGAAGGAGCAAGATGCCTACGATGGAAATTAACGCATTAGAGCCCGCGGGGCCCATAGGATACGCATGAACTACTGTTTTTAAATCGCGCTCACGGTGCACAGGGAACCCTGAGAGGGTTTTTAAAATGTTTTGACGCAAGTATTAAAGCGGATTTTGATTCTTCGTTGTCTCAATGACCGGGTTCGAACTATCCTTTAGTTACCAGCATGTTAACATGAGTGACGGGCTCGAACAGCTGCGATTATTACTCCGGTACGTTCTTATATTCGACTTGATTTTCAAAACCCTCAGATTTTTAGAATACTAGAATGTCATTCCATAATTTTAGCTACTAAGGATTCATATAGGTGTCACTCGATAGGCTCCATTCACGGTTTTACGTCGCCGTACCCAAATGGACCCCTTGGGCCCCCAAAGTAGTTTTTTGCTCACCAAACCACTCGCGTTTCTGACTCCTTTTTCTCCGTCTTTACCCTCCTGGATGCTCTTGAAACTCTTCTGGCCGATAATACAAGCCTGAATGCTCCTAACGAGATTTATGTGGATCTACCCCATGTAAGTTGTCTTATAGACGAAGAATCAGGTAAGTATGAAGGGGGTGAGTTAAAGCACTTATCGGGGAATCTACTTCTTGCAACTGCTGCTCTAGTGGTCGATACTGGACTAGAGGGAGGACCTGCGGATGAATCAGAAATTGATCTCATTTCTGTTCCTGACGGCGAAATCTTCCCTATGCAACCTACTATTCCTTAACCCAGCACGTCGGCAACTTCTGAAATGTTGGGTCGTTGTGACCGTATGCTCCGTTTGTCACATGAGAGGT
Source organism: Creontiades dilutus (assembly GCA_031894815.1). Classification (NCBI taxonomy): domain Eukaryota; kingdom Metazoa; phylum Arthropoda; class Insecta; order Hemiptera; family Miridae; genus Creontiades; species Creontiades dilutus. The sequence continues at coordinate 749,193 of JAVIWC010008575.1, read as the reverse complement.
TGAATAAGGAAGGTGCCAACCGCCAGAGTGTCAGATATCTACAGGGTGTGATTACCAGTCGTACAAAAAACAACAATTGCACTGTAGAGAATTACGAAGTGTTCAAAGGAATGACAGCTGCACATATTTTGGAACTGCATTTGTCCAAAAACGTAATTGATCTCCTCGTTCGACAGAGCAACAGCTATGCTTCGTACAGATATTCCAAAAATCCTACTGTAGAATCGGAAAATTTGGACTTTTTTCGAAGAACTTTCCATGAGGAATCGAATGAGCCCCTCCCCAGGTCCGTAGCTCAACCATTCCCGATGTATGGCCCGATTTATGGTGCCAACATTTGCATCCACATTCACTACATCACTAGGTTACCGTCATCAAAACAAACGACAGCGATTTTTTGTTTGTTTTGTTTTGATCGCAGTAACTTAGTGATGTAGTGAATGTGGATACTGGAGTGAACTCCTAAAAGGGTTTAGAGCCGATACACGGGTTGAAGCATTCTGATATGCATGCTCCGACTTACGAAATTTAAAATATAATATTTTTCCATTGTAATCGCTCTTGAAAAAACGCTGCGAATTCTTTCACTGGGGTTTATTATTCAATGATTCATGGTTTGAATTTCTACTAACCTCTGACAGGTGATAGAGCGATTATTGAATTTCAGGAGATATGCATAGAGCACGTAAATCGGTTCTCAACCAAAATACCTATTTGGATTGATCAGTTGATCATATTTGTGTGCCTCCTGAAATTCAATAATCGCTCTATCACCTGTGAAACACGCACACTCCAAAGCTTAGTAGAAATTCAAATCGTGAATCATTGAATAATAAACCCCAGTGAAAGAATTTGCAGCGTTTTGGACTAGGCCATCATCAGTAACAAACATGAACTTCATCATGTTTGTTATTGATGACGACCGAACCGTCAAAATCGATTCAACTGAGTAACTCATTATTTTTGTGGAAATATAGACAACGTTCTATCTTAGTCCCATTTTATTGAAATGGGTTTCCACAACTTCGTCGCGAGTGACTTACTCCGTGTAGTCCCGCGATTCAAACGTCTTCAAGAAAGTATGACCTTATAATTATAACTTGACAGGATAATTATTGGGTAGTTTCTACAAAACCGTTTTATTTGCCCAATCAGTTTTTTCTCAAGAAAGACGTAAATTACGAATAAATTCATCACACCGAAGTTTCAGGGGGGCGTATTACCGAAAGGTTCACTTAGTCCGGTGAAACTAAAATGATTGAGACTCGAACGTGACTAGATTACAAAGGTTACATGGGACGAAAAACTCATTTGTAGTTGAAGCGTGGATAATGGTATTCATCCGAAAGACATTACGCCGAACCTCCGAGTCTACAAAGGCCAAGTTCAACTCCACAGGTGATGCATCCATGAAATATTATCAAGGTGGACACTGAAAGCGCGTGGTTACCTTTCTCAAATTTAAGTTTCCTGAAGTCATCCTGGATGATTTTGATTTCGTGTCAATCAAAGATATGAAAGCTGTTGTAATCCCCTTTAGGATGGTACTTTTCCCAAACAAAAAGAATATGGGTTAAAAAAGTGGCTCCATACACAACCACAAAGAACAAAGAACTAGCATTCAGTTCCATGGATTCGAAAAGGGGGCAATAGACGGTATACCGAAGTTCCATTCCTTGAATGTAATCTAATAAATAAATAAATATCGGTGTTTTGGTTCCGATAACCTCGGCTTGATTTACTCTTCACTCCCAAGAAAAAAATCCATCTAGTGTGCTTGCTACCTAACGTTCCCTTCAATCATTTCAACTGCTGTAGTATTAGCGAATTTGCGTAGAAAAATAACTGTTCTGGTCCAAGATATTTAAAATGAGAATTTTCAAAAAATTTCTGCATCAAAATCCGTGTCAAAGTATTCTAAATCCACTGTCAAAAGACACCAAAAACACATTCCAGACGATAAATCTCCATGGAATTGAGATTAAAAGCTCAAATTTGCAAAAAAAAAATCTATCTAGGCTTCCTACAGGCTACGTATGAAGATGAGCCCAATCGCCTCTGTTCTAAGGAGAGATTTGGGGCATTTCAAATTGGGGAAAATTACCCAAAAACCCTTAAGTAGGTTTTTTATAAAGGTTTTTTCACACTGAACACGGTGGTAAAATCGGATATATCTCAATCCATTCTAATTATAGCAGTTTGATGACAATAAAACAAGGTCAATAGACAAAATTGGCAAACAAACAAAAATTATGAGATTTTTCAGCTTTTAAAAATTATTGAATTAAAATGAGGTATCACACAATCCTCATAATACTAGCAAGCAGCGAACGGTAGTAGCGTGTAATAAGGATACTGTTAACTGATTAGGACACCGATATCGAAAACATCGAAGGTATCGATGTTTTCGCCCGGTTTTGGAGGACATATTGCTCTCAAACGTCGACATCGATGTCAATATCGATGTTCTGTCTCGATGTCTCATCCCTATTTGAAACTACTGGACCAAAGTTAATGAGGCTTGGGTCGAAATCACATTTGAGGATGAACGTTAATGTGCACGTAAAAATCGCCTAGTATTAGGATTCCACCAGGTGATATGATTGCAACGGAATTCTAACTTTCTTTGTTACATTTAGAAATCAATTAGAAGTTATGAGGACACAGTGATCAGCTGCTCCTTGTGGAAATTTTGTTCCTAACAGATCCACCATGCTATTGGGGCTCTTTTTATCGCATCTTGATAGCAATCACAAGGTATTGGACGAAAAGTGACAGGTCAGTGATTTAGAGCTAACAGTGGAGGGTTATTCTAATAGTGAAATATTACTATGTAATAATTTGCAGAGTTTTTATTTGGGGGGGGGGGGGGGGAGCTACCTGAAATTGGAGATATATATTCACGAAAGGAGTACAGATACTTCCTGAGAATCATAATCTCTTCCTCTCTCTGTGCATACAAACTGTGGATATTTGTTACCGCCGGGGCTGTTTAAAGAAACATCCAGAGACGCCTCCCTCCTCTCGACGATCATTTAATTGGACGTCATACCTCACCTTGGTTCTGATGGCTGCGGAGCCGCAAGGGCGCAGAGGGGTGCCAATATATTCCGGCGTGAGCCCAATGGTGTCACTCTAATGGAAATCAATGCGAAACCTCAAACCCGATAGCCTATTCACGGTAAGACACTTATAGAAAGAACATGCGGTTCGTGAGGATTGTAAAACTCCGCTTCGAATCAATAAGTGCATCGCTGGTGCTTGGAGGCCCCAAGGATGCGGTAAAAATAGGCAAGGGCGCGGTGCAGTTCAGAGAAAAACGCAATAGCGAACCATCTGTACTGTAGTTGGCACTGGATGTCCCGTGGCTTGAAAGACGAATAAATATCCAACTGATAGTTTTATGATGCTTTGCCCATCCTAGCGTGAAGACAAATATATACACTTACAGAAACACTTATAGAGGCTTTCTCACTCTGTTCTGTGTGTCCCACTACCTAACTCTGTTAGCACAAGTTTTTATTTAATACCATTGATGTTGTAACTTCTCTTCATTTTGATTTGGTATTTTCAATAATGGAAGTTTTTGATTGACCAAGAAAAACAAATTGTTGGTTTACGTTTCAAGAAAGGTAGATTTCAAAAATCGTAAAAAAATCTGTCGGTACGCCGTGCTCAGCCTGCCGTTTGACGTTTCTCTCCGAAACTAGCTACTGTACCAAATTTTTGAAATTTGTCTAAAAAATCCAAAGTCGACCGAGATGTGCCACTAATCTCGACATCTTGAGCAAGTTACTTTTTAAGTATTAAACTAACAAAAAATCGAAATCTCCAAAATTTTCGAATTTAAATTGTATTTAGCGTTTTAATTTTCCTTATAGAAATTAGCTCTGCGGATCGAATGAGATCAACCGAGTAGGCTGTACGATCATCCGTTCGGTCATCATTTGAAAAATCGAACAGGTAGACGGTCGGTTTGCACAGTTCACCGGAAGATTTGAGCCAGACCGCGTGGTTGGCGACGGCCCAAGTACCAAGGTTCTACACCATAGTCTGAATAAGATGTACGTTTCACGCTTATATTTATATATATCCGTTTTTCTATGTGTCATAATTACTCTATGTTTTCAACTTCCGAAAACCCAAGGGACGGAGCGTCGTGCCGTTGGGAAAACCTTTGCGTCCCCCGCACCAATTTATACAGGTTTTTCGTTTTCATCTAACTGTATGTATTCCACCGTTGAGGGACTGTTATTTAACGGGGTCGTTGGACCCAACTTCCAGCCACCTCGATCGCCTCACACGTATAGATGCTATTGACCAAAGACTGGTTTTTGAAAAAGTTTAACTGACATAAGCAAATAAAGTGTCATTTTCCAGTAATTTTGGGGAAAAGGCGACAGGGGTATGTTTTTGATCCGTAGAAATTAATCGAAATCAAAATGTGTCAATATCTGATTTTAAAAGTGATCCCACTACACCAAACGAGCCTTAAAATGACACCAGCAATCATGCGTTATTCGAAAAATCATAAATAGATTTTTTTTTTCTTTTTTAGGAAACAACTAACCAAAATTTAGATTCCAGAACTTGAAGTGAAGTTATGACCAAAGTACAACAGCTATACTCGGAAAGCGGCATTTGAGTAGGTCTCTACACCCATCCTAAAACAACAGTTCAACGGCCGGTATGGAGGGGTCACAGATTTGACAAGGCAATCCACCTTCGGGAGCGGCACACGTCACAAATAGAGCTTTCAAAAGACCCAGCTACCGGTATTATGCGCCTTCAGCTTCGACTTCATTATCAGCCGCCTCGTTGATTACATTAGTTTCTATCCCCCTCGAGGCTCCTGGGCGTTTTAGCCCGATCGAAATGGGGCTTAGCGGTTCGTATTTCACAGTCCTCATAAAACTCGATTTCCAGTTTCACTCTGGAACGGGAATGAGGCTACATGCGCGATCATCCCAACAGAAGAGGGGAAAACAATTCAGCCATGCAACATGAGTGAATTATTCTCATCCAGGAACGAATTACGTTTATCGTATTACATTTCTGTCGTCCAGTTACCAACCCGGCCATCTCCAAAATGCCAAATTTTTCAAAAGAACTGATTTTTTGTCACGTTGAACTAGATAAGGCTGGAAAACTATACTTTTGCCTTTAACCTGACATTAGGGCTTGGTATTTGAAAACATATTCTTGAATGGTTTGGGCTTGCGGACGGTGGGGGGGGGGATATTCACAACTTTATCTTGGCTTCGGCCGTTTTAAAAACTATATTTGCCGGGGGTTTCAGCAAAATACAACTGACAGGCAGCGTACGAGCTTCCCTTTGATGATTCTTCGGAAGAATGACATAAAGTGGATCAGCCTCGAGCACGAGCAAGCCTTCCACGCGAACATTGCTCGGCTCGAAGGGACTGTTTACACTGCCTGAGCCCCGAACGAATGCTCGTTCGAAGACCCTGCTCGCGGGGAAATGCTCGAGCAGTGTAAATGGGGCTTAACACCAGTAGTTCACAAATTTCCCGACCCAGATAGTCGTGGGGTACATTTTGAAAGCACTGTCCACAATACCCTTCCAGACAAAAGAGTGTCGCGTTTGGTTGACGCCGGATAAGTGATTTCTATAGTATAATTGCACATCCAAATTTCTGTTTATGATAATGTCACCACACTCACTTCAAATGGGCTTGTGAACGAATCGGACAAAACGCTATTAGATTGTCATAATTGAATACAACAATGTAAAGTCTAACTATTGGGTACGTAAGTTCTCCTCATTCTGCAGTTTAACACCTGAGGACCCCCTATAATACTTCCCCTTCCATTAGACTCTTCCTATTTTATTGTCATCAAATCCTCACCGCTCGTAAACATTTCCACGGCTTGAAAAGGCATTTTCAATTTTTGGTTTTCCTTTTTGCCTCACCCGCCACCTCCCCCTAAACCCACACCGCTAGATTGCAAAAGTTACTTTTCCCGTTCGTAATTACTCAAAAATTCGTTTTCCAACCGCAGCTTTCGAAGACAATACCTCATAACAGTCACGGGGGAGAATAGATCGATTTACTGTTGATGGGAAAAATACGTTTTAATGGCAATTAACTCGAAGGACCGAGGGGGCCTTAGAGGTTTGTTAGCAATCTTTTTTCTCCCTCGTAACTCCGAAGCGTGGAAAAAGGACGAAGCCTGTAATAGCGTTTTAGAGGTAGTTTGTGCCCATTAGTTCGGGCGATGAACGTCAAAAGTAATAGGATACGAGATCCAGGAACTGAGATTGAATTACACATCGAGTTTTGGTTGATACCCCACGTACAGGCGTACAACTAACATAAAAATCGATGGTCGGACTAAATGCATTCGGCAGGAGATATAATCTGGTTATACCTAATAATCTTGAGGGAAGTACTCAAATGAGTTGCAATTTTTAAATAAACTTCTTTTAATTAAATTTAATGGTAATGCTATAGCCAAACATATACTGAAAAATTCCTTTTCATAAACATAATTTGTATTCTTGATGATTTTATGTGGAAATGCAGAGGTAAATTGTCATTTCCGAAAAATCACCATTCCGTCCAGGATATTGTCCATAATGATAGACAGCCAGTGGTAATCTCAGCAACATAACAGCAACGTACAATAGCTACAGTATTCTGTTATTCTTAATCACCAAGATTACCTGTGGGAGATACTCCAACTAAATAGAATGGTGTACAACCTGATGCTCAAATTTGAATGCGTGGAAACTTCATAAAACAAGTTTTATAGCAACAAGAGTAGATTTACATGATTCGATACGAGTTGCAGCTATGACCAAACTCTCATGGAAAGGGGTGGCGGATTGTGGATGGATGTCATATAGGAAAATGTCGGTGGACGGAGCCTTATTGCTGATAAGTTGCAAGAGCTTTGGATAAGAAGAGAACAGCATTCTTTGATAATTATCATGCGATTATAATCGCAACGCCAATGCCCTTTCCTATTCCATTCGCGATTGGACAATCTTCCCTCAAGGAGCAGCGCTAACTAAACGTAGGAAGTACGACAAGGTTCATTCACGTCAAGCAGCGCTAGCTGAACGTAGAAATTACGACAAGGATCATTCACGTTAAGGTGTGTTACATCGCAAATCGTCAACGTTTTTCACTTTTTCAGAGAAATTGGTTGAGGTCTTGAGATAAAATGGGAAAATCCTAGGTGTAAGTAGATCGGTGGATGCGAGTGAAGGTTCAGCTCATCATCATTCGGTCTATTTCACTCTAGTTTGTTACATTTGAGTGATGGAATGGACTAGTTGTCCCTCCAAGTCCAGAGGATAAACTGAAATCTATAGAAGCTTAGGTTTAAGCTCACGCTTACCAGCAAAAGAGGAATTATACGCACCCATTACCAACTGAAAACCCCTAACAAATAAACAACCCCAACATAAGAAAATAATGCAACTTGATAAATAATAAATTTATATGTGATAAATCATAGGGTTAAAAGTCTCCTAAGGTCATTATAAAGCTGGGAGGAGTTTTCCAGAAAGGAAAACAGAATGGCTCCCCAATTCTTCTACCCTAGAATTAAACTAATTTTCAAGAAATTAATTTCAGTCCCTCTGCACATATAATCTCAATAACGACTTTTCTATCTTAAATTCCTATTAAAACTCATTTTCAACAATAAACGTAAAACAATTTTAAATCATTGATTATTAATATTCGGATTTAGATACATCCAGATTCTTCCGCAGTTATGAAGCTATTGATCCTCAATCTGATTCCAATAGGTAGCAAGTCAAAGAACAGTACCGAACCTGCTGGATCATATAGTTTCTTTGTTACTGTACTCTTGTTCTTCACCTCAACAAGAGTCCTAATAATCGTGAATTGCTGCGATTTAAATTCTATTATCGCAGAAGTAATGTCGTTTGATAGCAACTTTGATATACTCTTAACCATCATTCAACAAAGATTGTAATGGACGATAATAACCGTAGAAATAATGATTTATCTGCAATTACATAGTAAAGTGTAAATAGCTGCGTACTCCAATTATGATAATAAATTAGGTAATTTTGTGTGACCTTATCAGCATTCAAGGTTAACCCCTGTAGCAATTATCGGGTATGTCATGAATTCTGAAATCCATTCACTCCCTTCATCAGTTAACCGGATTCAAGAGGGATAATGTGATTAGATTATTTTTAAATAGGAGTTCGATTTATATAAATTATAAAGTTGATGTGAAGTAATAGTGCAAAGGTTTGTTATGAGTTGGTCTTTAGATGAAAACTAGTATTATCTAAGATTGATTGCATTCATATTACAGACTCTCAACATTTCACTCTTCGTGGTAGTATAAGGTATAATTAATCTTACATCACATACATTTAAACATGATGTGTGTTGCAGCGTTTTGGCGTTTAAATGAAATTGACATAAGAGAGGCAATAAATAATTATATCGTAGTAATTTTTCGCTAATAATCTTGTTTAGTTTCCTTCCAGTTCACATTACATGTGACTGACTTGTAGCTGTTTAGTATTGCGATTATGTAGAAGATCTACAGGTTTGATAAGATGGTGGAATAATGTACTGGACGAGAACTGACTGCAACTATGTTACAAAATATGTACTGCAGTTATGAATTTGGTAGTCTACGGAATTAGAAAGTAATCAAATCTAACTGTTTCAACGGTGAAGTTAACTCCCACTTAGGTCACCTCAAATAACTTTTTATAGGGCGGTGGCACATGTACCATACTAGGCTATATTACATCCTACAAACAGTTCAGGAGTCGAAATCGACATCATGACTTTTTGAGAACGCAGTAAAACCGAGAGAAGTAAAATATTTCGTTTCTTTTAGATTTAATGAACCATTTTCGGGTTGGCAAAAACTAGTCGACACCAGTATTATTCAACCTTCGGAACCAGTATCATACATCTGCACAGAAACACAAAACTGTTCCTTAACAAAATTGTTAACTGTCGTTATCTAGGGTGAACATTAGAATAGAATCGCTGACCAAACTTCGAATAATGTTTATTGTTTACATTGTAAATGGTATTAATGCATAAATGACTTCTATAGTCAACAATCTTCATGTTTTAGAAGTCGTACCGAGGATGCCATGATCTAGAAACGTTTACAAAAAAAAAATGCCTTCTGAACAACATAACAGAGAATATATTTGTTTCGTTTGATATCACATAGGTACAAAATAAGAATCATTTTCTCTGATTAGGAAACCCTTTCTCTTCTTCTCAAAAATTTAATGAACTATAAATTTAAACATTAATAAACTGGTGAATAGAAATAGAAACCTGAATTAATGAACGACGCAAGCCTACCTTACGAAAAACCAAAAAAACCTAATAAATAATGCAAATGAAATCTCACTACAAATTGATTTGCATCGAAGTAGGAAATTGGTATTTTCGAATTCTTAGCTTCTGACGTAGTAGAGCCTATAGCCCTCATCATACACCCTCTGGCCCCATTATCATACATCCTCTGGGCCCATTATCATACACCACTGTATGAGACTGGTCTTACTACTCGTGATTAAAAAAAAGTTCATGGTTAGAGTTTCAAGTACCAAACACCTAAAACAGCCGAAAAAATGCAATAATTGAAAATTCTTTGGATTCCCCAGAGTCATACACATGTGTATCCCCAACCCCGAAGTACCCAGTAACATACACCCTCACAAAACAGGTTAAAAACGATGTTTTGAACATATAAAAATAACAAAAATGAATAATAGAAGTCAAAATACATCAATATTACCCCCAGGGGCGTGAAAAGACGAAAAGTGTGTGAAAATATCCACGTAAAGAAGAACTCACCTTCTTAACCTAAGCTCCAAGCGGACGCTACTGAGTGCTGACGAAAACCGCGTCCACAGTGATAAGCCTTTGAAAACTCTTCCCTTCTTCTTCTTTTTCTTTTCAAATCCGCTAAGGAAGCACCAAAATGTTTTTAGTTTAAAAAACCACCCAGCAAACCAAAAGATCACCAAGAAATCTTATTATTTGGGTTTCAAGATGAAAGTGTATGCTACTGGGGAGGTGTATGCAACTGGTTCCACCACCCTAAACGCTGGACGAAAATTTATCCGCTTGACAACCTGTAGTTACTCTTCTTTCAAAAACCGTTCCGTCAAACTGCGAAGTGTTCATAATGAACAACCCAAAGGACTCGAACCCGCCTTCAAACATACAAAGCTACTGTTACAACACAAAACTAATTTCAATTGTTATCTTGGGAAATAATAAAAATGACTCTCCTTATTAAGACAAATATTATTTTTATTGTACCCGCTGAATGTAATCATAAAAACTCATGTCCCCTTAACTCGATGGGTATGGATAGTTCCCCCTCTTCCGTTCATTGAAACTGCTAACCCTGAACATAAACATGAAGCTATTCATCTCTGGGTGTTGCAGCCATATCGCCTCAGCCCTTGAAAGGGGCTACTAATCCATTCAATTCCATGTTAAATCCTTCGTTTACATTGAAATAAAAAGCCTATTTTGTAAGTAGAGCTTCAGTAATCAGTTTTACTTCATATCCTTTCCTTAGCTCATCTTGAAATTAATCAATATACAATCTATTAGGTTTTGCATGTAACAACTCACGTTCGCTACCCCGAATTTTTCGTTACACATTTTAATCCAAATCAATGAATAGGTGAAACGATCAAGACGTTCTTGAGTTCGTACCTAATCTTCCTTATAAATAAATCAATTTTTTTCTTAATTTCCATGTTATTAAGATGTTTGTAATATCGTATACTATTACTTAGAGAGTCTGTTGAAATAAAACCAGATATTATGTGGGATGAGAATTTTCTCTTGATTTGAAAGCGTGAGATTGTTTATGATCAACATCCTTCAAAGTATAGTTTGATATGTATGTAGGTAGAAACATTTTTGATTTTTGAATCGAGATGTGTTGTAGTTTCAAGTTTCATGAGCTCACTCGTTATAGTTAGTTTAGGCCCTCTAATTGTAAACAAGACCTTAAATAGACGCTCTGTCCTAATTTATTTTGTCGCCCGTTTTTATCTTGTATGAAGGGTCTCCCTAGAAGCTTTTATCATTTTTAAACAGCCTAGGGCAAATCAAGCCTCTGTAACTCTCTTACAAAAGAACCAAAAAGGAGGAGGAAAGAAAAATAGACGACCGAGCCCCGGAGAGAGGCTGGAAGATGAGATTTATAAATATAGATGAGAGAGCGGGGGAGGGGGATCAGCTGATGTTAGGACCGGTCTGGCTACTACGGCCTACTACGCAGTTCAAGTGAGGGCAGTTGGAGTAAACAGGGTGATGACCTTACTAGAAGCCGGTCCCTTCCCTCCTTGCATCCAGAAAAGACAAGGCTTTGGAAAGAGCAAGTCGAAGAGGAGGAAGAGGAACGGTTGGAAAGAGCAAAAGGAAGAGGAAGAAAGTGGGGAGGAAAGGAAGCCTCCTTTGCACGGGGCTCCCGGGATCATCGCCTTCCCTCACCCTCGCTCGCCCGTATTGCCAGGCAAAGTGGGAAAAGGTGTCGAGGGTTCCCTTGAACTCCTAAATTGAGTTCTCCCGATATAAAAACTGACTTTCCGGGAGCCGTGCGGCTCCGAGGGAGACGACCTTTATTGGTGCAGCTTGAGGCTGAAGCACTCACGCCTAAATCGTCGCTACTAGTAAAGTAGCTGTTTATCCCGAAACGCCAAAAAGGATTTGACATCCAATGTGGGCGCTCGTAAGACTTCTCCCATTGCTGCGATAAAAAGTTTCCAGCAGCCAAGGCGGGTGACCTTTATTGAAACACCTTGAAGTGGGAACACTATCACAATACGATGTTTGGCGTTTCTACTAGAAAGGACCACAACTAAGAAGAAACTTTTTTTCAGATTTCTAGTCTCTCTAATGGAAACTCTATTTTATGGAAGGCATACCCAAAAACAGCTTCGAGAATGAAGTGAATTGCGTCAAATCTAAAGTGAATATGTACACCCTCTGGAGAACTATCAATGACAAATTGATGTATAATCAACTATTAAGAAGTCCGAATAAGCACTAGAAAAATAATACAACCCTGCCTTCCCCCATCATTTTCACATTTTTTGAGAAAAAATAATGTTTTCTCAAAAAATGTGAGAGTTCACATATTATGTGAACTTGGCGTTAGGCTCCTCTTCAGGCGGATTCCCAGATGCTTTTTTATCTGAGCGTACGGCTAAATTTCCAGAAACATTGAACATGTTTGAGCACTACTACTTTATAAGGAAATACTTTCTTTTCTCCGAAAGTTGTTTACAGTCCATTCAACCAGATTACAGGATCCTGATTTCTGAGGTTGAGGATCAACCTGATTTCTGAGGTTGAGGAGTCACTGTTAGGCTCAGCTCCGCTAAATCGATTATGGTTCTTACCGCGAATGTTGTTAAAAGTTCTTTCAATTCATTTTTATATATACCTCAACTTCTACCATATTTACATCGCTTCTGAACTGTGATCGTGGTCATGAAGCCCTCAAATGTACAGATTGTCCCAACAAGTGTCTTGTACTGTTGTTTTGTTCTGTACTGTAACAATATCCACTTCAGGTAAGACAGTTGATGGCGAACTTTCGCAATGTAGTTCATTGTTCAGAACAAAATTGATTGCTTTGATTCTCAAAAAAATTATTTATATTGGCATTTGTCAGTAAGGTAATGTTGATGTGCAGTGTTTGTTATCGAAATAATGGATTGTTAAACTGCGAAATCCGATAAAATACAACTTGCTGCCCTCTATATTGAGAAGCAATTTAGACGTCTCCTAACTTTAGCCACCTACGGAAAAAATGTGACATCGACGACACTTAAGCAGAGAACGCTCATTATCATCTGCATTTTACAACTAGTCGGCTAACTAACGACACGCCGGTATAGGTATCCGCCAAGACCTCAGGCACGCGTTAACGACTAGACGCGGGACATTTGCTTTCCAACTACTTCGCTCACATACGCGGGCACCGTTAGCCGCTATGCCTCAGGCCGGACCACAACTCGGGATAATCCTACCAATATTTAACCGCTCGGGCATCGATACGACTGCCGTTACGAACCGTTGATTTCGTAAATGCAAAAATAGCGTGTGCAAGCCCCGGAGGCTAGTGATAGTATTTCGATTTGTCTGATCACAGCAATCCAGGAGTAACACAGTTAGTTGAAATGGAGGGTGCAATTTCAAGTGATAAGTGACATTTAGCTAAATGTCTTTGAGAGTATTTTGTATTAAGCATACAAGTAGAACGCTTGGAGTCGTTTTACGTAGTTATGGGAACTTCGCAAACGGTGAACCGTAGTGGAGTTACACATTAGGCAAAGATACAACCAGGGGCAGCCTCTGATGGGAGTTAGGCGAGTCTGTATCCCCAGTCAATAACCAAAGAAGTTTGAGCAGTTGAGCGTGACACAAAGCTTACTAGTGCAGAGTAATTTGTGATCAATTTTTTATTTATTTCAATTTTTTTAGTTGTTACAACTATAAAGAATATAATACATCTAGTAACTTTACTTTACTTGGTTCATTTTTGGTGGTTCATATATCAGTATCTACCTCCACGAAAGAGTTCACTTCTACTAGCGATTCATAACTCGGTCCAAGGGTTTCGTCGTCTTCAGTCGTCGCACCTCGTCGCTACTGTCCAGGAGTGAAATGGCTCCGACGTTGATGTGGTTGTGGAGCCTTTATTCGCTTCTGCGCTTTATTAAATCATCTTCTTAAGTATGGTGTAAAAAGAGTCAAGGGTAGGACAAACGCGATCGAGTCTAACGTGAGGAGCATACGAGTATGGTTATGAAGACTAATCAGCCAAAATTAGCCAGGTGTACTGTTTCCCTAAGTTATGTTATTAGGAACGCCCTTCACCAACTGTTCATTTTTTAGACAATAAGGTTCAACGGATAAGTTACAATGTTTCTCTATATGGTCTCTAGGTGCTGGCAATTTGGCTTTGGTAGTGCGGAGCTTTTGGTTTTCACTACTCTGTCAATTGAAGGCTATGCTCACATGTGAAATCCACTGTACCTCACAGCTTTAAAATTTAGTGTGACATCGGAACACGTAAGGGACCCCACTTGGGACTATTGTTCTCTCTGCTGCTATTCCCTTTAGAGCTGGCTTATTCGAAGAACCTTTGCTGTTCAAGGTTTTCCTTTACCGCGTTCTAATAACAAATTATTATTAACTGAAAAATTAGTTTCAAATCAATTCCATCCTCTTTCTGCTGTTGTTTTCCATGTACGGAGAAACCGTTTTACCCTCCGATGAAGCACTGAAACTGTCATATTGACGGTGTACATATAATTATTGAGGGCAATCAGTCGGTTGATTGTCTCATTTTCTATCGATTAAGGCAGAGAAACCCGGTCAGTATACCCTTCTATTCATACATAACAGCTCGAATAAAACTGTGATCACTGCCTGGCAGCACGACATTGCAAATCTTGAAAAACCCCGTATTGTAGTACCGTTTTGTAGTGGAAGAGAAAGGAATAGGTCAGTAACTACCAACCTACCACAATTATAATAGCAATTTGATTTATATTGTTTCTGAAACGAATGTCAAGTAGAGTGAAAGGGTTTAATGCAGTCTGGTGACATTTTTCTTTCACTATTTAGTACCTGTAAGAAATTATTTAATTCTTGTGGTACTTTGGTTGATTGTACCACTCGAGTAAGTTGATTTTATCCAGGTTATACTCTCCTTGGTTCAAATTGCTCTGCAATGTTTCTTCATTAAAGCTCTCAAGTCGTTTATTTTCTCGGTCTCGCTTGCTCGTACTGTTCTTTAATTGTTTCAGATGTAGGTAAAACCGGAGAAGTGCGATGTCTACTCCAAGGTTTCGCGTTTTGTTGCGAGACGCTCCGACTTAGCGGGTCCCCTTCGGGCAGTTTAACCGTCTACCTACAATGAGATACTCGGGGGGCCTTCAGGAGCCGGAGAAATTAGATTTAATGTGGCCGGGATGACATACGACATCTTTTATAACCTCGAGAGGTTTTTACGACCACGCGATGAGGCGAGCGTGTTTTGACCGCCCCCTTACACGGGCACGAGCTCTCAACAGTGGTATTCAAATGGCCCAAGTCGCCCACCGCTTATTCACAATAGCTGTCGTAACTAGTAGCATCATGTTTCTTCCTAGAGGTTTAAACACAGTATTTTCTTCTCGTAGGCCATTTTGAAAGAAAGCAAAAAAAAAAAAAAAAACCTCAACATAAGTTGAAGTCTGATACCAGTGATTAAACCATCAACCATTTTCGCCTAGCCATCAAGTTGATCTGGCAACCTATATTTTCAACTTCGTGAATGACATACCCAGCAGACCGTTTGACCACTTGTAGACAAGTGAATAGGTAAGCAATATATAATCTATTTTGTGGAATACTAAATCAGTTCTTGCCCATAATTTAACTATCGCGGACTAACCTTACTCCTATAATTTAAGGGCATTTGCATTATATTGAACATTCACAATATAAGTGCTGGTAATTGTCAAGCATTGAATTGTAACTCGAAAGTAAAATTTACAAATTTCATGCAAATAATTAAAAAGAAGTTATTGTAACCGGGAACAACGGAACTGTATATTAACATTTGTTGATAACGTTCGTAACGGAGCCGAAGATTTCTTATTTCACGTTGCATAAGCCAAGGCCAATTGAAGAGCTTGATTTAAATGCAGATTTACGCTTTAATATTTCGATCGAATTCAGGCAGCACTTGGCTACAATGCTCGAGATTCCATACAGTAAATATCGTTGGGGTGTCCTTTCACAAATTATCTTGTATACACAATATGTATACACTGTATACTATACAGTCTACGCATATGTATATAATTGAATATATTATATCCCGCAGTTCTGCTGTATATTCACCCATTTTGAATATTAATATGTTCTTCGACCTAATTCAATTTGTTTTGAAGCTGTAATTTTCACCCAACTTGGCAGAAATCTTAACTTACTCTCCAACAAAACAATATTTTTTGACAATTTCATCAACTTGTATTCATGATAAACCATGATGGGCCATTTAATTACTTGTACTTCATCAATAAAGTGCGGTTCAAGAACCTTTGAGGTCAGAGGCGTTCAAGGGGCATGTAATGCTGTTTCGGGAACGCAATAGGCTTTTGTTTATAGCTAATTTTATTGCCAATGCTTCCAACTTTACGACCCACTCGACTCCCACTGCGCCTCCATTGATTGTTTAATGACATTAGAAGCTTCAGGTTTACGGGGAGGGTCGTGAGTCAATCGGGTTGCAATGGAATTGGAGTCACTCCTTTGAAACCACTATTATCATCAGTCAACTTTCAGTGAAATTTGATCGGCTATGTAAACCTGCGATTTGTGCAGCCTTTCATTGATTCCAATTTCCTTTACCGTCATGGATCCTTACACTAACACCAATATGTGTCAATTTAAATTTCAAAAAACCCCTTGGTAGAGTTCCTCAAAACCGATTTTCCTTTTTTAGAAGCTATATTTTCTTTAGAAAATGAACGCAGTGTTTCCACTTTTTACAGGAATTAGTAAAACTGTGAAGACTGCGAGAGGTGGGAAGAATTTTATAAATTCAGTTGTATAGGAGTGCAAAAAAAAGATAGCGATGGACCTGCAGAGGATTGTCAGGGAGTCACCTCATACAAACCTTTAAAATTTCATCAAATTTGAATTTGTTTTCTATTGTGCATCTGCATCATGCTGCGTCTGCTGTCATTCGGGCAACATCCGGAAACACATTCCTACTCTGTTTTTATGGAAACCTTAAGGGAGGTTGGAATATCATTGATCGGTGTGGGATGTCCAATCGATAGGCTCAGAATGCAATTTTTTCCAGCAAAGATGTTTATTTTGCCCCAATGTGCGTCGCATCTGACGGTACTACAACTTCCACAAGTGTCGCCGACTCCAAGGATTTGGAAGCTCGTGCCGCGTTCTCCTAGACGTCCGACGCGACTCCGGCGCCCAGACGTGTCGCCCGACTCCCGAGTAAAAGTGGTGTATGTCCATTACCGGCGATCCCCTGGTGGAGTTGCACGCTCCGTCTTCCCCTTCGCGGGGATGTGTAGGAGTAGGGGGAGCCCCCGAGAACTGGTCAACCACCTTCGAGAGCGGCGTTGCCGGATCTAATCAACAAACTACAGGTTCATCAGCCCCATGCAAATACACTCGACACCATCAATTACCTTTTATTAGCACGAGTACCGCGAAGGTTGGGCATCAACAGCTTATCGTACTTACCGTATTTATTTATTCCAAATTTTTCAATATGACAAAACAATTCAATATCGCAGCAATTGGACCCTTTATAGAACCCTTAATATCTACAAATAAATGCTTTCTCAAAGGCAAAGAGCGTTATATAGAAATGTGACCAGTACATAATTCATATGTTACTTCACAGAATCATCTTCTGGCTTTAATAATGTGGATCAGTAGCGGCTTCAGCCCTGAAACCCCGAGGGTGCAATGAAACTGTAAGGAATAACCACGAAGGGAGAGTGCCACAAAAGTGTGCTTCTCTCATCCAAATACAAATTTCAATTACCAATATGCAAAGGACATCGATCTTGTCCGCTTTCTCGGCTTGAAATCGTGAAACAAGTTGCTCAATCTCACCTTTAAAACAAGTTCACTAATAAATACGGAAATACCTTGAAAAAAAAAAAAAATGAAATTTTCGAAATGGTTGTCGAACTTCAGAAAACCGTGTTGTGCAACAGTTGACATCCATATCTGCCCAGCAAGAACCATCGTGGAGGTGAAAGCCCAATTCCATCTTCAACCCATGCTTCATTCCTATTATTGCAGTGAAGACGACAGGACGACATCCGCTGAGCCAATTGACCTTATCGTAGTATTGAGGGTTGAACTTGGGAATCGTGGAACGATTTCTGCTTGCCTTTGAGGATTGTTGCAGTCCTGTAAATAGTGGCATTGGTCGCTCTGCATCACTAATAATCACTCTTTTCTCCGCCGAAAATTTGAAAGATATTTTCGCAGTTCTTTTGAATCCTTCTAAACCAGGCTTGATGTAAGTGGAAATTTCACCCAGCTGTTTGAGTGTTCGGAAATACCTCAGAAACTGCTATGTGAGCAGCTTGTTTGAAGTCCAAGTGGATGAAATGCATGCTCATGTATCTTTGGCATATGTACATGCAGAGTTTTCTTGAAGTTATCCAAAATTCAATGTAAATCTTTTTGGCTTGAATGATATCCATCTCACAACACACTGAAACACTGCTGTACAGAATCACCTAGTACCCGGTCGGGCTGTCGCGACACTCTACCTCTGTACCCAGTCGGGCTGTCTCGCCCCATCGGTCTCTCTCCCGCTTACAAGCGGGTACAAGTACCCAGTCGGACATCGCCCATTAGGATAACAGTGTGTTTTGGTGATTGGATGAACGGATGACTAGGTGTGCTCCCTGAAACTTTGAGCGCTTCATCGGGGAGCGCAATCGGTGGTTGATTCTTCGGTCCTGGATTGAATCAAACGCCTGTGTTCTCAGAAAAAGGCCCTTTCATCGGGAGCAAGGCTGACTCGTGCTCCTTAACAGCAAGCGCCTAACCCCTCCTAATAAATTCACAACTACACCATCCACTCACCCATCCTGAGGCTCTGTTTGGCCTGGCTTGTTTGGTGGATTAAGACCCTTCTCCTCTTCAATGAGGATTCATGGGGGAACATTGAAAAACAGTATGATAATATTATTCTTAAAATATTTCTATTATCAGGGATCTTTTTCATTTTCCCCTTGGGATGCAGATGCGCCTGTGCTCGCGTCAGCAGCCGCCCCTGGTGCGGATTGTCATATACAGAAATATATCGATGAGTTGAGAATTGAACATGGATATTTCTAGTAGAATTAACGCTGAATCGAGACGCTGTGATTGGTTAAGCTATTTTCCTCAATGCATAATTTAACCATAGAACGCCATTAATGGAAGAAGTTGTAAACTAGCAGTCATTGTTAGGGTGATGACATACTGCCGTTGATTGGAACGATGAGATTGTGCGAGAGGACTTGGTGGAATCCGAGAGCTGCTCACATGTTCAGTGGTACCTTGATGAGTACTTCATGAATCCTTCTATTATGAAGTTTATATAGAATTTACTTACTCTATAACCAAAGGACAATACAACATTTAACCACATAGTCGGCAGCTGATATATCATTAGCTGTATTGTGTGGTTATTACTATGAGCAAGGACGTTCATATTCACATTCGTGTTGATGTTCTTTTTAGGGAGAGCAAATGGATGAACGTGAAGAGATCCGAATGGGTCCAGTTTTCGATTATCTGATTTTTAAATATTTCAACCCTTCATTCTCCCTGTAAGATCGACAGAAGCTAAAATTCAGTCCCAACTAAGTAGACCCATCTGAGGTTGTTAGCACCTGAGGTTTTGCAGTTAGTAATTTCGAAGAAGACGATTTTTTGTTGTTTTTAATTAAATTTTTGGATTTTGTGGCTTGAAATTTTAAACAACAAATTTTGAATGGGGCACACACTTTTTTTTCTCTTCAATCAGAAGCGTTCATTATTGAAGATGATAAATCAAATGAAATGTTATGTTGTATATTACAAACAAGCACAACTGGGAGTTCCAATCTGAAGTTTTTATGAAATTCATAACTTCCTCAGTTTTTATCAAAATTTGGTTCAATTTCTCGAGAATTGTGTGAGTCAACGTCGAGATCATATTTTGTGAACTTGGTTAATTTCAGATTGAAAGTGATTTCTGCACGTGCGAAAAGTTAACCACTTTATAAAACCTTAAGAGCGAATGAAGATCATAAGATATGCAGAACATGAAAAAAATAATTGGTTATCCATAAAATAAGGAGTGTGTTTGGTGCATAGATATGGTCACGGTCTTACATTCGGTAGATGGACTTCTAAAAACTCTGAATAACACTTAAATACAGGTTTGTCTTCAATGTATTCATCTCTCTAGACATAATCACAGCTTACCGACCTCCACCTAGATCTCTAATAAAAGGCTTCACATTGTTTTCTCAGAAGGACCAGAGCCACTTCTTAATATCTCAAAACTTCGGATACCATCTCGAGAACATCACGCAGCCTCATACCGCAAGAACCTTTCGAGGAAATCAATTAACCAGCACCATATACCCTCCGCATGATAGTACTCATTTACAACCTCCATCCCACTACATCGTGCCTCACAATCCCCCTTCGGAGAACAAAAAACTGCAGGTAGAATAGTAATTGTTGAAGGGAAGGAGCCGTAATAAAATGAAAAAATATATAGGTATACATTTAAAAAAAGTTCCCCCTCCGTTACGTGCCGTTGTAACGTTTCAATTGAACACCACTTTACGGTTCTGTCTTTTTTCCTGTCCAAGATTTGTTATTTTCTTTCCTCAAAGTCGTTTAAAGGAAATTTTGCATCAGAAAACGAATCGAAGATAAGAATACGAGAGGAAAAAGCGAACGTACACCCTATCATTTAGTGAGCACTGCTGGCTATTAGGGATCCACCACGTAATGTATACCATCATCAACGTACAATTAACTAGTTGAGGCTTGACTAGATTTAATTTTTCGTTGTTTTACTTTTTCTTCCTTCGACGTCGTATCCTGACATCATCACGTGGTGAAAGAGAGGAAGAGAGAGGGGATGCGTGGATGGGGCGAGAGGTGCCGGGGAGGAAGGGAGACAGAGGACGGTTGTTCATTTTGTGACGCACCTACTTGCCAAGAGTAGGGCAAGACGAAGGGGATATAATGGGTCAGACACTATTCGATGCGGCCAATAACTTTTTTTTGTTCCTATCTCTTTCTCTCTTCAACGCTCGTTCTTTTTTTTCGACGAACCCTTTTTCTATCTCCCTCTCCTCATTCGCTCTCGTTCTTCTTTTTTTTCTCCTTCCACTTAACAGAACTATCTTCTGGTGGATATTATTTTTTTCCGTGGAGCTCCTTCCCATCCGGAGGGGACCTATAGGTGCCCCCCTCGCTTCTCCCGTCCCAAAAAACACCTCTTCCCTCTTTTACTGAGAAAAGAAACTAATGAGTTGTGGTTCTACGTATCGTCTCTCACGTCATCTTCGGTGCAACAAAACTTTTTAATTCGCTGTGTGTGTGTGTGTGTGTGTGTGTGTGTGTGTGTGTGTGTGTGTGTGTGTGTGTGTGTGTGTGTGTGTGTGTGTGTGTGTGAGATAGAGAGAGAGAGAGAGAGACATGCATTTATTGAACGAATTACAAAAATACTAAGAATTACATACATACATGATCATAGACAATGGGCTATGCACGTCTGTCAGAGTATCATCAACTTCATTATGAATTCACTTTATTACATATTGTTCCTCACGAACCTGATAATCTACATCTATAATTACATATTCATTTGTTTTCACTTATTTAACACAGACCTTTTGAACAGTGATGAATATCCGCGTGCTATACTCATCTTTGCCACTGTTGCTTTCTCACGGAGATGCAATACGAAAGAGCAGCCCAGAGTCAGAGTGAACCTTGAGTACTTGTATGAGTTTAATACCTCAATTGATGCAAAAATCGCTCAATCTTATTCTCCCACAACGTCTAAATAATATTATCTTGGAGTTTTCAAGGATCAACCACCCTCATGGACTACCAGGACTCCTGAAGAGTGGCAATGTTACGCTGAACATCCTCTGCTGATTCTGCCAGGACAGCAATGTCGACCACATTCGTTACGAGCTTTATTTCCGTTTCCCCAACTAAAACCCCATCAGGACAAATATTGTGCAGACTTTTAATGTATAGGGCATAGATCAACGGGCTGAGCATCAGCCTTGCCTCGCTCCTTTCTCCACGGGTAACGAATTCGTGATGATTTTTCTGCTCTAAACAGAATCTCAACCCCCGGCATACAATTAATTTGAGAGGTAATTTGTTGAAGCTTCGTCAAGTACTCCCATTAAACTCGTAAAGCACATTATAGACAGGAGGTAGGTACCTACAACATAGCTTCCGAGTCTTCCTGTGGCCTTCGTATCATTAGACACTGCAAATGAAGGAATGCTACATTTTATTTTCTCGGTTTTCATCCTGTTTTCACGGCATTTTAAGAAAATGTGCAGCTTTGGCTGAAGATAGGATCCCTATCATTTCCAATTCTCAGAAATTAATATTACACCCAAGAAAGATTGAAAGGCAAGAACTTTAATTAAAACAAATTCATAAACTATCTGTCCAAGTTCAATTCAGTATAGGTGATCGCAATTTAATACTATTTATCGTATAAAATTGTACATAATCACATGTGTTGGGCACAAATAAATGATACTCTCTTTTACAAGAATGTAACAACAGGGAAATGTAACAACATTAACCTTTGTAAGGCAGTGATCTTGTTGTGTTGTAAGAAACCGTAGTGAAATGATTAATTATTAAGTTAATTAATTAATCTCTGAAACTAGTCTGTGTCAAAATGTACTGCCTTTCCGTCGGGCTCCTAAACGTACACACAAGACCAAGGAAGTGTTGGTCTTATTCTATCCGTTGTTGTAAAAACAGTTGCGGTTTGTGTCACCAAATCCAGCAAACGATCCGCCTGGCTGAATTTCCTTCGGGTGAGCCATCGGATTCGATGACCGTTATGCAACCGATCCCCTCCAAAAATGTGTTCCTATGTATAGGCAAAAAGAGGATGATGAAACCGCAAGACGAACCTGTCTCAAATATCCCTAGCAATTCGATTGAATTAAGAGTGTCATTTAACTGACAATCTTTAAGGGTTAGGGAATCAAATAGAAAAGGTCCTCACTTTTTTATGGTGATGCACGAAATTCTCTTGTAATCGCTAATATCTGAGGACTGTAGGACTCACTCAAGCTCGTCCTATAACTCATCTTGTATCTTTTTCGGGAGCACGAAATACTAGTTTAGAAACAGAAGGTTAATTAGGAGTAATCAAAGTTTGTGGTTTGAACATAAACTTCAATTACTAATACAGGGGATTGCCACCATGTATGCTAATGTCAAACCTCTGGTATATAAGCGATTTTTTTTTTTTTTTTTTTTTTTGTATTTTAGAAGCGAATTAAGCTTGTTGATGTTATCATTTTGACGAAAAATTTATATTTCATCTATCTGGAGCTGAGGAAACCATGAATAAGGATTTCTCCTCCCTACGAATAGTCCGTTTATTAGCATATAGAACGTTTAAAGTTACTGTTTTGTTCCCTCAATTGTCGCATGTTCCCTTTTGAAGCCATTTTCAAATTCGGAGCTTCAAAAATACGTTTTCAAATGCAATATTAGTTCTCTTATTACAAGATTTGGTGTGGTGACGCAATTTTCGTTTTAGGATACCACCTGACCTTGCATCCAGCATAAAACCTAAAATTCCTTCTCGGAAGTAAAACTTTCATAAAAAACGAACGGAA
Organism: Creontiades dilutus; assembly: GCA_031894815.1. NCBI lineage: Eukaryota > Metazoa > Arthropoda > Insecta > Hemiptera > Miridae > Creontiades > Creontiades dilutus. The sequence goes on along the minus strand of JAVIWC010008575.1, from coordinate 725,735 downwards.
ACATCTTAAAATGCGAAAACAAGGCGCATAAAATACACGAAATTGTAAAATAAAAAGTACACGAAAAACTGGAACCCAACAACGCAACTTGAAAACATTGCGCATACTAACTCTCTCACTTAAAAAGCTTAAAACTTCAAGATAAACGCGAAGGAGCATCAACGAGGACTCAACTAAACGATAACAATAATGATAGCCTGGAGCCAAACAAACACGCGGTGTGCCCAAGACGTGCAAACATTTGTGGTTTCTGTTGAGCATGTTCTGGAAACCGGGTTCGTCTGATTGGTGCTGTCAGGTGCACGAATTGGGCAATACAATATGGCAAGCGCGTTTAACTGCAGAATGGGCAAGACTCTTTTTGATGTTAACACTTGATGCTCATATACCCAGTAAGGAGAAAAATGCTCCTTTTTGAACCTAGCAGGGTGATAAAAATAAGAGGGATGGAAATTATCCCTTTTGATGTTAAAGCTTCAGGCTAATTTTAAGCAAGGAAATTTTCTGATATGAACACAAACAAATATATAGCTTTTCCAATTCAGATTCGGAAATCTCCAAACCAATTTCAGAAATTTCCAAATCAATTTCAGAATTTGCCATTTCATTTTCAGAAACCGCTCCCACCCGGATATTGATCACATTCTGAAATTGAAATGGAAAATTCTGAAATTGAAATGAAAAAGTCTGAAATTGAAATGGAAAATTCTGAAATTGGTTTGGAAATTTCCGAATCTGACTTGGAAAAGCTATAACTCTAGTTAAATCCCATATTACAGATTAAAAAATGATCAGTTTCGAAAAATAGTATTTCATATCTCAACGTAGGTTAATCTAATGATGATGCAATTATTGAGGAGACCCCAACAAAGTTTGAAAGCCTTTTCAAAAATTGTATTCAATTTTAGCGAACCTGGGAACACAGAAACCCTTACCTTATTCGACTTGGCACGGAAAATTGACCCCAAAAACAGAAATTCATACCCCATTTTACTTGGCGAGAGACTTAAATTTCAACCCCTAGGAGGGGGTGGCGGGGGTGATTGAGGCGGAGGTAGTTTCCCCAAGTGCGTGTTCCCCTTGTCTGAAGTTGAAGAAAAAAAAGATGTAGAAATTCGCTAAAAAAGATGTTGTAGTTCATCCCAATCTCATGACTAAAAAAGAAGGTTCTGACACCAATTTAAGGGTAGTTTTTTTGGCCATAGCTCAAAATTTTGGGTTTTTTGGAACTTGGGTTCGAATTCAGCATCGAAAAATACACAGGGATACCCTAGTCTACTTTACGGATCTTGACTTTTTTTGTGTGAGGCTGTGTTGTCTTTTACCTCATTCTTGGGTCGTCGTAAGCCTCTCTGGATCAATTATAATAGGTCGACACTGTATAGTCAAAGTCTTGCTTCAGATGGACGTCCTAAAAACAATTATTGACCCACTTACTTCCTTCCTCTTAAGATCTAGGTATCATTAATAATGGTCTCTTTGTGGTCGAGAAGTCATACATATAGAGAAAGGTAAATGTTCGTAATTACTTAACTGATTAAACCTACTGAAAGCCCGCGATTATAACTTATTTGGGATGGTCTATTTCATATCCCCTGCTGTAATGATAGAAGTTTTTTTCTGTGGACTAAGAAAATGAGCTCAAACATTACTTTTATGTCGCTGCACCTGGCCGTTCGGGAACTCCCGTTATGAAAGATAATGCCTAGATTTCCAAGGTTAGCAAAAGGATAAACGGGTTACGGCGGGTAGGAGGAAGGGACGGCGACGAAGCGGCGTGGAAGGGGACGAAGAAGGGGAAGAGGAGATGAAGAAGGAAGGAGAGTAAAAAGGAAAAAGGATAAACAGGGAGAGAAAGCCGGCAACGCCGCTCACACCTGTGCACCTGTGGAGCGGATGGGAAGGGAGCGGGGAGGTTACAAAAAAAGGAAAAAAAAAACCTCGACCCTTCCGAAAAAAAATGACGATAGAGTGAGAGCGAATGGGAGAACGAAGCGTGCGAGTGAAATGGAGGGAAGAACGAGATAGAGAGGAAGGGTCATGAGCAGGATGATAATACAGTAGCTACCGTGCGCTCGCTTCCAAACAAATCTGTTTCAATACGAGTTCGCCAGGGAGGAGGGAAGTTGTATGGGCGGACGGGGACCGGGTGGGGCAGCTTTCAGACTCCTCTTTTTTTCCTTATACAGATACCCATCTCCTTATTCACGGTTATCTCGTTACAATAGCGGGTTATCCGTTTTTCTTCCGAGTGTTGTAAAAGGTCATGGTCCCTAAATCCCAGTGCTGACACGATGAAAGTGGTTTAGCATCGATTGGACATTTTGAAATGTAAAATAGAAAAAATCTAAGGTGAAATGGTAACTATTAATGAGAACAATGAAATTATAAGCATCACATCACTTAACTTCGCTATCTCATGTCAAATGGTAAGGCATTCTTGAGAGGTGTGAGGACTTGTTGTGTATGTAGGTGTTTTCAAAATTTGGGGTTATGTTGCACTCCAAGTGTTGAGAAATCTAGCACGTAAGGCGCTTGTAAAAATTGTACAAATAATAAACTCTTCATTCAAGCTACTGTACGTGCCACAACTGTGGAAAATTGCCAAGGTGATCATGATACCTAAGCCAGGAAAATCAGCTACCGAGAGGACATCGTGCAGGCTTCATTGTTGCCAGTATTATCTAAGTTATTTCAAAAACTGTTACACAATCCTAACCATCGAACAAAAGAATGTGATACCCAACCATCAATTCGAATTTAGACAGAAGCATTCAACTATTGACCAAGTGTATAGACTGGTGAATATCATAGAACAAAGTTTGGAAAATCAAAAAGTTTGCTCAGCTATTTTCCTCGATGTAACCCAAGCCAGACAAAGTCTGGCATGAAGGATTAAAACACAAAATCAGCCAAGCGCTGCCGTTACAATACGCAGAAATACTTTTTTCGTACCTCTCCAACAGATTTTTCAGAATCAAACAAGATGATGCCTATTCCGAGCTTAGAGAAATTAATGCAGGGGTGCCACAAACAATCAGTATACAGGGTGTCCCAGGAGTTATGCACAATCCTACTCCTACGTGTTCTACAACTCATTTCCGAACAGAAATGCCATCTAGCAATTTTTCGCCAGAGGCCTCGTTTCCGAGTTATTCGCGATTTACGATTTTTTTTCGTGTTTTTGATCTCAAGTCATTAAAACTGTCATAACTCCCTCAATTTTGAATGCAGCTCAAACATGATGACACTGTTGGAAAAAGCGTTAAATTTTCTATCTATTTGATGTCAGAAAACATATTTTTTTATTGCATTGAAGATGTGCGATTGCTGCGCGAAATGGCAGTTTTGTCAAAATCTCAAAATCAGTTGTTTTTCATCTCGCCTAAAAACCCCATTAATGCCCCCTTTAACCATTGCCCCCATTAACTGTGCAGGCCTGGTAAAACGTGCGCCAAAATGTCAGCTTTCCAACAATGTAGTCGTTTGGGTTTTTGCAAATATTTTTAGTTTATTTTCTGTTGAAATTGAGGTTTTTCCAAAATCTCGACGAAAACAGGTTGGAGGCAAGATATACTTAACTTTTCTCGCTGAATCGAATGGTGACAACGCCAGACCTCTCAAGTGACGATTTAAGTTACTTTTGTCGGATGCGTAAACCCGTTCGTTTGTGAACTGCGTCTACGGCATTCTTAAGCTGTCCTGCCAAAGTCAGGATTATCAAAGAGCCGAGAGACGGCATTTTGACAAAACGGCCTTTTCGCGCAGCAATTGCACATCATCAATGCAATAAAAAAAATGTTTTCTGACATCAAATAGATAGAAAATGTAACGCTCTTCGAACGGTGTCATCAAATTTGAGCTACCTCCAAAATAGATCGAAAACACGAAAAAATCTTAAATTGCAAATAACTCGGAAACGAGGCAAAAAATTGCAAGGAGGCCTTTTTGTTCGGAGTCGGACTGTGCATAACTCCTGGGACACAAAGTGTAACTAAAAAAGACCTAATGTTTGAAAATTGGGAAAGCTTCGGAGGAGGCATTGTCTTGGTCAGGGGCAAGATATGCAATGACCCGCACTACCGCCCGGTCTTGAAGGAGGGGTTGCTTTGTGCGCCGTTTATTACCAACCCCATTCCGATTTGGCCGTAGCATTGGGTGTTGCAATGTTGATGTTGATGGTTGCTTCTGATAAAATTGAGTTTTAGTAAAATGTTTGCTTACTCAAACTTGTTATCCAGTTGTAGGACAATGGTAAGATATTGGGGTTTAAATCGAGTTCATATAAAGAGTTAGAGTTTAAACAAGATTGTTAAGATATAAACCAAAAAATAAATATTCAAAAATTAAAATGAATTTAATGAATGAAAACGTTCGTTTGTGAACAGCATCTACGGCATTCCTAAGCTGTCCAGCCAAAGTCAGGATAATCGAAGAGACGGCTATTGTTTGTGTTCATTTAGGATTATTGCGATGAGTTGCTTTCAGTTTTAAAATAGTTTAAGCTTCGTTTTTTAATTATTTCAGTTTTAAGATGTTTTTTGTGTTTTCGCTGCCGTAACTCCGGCGTTTTCAATGTATTCGTAAATCTAAGTATGCCGTTGGAAAGAGCACTGAATTTTCCATCGTTTCAGTCTTTAACAGTAATTTTTTTAAAGTAACTAAAGGGTAAAAAAATTATCTTTAAAAAGTCAATTTTGTCAAATTAAAAAAAAAAAAAAGAAGCAATATTTTTAATGGCTTATTAGTCTTCTTTAATTTCGATGATACGTTTGAGCCTGTAAGCCTAAAAAATGCACAAATGCCTCAGCTTTTCAATGGTATAATTAGTTTTTATTTTTTTAGAGGAAACTCTTTTTAGAAAATTGAGACTTTATGGAAAAAAGAAAACGTGTGTTTTCAAGTACATTTGGTTTTTTTTTTTTTTTTTTTAATTTGTACGAATTGTTCACAATATCCCCCGTTATCGCGGATGCGGAGGGTCGCTCGTCTGCGAATGGAGTCGACCGCACAATGAAGGTCACGGTGGTTCTGGCTAATCAGATCCCCGCATGGTGAGTATTAGTGGCTGATATAAAAATTTCCAATTCCCACCGGTTTGGAGGTGTTTTTGATTTACGGACTTGTTACCCCTTGCCCTCAAACAATAACAAGCTCCTCTTCCCATTCTCTCATTTATCTAATTTTGTTGAGCTGACGGGCTTGTGGTTCACTTTGAGGTGGATCGGCCAAAATGGATCAGTCCGGTGCCCACCACGCAGTCCTGACCTCAAAGTCCCCATCACAAAAGCCCCATCAAAGCGCCATCACTGTTGAATAAAGTATTATTCGAAATTTCCATCATCCTGTTGGTTCATAATTTCATAAGAAACCTCGTGGGGCATATTTCATTATTGGGCATTGTTCATTTTTGTATGGGGATGGTGAAACGAACTCATTTGTTACCGATTTTCAAAGTTTGAGTTCATCCACTCTGTGACGGTACGAACTTGAGCTGGGCACCCATCCATTTGGAACCATAGACCCCTCCTCTGTTCCAGGGGCATATCTTCCATATAATCATATATTTCATTGTCCGGGAGCTGCAATAACAAATCCGTAACAAGTCCATACCTGGGCAAATAAGATTTTGTATGTTAATTATAACATGAATAGAGAGATCACCAAAAAATGATGAAGTTACCACCTACTGTTTGTGACAGGAGAGAGAATCGGGTTCCTTAATGATGTGTGACTTTAGATCTTATTGGTTGTTGAAATTCATAGCAGGTGATCTACCAGGACACCAACGTGCCACATCTCCTAGGAAAAAATGCAATTTACTAGAACAAGTGGAAGGCACGGAAGAGCTGTGTGACACAAAATAACCCCAAATTTTGGAATGACCGTTTTATTGATTCAATTAATTTTTGAATGGATATTCAAAATAAATTAATTCAGACCGGTACCGGAAAAGCGAGAAAACAGCTGCCGTTTGTGATGTCTGATCTCAATGAAGTTAATTATTGAGTCCCTCATTCAAACTTGCGTGCTCAACGTAATCAAGTACACCGGATGCGAATAGAACGATCAGTTTTGGCTTTGACCGCCTAATGCGAAATCAGAGTTACTTACATACGTACCTACTCAAAAAAATAGTTCCCACGACTTCCGTTGTTCACTTATTCACCGATGTTTTGTTAATTGAAAGTTCATGTCTTTCCCCAAAAACAAGATTTGAACAATAAAATCAATAACCTCGAAAAATTACGTTTTAGACCATTTTTTGATCCTTGTGAGACGATCGGACTGGTTGGACGTCAGGAATCTACCTAATAACTAGAAACATATGCACAAGATGTTGATTTACGGTATTTCAAAAATGAGTTATTTGTTAGATATGTAGATTTCAGGTATCAAAAAAAATTCACAAATAGGTTAATTTTTTTCATGTATGACAACATATTCCTAGATAAACTCGGAAACTTACTGAATCAAGATAAAGTTAATCTGTATTACATTAATTAAGCTCGGCAACTCAGGCCGCCAAAAAATAAATAAATGAATAATGATAATAAATACTTTGGCTACCGCCAGCTACGTGATATACCTAGCTCATACCCAAGTTCCGTTATTATTTTTTTTTAATAATTTTTTTCAAGTTTAATTCTTAGTTTAGGGTTGATTCATCAAGGTGCCTACATTACTGGTACATGCAGCTTCAATGATGGGTTTTTGGGCTAAATTCGTTAATTTTCGTCTCGGAGCTTTGAAAAAGAGCTTCGGACATTGGGCGGATGGATTTTGTTAATCTGACTTTTTAAAATGTCCGTATGTTGAAATGTAACCCAACAACTTTTGAGGGGGTAATATTTTCTTCATGGTTGGTGACAAAGGTTCAGTACTGAAAACAATAAACCAAAACAGCTGATACGCAGTTTCACACAGTTTTGTTTACTTTACTGTAAACACGTAAACACGTTTAGTTTTGTTTTACTGTTTCTGATATCATCTAAAAGTACGTGAATTTTAAACTTCATTTCCAGCAACGCATCTTGAAATGCAGCTAAGCTGATACGAGGGAGAGTTGTTTTGTTTTCAAGGGGACCAGAAAACTTCATTGTTAAACATGAGTGAAGTATTTACACATGATTTTTTATTTAGTATTAGTACATGAGTAGTATGACGTGAAGTATTTTGTATCAACTACGCAGTTTTGAACCAAAAGGTCGTATTTCCAGAATGATTCGCTAATTATTATCTCTAGAGACGATTGTTTTTCTTCTCAAAGTGTTGATGACCTACATTTGAACAGGCCACGCTTTTAAATAGAATAATTATTGTTCCAAGGTTGACACTTCGAATTGATTAGTCAGCCTAATGTAAGCTTACCTACTTACTGTTTGTCACTGTATGGGCAGGCGGATGGGCTGACTTTCACCTGTCACCAACTGTCAAACGCCGGCTAATGAGGTTAGCGTCCTGACAACGAAAACTGCTCGGAAATAAGCCGTTTTTCGCAACGTTGGGATCCTTCGAAATAGGTCGCATCCTAATATTAGAGATGAGGTAACGTTGTCCGTCTTGGTCGGTGGAGACACCATTAGTATAACTGACGAGACTGGCATCGATTTCTTTGTTCCAATATTAACGCTTAACCATTTCACACCATGTAAAAAATGAAGGTGAATTTAAACGTGTTTCTAGATGGATTTATTATTGAATCTCTTTATTTTACATGGAGTTTGCGATGGATATGGCCACTCTTCCAGTTTCTCGAAACTGCTGAGCTGAGCATAAAACTGAAGCTTTGAGAGTTCAGGAGTATCACCTCAGTCCATTTCGTCGCCTCCTTGTCTTATGTTAGCAAATTTTAGTTACGAACTACCCACCCTATGAAATTTACTGTCCTGACTCCCCATAGTAGTGCAGAACACCTGAAAAGCGTAATAAACCCCTTGTCGTTGCAATTTTTTTAAATATTCCACTAATGTTCTTCGCGGCATATAATCCGAATTAGATGACGATTATTGCCTTGCTCGATCCAATTTCGTAAAGATCGGAATTCAGTACTTTTATGGGTAAAAATCACAGCTACATCAGCTTCTTAGTACAAAGAACAACCCTTTATTTAAGAGTACATGGAATTCGTACAAAACATATCGTCGTCTATTCTCAAGAAACACCATTCTCACACACTTGCACACCTAGGATTTACTTTCTATTTCGTATCAAAGCCAAATTTTGAGAGAAAGTTATTAGTTTTATTAGCAAGTGGATTACTGAGTATTCTAGAAGGTAAACTCATTTTCATAATTGAAACGAAAGTCACTTCCTTCACTCGAGAAAATTGATTGCAGAGGTGATGTACTATCCCGTACATGGTGTGCTCAAGAACATTGATGATTTGGTTAAAGTTGGATTGTTGTTGTTGAATTGTTTGACGTTGATTTTTTAATCCTAATACGGCAAAAGTATCTTTTGAGGGGATCGCATGTTGAGGAATAGAGTGTTAAATTCATTCTTATGAAACATTTTTACATAAGTACTTGTTTTAATACTTTTGGAACTTATTGGTGGGAAAGGTGTCATTGTCGGGTTGACAACTTCATCCAAAAAACTTAAAAAAAGGGAAACTACTAAAAACTGATTTTTGTTAGTTAATCGGTGCATTGTATTATAACATAAGTTTCACAGCATTAACAAAATCGCATAGCACTGCTTATATTGAAACTGAAGGTTGGTGTTTTGAATCTGCGCACATTTACCTACTGGATGAAGAACGATGTTGAATACGCCGGAAGGTTACGTAGGTATTAAAGTTGTAGATATGACGCGAAGGTCTGGCGGAGAAAAACCAGTTCCCCAGGGCCTGCACAGTAGTCCTTGGTAATCTAGAAGGCACGGGCCCCCCGTGATAAGTGTGCCCTGGCTATGGTTATTATGCTCCGAGGTGGAAATACAGACGCGATAACTTTAATATCCAGTCTGAGCCTGCAGTGGCAAAAAGGCGGGGCTCACTGATCGTTATAACAAACTCCAAAAGGAGAAAAAACCCAACTGAATCAACTCACCATGTTTGATCGTGACTAACATAATAATGTATTCGGGATATTCATGGTCCGAAAGTTTCGAGGTCGAATTACCAACTGGGCGTAACTTGATGTCTCCAGGTTTCCACAAGTATAAGCTTCATATTTCACGACAATTTTGTTTACAGAGGCTACAGTTTTTTTGAGGTCATATTTTCATATACAATAAATCCTGAGCTTAGCGATACATGGTGATTATTACCATAAGTGAACAACTACCATTTCGAGTCTTGAGGGAGTCTGTGTGGAGCCTCCTGTCACTCTCACTTTCCGATGACTTCGATTTCCAACAATATAATTTTGAGACAAATCTTACATAAATGCACTCATTTTTGTTGCTCAAACGTACATAAAATGGACAGAAACTTAAGTGCAGTTGACATCTAGTTGTTTACCATTTGTTACTGGGTCTTCAGTTAGAGTTTCTGCAACAATGGCCACAAATGTAAATTTGGAGTTAGGTTAGAATTGCCATGATTTAGACACTTGAATTCACAAAGAACTTAATACATGGTCAGAAAACTAACTCCAGTTGGCATACCGTGAGGATTGTGAGGTTGCTAATGGTTATTTACAATGTGCGACAGGATTCAGAGATACAGTTGTTGAAATAATGGAGAATCAACGAAATGTGGAGTTACATTAGCATAGTAACAGTCCAGCCACATGAATTAGCGTAGGACTTTGCTCGAAGGTCAGAAACCCAACTTCAGATAGCACGACGAAGACTCCAAGAATGATACTGACTGATAACTATCGTGGGTCTAGATTTTGAATCACGGTTACTAGTATAATGAAGATATACTAAAAAAAATTAGATGTCAATGGAAACTAGATTCAATTTGAACAACTTAACATGGTCATGATGTGCACATTATTATACACATAAAGTCGTATGCTAGCTGTAGGTGGTTTCCCAATGTGTGATTGGATTCTGGATTCCGCTGTTAACAATGGAAACTAGTGATTTTGTGGAGCTAGGTAAAAATGGTCTTACTCCAGACTGTTGCGATCTGAACAGTCAGTCTAAAAGATCAAAAACTCAACTCTTGAAGCTTTTCAATCTCTGTATGCCCTACACAGAATACTTGATTTAACTCCCAAGCCTACATCTGCGGAACATCAAAACTTAGCGCGAGAACCCATGGCGCTCGTTTGGAATCGCTCGTCCAAGTTTTTAAAAACTTCACAATCTGCGGCAATGGTCGTTCCTCTACTGAGGTAATCATTTAGCATAGAAATAGTTTGCTATGAAAACTTAAACAGGAAGCCCAAAGCAGGTTGGCAGCTGACTGGTATAAAAGCACTGGTATTTCAGCTACTGTAACGTAAATCTTGTCGCACATTGAACCAGCAGTACAATCTTCCTGATATGGAGTTAGGTTCTTGACCACGTAGATAGTTCTGTGTAAATTCAATTGTCTAAATCAATACTGTTCTTACTTTGCTATACATTTCCTTTAGTGTCCATTGTTTCTGCAACTATAACTGAGAATCCAGCTGCTAATCGTAAACAACCTGATGCCAACTAGACTTGTAGGTTTCTGGCCTTGGAGCTTAGTTCAGTGTAGAGCATTTCATGTGGGTTGTCGCGCAAGGTTTTCCTCTTCTACTACAAGGCCCGCCCTCATCCAGCTCGGATTTATCAAAATCCGTCTTGTATTAGGAACATTTTTGGTCATCCTCTGTACTCCCCGATCTTGCGCCAAACGATCTTCACCCCTTCCCTTATCTCAATGAGAGCATTAGTAGTGAAACAAAGTTATGGCTAATGAAAATAAATATGTAAGATTCTCGCTTACTCACATATCTCGAATCGAGTGTTGTTAGTTTTATCATGTTTTTCAAACCCAGAGTTGTTGTTATGGCTACCGAGTAATTCACATTAATCTTCCGTTTTTCTGCATTACATTTTTCATGCATTAGGTACCTTTGTTTGTTGGAATCGATTTAGTTTTCGATTCTCAATGAACTTTCGGCATCGATTCTTTTGTGTCTTTCGGTTTGTGGATATCTATCCACGGTCTTACAAATGTATCGCTGATTAAAAGTATCAAAGTCTTTAGTGGAGTCCTGTTTTTCTCAGGTTATAGCAAGTTATTGCTATTGAATACCAAATTCAATGAACAAGTATTGTTCTTTTCAAAAGGTTGTATTTTGAAAAAAGTGGTAAAAATCCCGATAGTTTCGGGACGGGGGGCCAACGAAGATGAGACGGACTCCCGGAGGATGGGAGCCAGATGCGGCCGATGACTGGCAACTCGGCCGGACCGTCCTGGTGGGGTCTTCTCGTAAAAGTGTCCTTGAATCTTATAGTAACACGTGGTCCCCCCGCGATTGTGACGTATTCGTGGGCGTCTTGCGTAACCTTAGCCCAATCGCGTGCTCTCCCTCCCCTCCAGAAAGCCACACTATCGCTTCAACTGGGAGATTTATTAAATTTGATAGCAACTTCGGCCAGTTATGGAGTTTTTTTTTTAAATTTAGCTATCGAAACTGATTTCTGTAGCCTCTAAAAAATATGTAGATTCCAGCACGTCACACCTATTGTTGTCCAGCAGAGGCAGATTTTAAAGCACAAACCCCGATTTCGGTTCATTATTTCCAATAAAGAACCTTTGTAATAGACCAGAGAAAAAAGTTGAACCCTCCTCAAAAATTGTCGGTTTACCTTTCAAGATATGTAGATTTCAAACATCGAATAAGAAAAAAAATGATAATAATAAACCTAAAAACAACCATGAGCCTTACACCCTACGCTGTTCGCCGTCCGATGCGTTTCTCCGAAACTAATAGACCAGAGTTAACGTAATTCGACTCAAAACGTATCATCGATCTGATGTATGTGATCTCGACATCTTGATCATTACACCCCAAGGGGTTATATCTAGTGATTAATCTATAAAGAAATGGAAATTTCAACAACTTACGATGTAAGAGGGTAGTTTTTCTTCCATTCAGATAGACATTAGTTTCCTGAATCGTACGAAACCACTTTGGTTTAGGTATGTAGGATCATCCGTTGACTCACCATTTGAAACGCCGCTAGGTGATACACTGCAGAGGTGTATTATTCCTGTATCAGAAAGCCCTTCAACGTAAGCCACTGATATAAGTATATCAGACGTAGTTTGAGGTAGGTACATCATTTAACCCTTCAGTTCCTATAGCGCAAGGGAAACCCAATTTTAATTTTATCGACGATTTTCCACGTTTATGGGACCTTCCTGAAATGAGTATTCAAGTATTCGAATCATTTTCATTTTTTCTTAAAGTTACAGTACCGCATCCTGTAAGGTGAATTAAGCAACGGATCAACAAAATTTGATGTTGTATTGACACAGAACGGACATCGTATTGTATCACTTTGTGTAAAACCGAACAAAGTTTTTCATGAAAATATTCAACTTCAGAATTCAAAACATCATCGGCGTTTTTCCATGGCAGTTGTATGCAATGGTCAGTATGATGTGACAGTCCAACGAACAATACAAATGCCTATCAGTATTTTTGATGGAGTCGGACCCTTTCATCAATTTTTTCAGATCGTTTTGTGTAGAGAGTGGGCATTTTTCAATTCTGTTGTCATCAGTCGAACCGAATGAATTCTTTTGAAAAAAATCGTCAATGTCAAAATTATATGTGCCAATTGGAGAAGGAAGCTTTTGATGATAACTAAAATGCAATTGATTCATGGAAGAGCGGATCTCTTTGACCCTTGGCAAGGAAGGAAAAGAAACAACCATTTCGAATAGCCATTGGCTACATTATACGTCTTGATCTTTTTGGTTTCCCCTTCTTATGTTGCTTCGATCCGTGTTTACCAAACGACGAGAAAGCAAACTAAAAATGTGTTTATGCTGTATTCAAAAGATAGAAAAATGCTGAGAAAAACATATATTATGACACAAATACACATATAGTATAAGTTACGATCTTCATACAAGATCAAAAGGTAGAAAAACACATAACTCTAACATGAAATACGTACACAAACATGTAATAGTCCATGCACCTTGAGTTGACCTAGAACCTAGTGCAGCCTGTAGCGTGCACTCTACTTCTATGTAATCCAAAGATATAAAATATTGTGATTCATTGAACATATCTACATAAACTGGTACAGAAATCATCTGAAAAACTACAAATTGAAAGAAAAAGAAATTATTTACCTTTTTATTGACCTACTGAAAATTATTTCAACAACATTTCCAGTGACAGCCAGACACAAGAGATTACACTTCGTTCAAGGGTTGTAAATATCGTTGATTTCAAATGACCTGCTCCAAATTGTTTTCACTGGTTCGTACAATGATAGTCGGAAAGCTCTGAGCTCTGTAACCTTTTGATGGATATTAGACAATTTGTTTGTAGGCCTGAAAACAGGCGCATCCTGGAAGGTGCATCAGGAGCTCCATATCTTGTAATTGCAGTTCAAGATGAAAATATGGGCTGCCGCTAGGTCAGTCATCCTCTTCAGTGGAATTTGCAGTCCGACTGCGTGCTTTACCGATCAAATGGTGATCGAACGGATGATCTTTCACTAACCGAGTGGTCTCATTCAATTCTGGGAAGCAATTTATATCTGAATCGAACAAAACACTACCTCACACACAGAATGTTTTTGCTATTTCGATGTTTGATAGAATAATCCCTTAGGGCTCTTTGATCGAGATGCCAAGATTACTGAAACATCCTGGATCGGATATTGGATTTTGAGAAGAAAAATTCGTAAGCTTACGTTCGGTAGTTTTGGTGAAAAGCTTCGAGCGAAAAACGGCTTACGGAGTATAGTGGACGAAAGTATTTTTTTTCGATTTTTGAAATCTACGTTTATTAAACATTAACCAAAAATTTGTGAGGGGGTTAAACATTCTCCACCAACATTTTTTTGTCACACTTGGTTCATAGTACAAAATATATAAAATCCGTTTTCAGAACAAATCAATTCGTACCTACAAAAATAATTAAGATGTTGCGAGTCCTTCAAGAAAGGTTTCTTTTTTATCTTTTTAGATGCCCCTCTATAAACATTGCCGTTCTTTTACAGCTAGTTCTTAGGTTATAAGATGCTATTTATTAGGTTATAAATCATTATTTCCTATTATTACTGTCAATGTTTCTACGTTTTCTGCTAAATATTAAACTTCGTTGGAGGTATCTTCCCAAGACGTTCAATTAAAAACGTTCTCTGAGCATAAAACTGCAAGTACAGCCTATATTTTTATATCATCAACTAGAAACTCGGAATGGTGTATCATTTTCTATAGAAGAACTGTCATCCATCACTATGGATAGATATATACCTTGTACCGAGAAATCTCATCTCGAGCGAAAGGTATACAGGGACAAAAACTAATATATATCTTGTTCGAAAAAATACATGGAGAGATTCACTTTGAGCGGGGTTGATTTCTTTTTTGAGGCCCCTTAGGTTGAGGTTGAAAACAAAAGTTATTCTCTCGAGAGCTCAAACAATCCTTTCAATCAATTGGTGAACTTCCACGCGAAATCTACTTCTTAAAATGGTTTAGTGTACCTTTCAAATCAAAAACTGTCTATCAATTCAAGTTTGGCTCCATTGAAATGTTCAAAATAACCTTGAAATGGTTCTTAATCTCAATACGCCAGCTTTTAAGCTACACGATCAAATAGATTTACCAATACCACCATATGGAGCTCTTTTTCTGAATTGTTCACTTTCTCTAGTAGTACTTATTTATTTCGGGTTCATTAATCCTATTTTAATTCCTTCACTTTAGATCAATATCGTAGGAATTGTTCAATAACGTTATGTTACAATTTTACACATGAACTTTGCATATACCTTGATTAATCTGAATATTATAATTATAGTTATAGTCGACATCTGTATATTATAATTGTTCTTTCCATTTTCAATCAATTTGATTTTATATGATTTTAAAAATGACGCTGAACTCGAGTTTGTTACTATAATTCACAAAATATATTTCAAAGTAGACGCCTACAAGTGGGTAGTCGACGTATTGCTTACTCTGTAGTGAGTACTATAACGATACGATCGACTTGATATTGATAAAGACATGATTAAGCCATCATTTTTAGTAGGCAGATTATCATAACAGACATATTGCTTAAACATGGGGTCGGTGTGGAAAAAAATCGTAATTTTGAATTAAAATTGAAATTTGAGGTACATGAGTTGAAGTGCAAAACCATCTTTGTGAACTTATCGCAGTTCTTACATCAACTGACGGAAGGGAAACGGGGAGACATGAACACGGCAAGATGGACTGCACCGTGTACGGCCACAAGACAGTTGTTACCGTGTTATTAGGTAGCTGTTTAAAGTTCAATGCAATCGAGTTTAATTATTTAATATATGTTCTGTGTTTAATTGATTACATCATTCACTTCTATCCAAATTTGATCGACTGGGACGTGAGGAAGTAATGTTTATTGGACTAACGTTTGCTCATGTACAAACATTGAGTATTGATTTTTGGGCAATCACAATAATGTGAGGCCATTTACAGACCAACTCTCACATTAACGGTGAATGCCATCGAAAGCGAGTAAAAACTGTGCCCTAAGGGTTTTCTACAAGAATTTTTGAACATGCGCAGTAGCTACTAACGATTCATCCTATTGAAATTGATTCAAATCATTAGTTCTAACTCAACTACCTTCAAAATTTTAGAGAGAGTGGACCACAAGGACTAGAAAGAATTATGTTTGATAGATTTTAAGTTTTGAATACGTTGACTCAAGTGTTGATTTTTTGCAACGAACTCCGGGGTTTATTTTTCTGCTAACAAACTAAATAAAGTAAATGAGATGAGTAAATTTCATCAATATTGAGTGAAAACTGTAGTCATTAGGCTTGTTATATGGATTTATCTCCAGCGCACTCGCATTAGGGGAAATTGATATGGATGATAAACAGCTTTTCCCCATGTACCCTCTAAATTTGAGCATGGTCAGAGAAAAGTAATGTTTAATGGATTACGTTTAAAAATGCGCAGACTTGTGTATTGATTTGTGACCATTGAAACTCCTATTGATAGAATAGCAAAACGTACACAAAGTCCCAGAAAAATGCATCAAAATGGAATGAAAACAGTAGAAAAAGAAACTTGTTAGAACGATCTACCAACAGAAGGACAACTGGTAGAACTCGAAACAAAAGTTGTGTAGTTATGGTTATAGACGTAGGATTAGATTGCCCGAAAGTCCTGTTAAGGCTTCGGCTACCTACAGGTAGACTCGGAAGCAATGTTTGAGTTTTCACATCTCTTTAGAAAAACGTAGTCGATTTTAAAAGCATATGAAAATAAAGGTGGAAAGAGAAGTTAATTTTACCTACATCCACTATCGCTAATGGGAAGACCAAAAATCCATTTGAATTTTTCAACGCCTTCTGAATCTCAAATCCACTGCCTTGTTAAGTGACACAGACTGCTGGGAGAGAAAATCGTCATAAACTTCTCGGTCGTCTGATCATTGTATCGGAGGTGAATAAATATCGTCCTTTCCCAACCTCATGAATATTACGCTCGTATACCAAGATCAAAACACGGGCTGGACGTTGCAAACATCTTCTCTCAGACCTTGGGAGCAAAAGGCAGTTGCGCATCACGTCGAGGGCCCCAGTCACGACCACTAGTTGGAGGATCGGGAAGCGGGAAGTGGCGACGGTTTCAAAACGAGTTAAACGCAATGAGAAAATTTAAAACTAAACGTTACAGGCTAAATTACTCCTTTCAAGACCTTTCAGCAGGATTGGGTGATTCCTGATGGGGTGATTAAAGAACTTTACGGAAACGACGTGAAGTGTACGCGGTGCGCTTTCAACCAGATTTCCAGTGTTTAGCGGGAATAAGACAGCTAATTTGCCCAATAAGGGGTAGAATTCGAATGTAAGGATGGTAATGGAAGGCTAATTAGAAGGAAGTAAAATTACCTTTTGAGGAGGAGTCACGCGATTTGGTTGACTGACAATACCCGTAATGATCGACTTCATTCGTATCGATGCGATTTGAAAGATATACGGCATGATATAGCTTTCTTCTATTTGGCGACTGTGGGATATGGATAGTTCCCTCTTCTCCTTTCTTGAAACTGCCAACTTGAAAATTAACTGAAGCTTTTTAGCTTCGGGTGTACGCAATTACCATGGGTATTGCAGACTTGGGAGGAGCAAGCAGTCAATTCCAGCACCTAGTTGCACGAATTTGGTTGAAGAGGCATGGTCTATGTCACAAAATCCAAGTATCTCCAATATATCCGTTAAATGTAGAAAAACCGGTTAAGCCTCCGTGATGGATGATGAGAAGCTAACATGAGCAGCTCCTTTATTAAATGATGAGATGTCTTCAATTACTGCAAGTGAATGGCTCAAGAAGAAACGTTAAATTTTGTTATGGCTGGCGAGATTGATACACAAACTCGTTAATGAAGGGAACCTTGATCATTCTGGTTGTTTATTTTCTATGACTAGAATCTGCTGCTCTTGAACAAAATCGTCAGTTGGATTTCATTTCGAATCGTGAAGATTTCGAAAATATCGATCAAAGAGAAAATTTCATTTAAATTGGATGCGGACTATATGTTTTCCCCCGGTCCAATCTTATTGATCATTGGAATATCATTGATAAGGAAGAAGATTCTGTCGATAAAATCTGGAAGACGTCAATTTCTGAAAATTTAATCAAAATGTAATAAAAAAAGCAATAACAAGCTGGTTGGACATGTGCATTACACTTTTGTCCGTGCGAGAAAAAAATCCTGCCAAGTTCAGTGTGGCACGTCGCTTCTTCGTATACGTAACATAAATGTACATTATTGAAAATTTTAAAATAATCTTAAAAGTTATTTGATATTTACATATGTAGAAATCAATCATGTTGATAAGGTTCACTCTGTATCGACGTCACGGTACAATCCTACAGACATCGTTTACTTGCATGCAATGTCGTTTACTGTGATAGTTTTGAAATTATTAAATCGTCATTCCATATCAACTGATTAGGAAGAAAGAAAAATTGTGCCTGTTGGATCACGTCTGCACAGCGATATACTGATTACTAATGGAACTTATAGTGGTTCATCTACAGCCTGAGCCACACATTTCCTGTTAATTTGATCGAAATTGGGTGACAACTTTAGCTTTTGGGTTGTAACAAACATTTCACTTGTGCGCATGGGCATCAGCTAAAAAGATAGGACCATTTTAAAATTGGTGTGAAATCCTTCCAAATCTACCAACTACTCTCCGAATCAAATTGTACGATCGCTCAATATTGGATCAGAGAACCACAGAATATTATGAATGGAGGGTTCTGCGTTTGCTCATGCGGAGAGTGAACTATTGATTTTTGAGCAATGACATTTATTGGGGATATCTAGGCCTAATCCGCGCACAATCTAAAAACTCCATCAAAATCGAATGAGAACATTATGAATTAATCTTGTTACAAAGATTGGTGGACACACGAGACATACACAAACACAGGCGCAGACAAAATTGTAGTTGTTCAGAATAGATTAAAACGTGTAATGCAAGTGGACATGGTGTTTTTAATGAGAAAAGTTTCATTTTTCAATAGTGAAAACATAGCTTCACAACTATAGGTGAACTGGGAAGCAATATTTAGAGGCCAACCTACACAATCCTTGAAAATGTGATCCAAATCTGATTAAGCAAGATGGCACAATCCAGAAGCGAGTCTGGAGCAAGGGTTGGAGTGTCGAAGGGCTTGGATGCAAATAACATCGATGATAATAATCTGTGAGAATCACAGAAAAGTGAGTGTGAGCTGGCAGGAGAATAGGGTGTTTCATATTAAAAGGAATTTGCGCGTGTCTAAGACGCCCACCAACTCTCCAAATTCCTTTTTCATCTTGGAATGGGGTAGGTTGCTGTAAACTTGCTGAACTCCTTCACAGCGGTTTTTGTCTGAGAGAAGTTCTGGTTGAATGGCTCGGATACAACAAGTCAGAGCATTGTCAATGTCGGTGAGTAGGGGAGATCCGAGCAAACTTTGCCGAAAAGACGGTGGGACGCGAGGAGATAAGATGCGAAAGGGAATGAACTGACCTACCTACTGCTAGGTGCTCAAATATAAACAAACATGAACTTGGGCTTCAACATTGTATAGTTTTCGGTGCAACAAGGATTTACATCGGACTTATAGATACACACGGAATAAAACTCGATCAACAAATTATTTGCTTAGAACATTCATTTGATATTGAAAGATTAATAAAAATCATAATAACCTCGATCGAAGTTATACGGTTTAGGAACAAACGTTCTCAAAGCGAGATGCTAACGGAATCTTTTTCTGAATTAAATCACAACTCGATACATGTCTAATGATTCGTTTCCATTCAATCCTATTCAAACAGCAATTATACCTCTATTATAATGGTAATCAGACAATAAACAATTCATGCACGCCTGTTTCGAATGAAATTACATCGCACCTCGAGAACCGGTTGCACCGTTATTGCATCGGTGGAGCAATCGATGTAATCCGAACGGCCATTTGAATTGAATATTGAAAACTTGGCCGATTCAATATGCTAAAACGCAAGAAAAAAAAAAAGGGAGTTGATTCATGAGAACGAGAATCAATAACTAGATCGCCCCAGGGTGTGTGGATTCAATTCATCATCTGTAGAGTTCAAATATTACAATGAAATAAAATATGAGAAATGCCTTGTTAATCAACTTCAGGCTGTTTCTCTCGAGACTCTAAGAAATCCAAGTATCTACCTAGGGGTTGTTAATAATTGTTTCACCTGTCTCCAATTATACTTATGGAGATCTGACGACGTTAAATGTTTAATGATGCTGTCGTGTTATCAAGTTTATCCGCTAGTTGCTTTAATTTTTTTTTTTTTTTTTTTTTTTTTGCATGAATACCGTTTATACTTGTTTTCCTCGTTCATAAATAATTTATGGACTGCTCAGGAAGCTTCACGGTTATGAAGAACGACAAGTAAATAGTTACTGGATACTAGTACTAGGAACAAATCGAGAACTTGTGGAAAATGAAAGCGTACTGGGGGGTCTTGGGTCTCAAAAAATCCAAATGATCTATTGAATTTGAAGAACAACTCCCCAACTCGTACCCAAATTTGACTCGTACCCTGTTACTTTTTTCAAAATGGATTTAATACTTTGCTGCAGTTTTAGGGGGCTAGTTCTTCACAAAAATGGCATCACATTGAAGCAAAATTTAGAGGATTCATTAGGAAAACGAAGTTGAACTCCCGATTTCACTCTAAAACGTTCATCAGCCTAAGGCTCTAACACTGCTTTCATTTCAAAAGCTGCTAGGTGGTATATCCAATGAGATTTGTCTTGTAGATTTTGCTGTTTCTCGTTTCTATTATAGACAATTGTTTTTAAGATTCCTGAACTTTTTAACTCTTTTTCGGAAGTATTCAAGTTTTTAGTTTTTTGGCATGGGTTTTAGTGGAATGAATGTTGAACTGCTAACATCTTTTTGAAGGGTTTCAACCTCAAACAATATTGAAACTTTGTTTGTCATTGTGTCTTCGAAACCACCAGATCTTGAGGTAGTCTCTTAATTCTCCTATTTATATAAAGTACCCACAACATAATTTTTGAAAGTTGTTTTTTCAAGGTTTTCTAGACCAATAGAAACGTAGTCATCAGAACTTTGGAAGACATAGGTACCGACTTCAATCACCAAGACCTAATATAGCTGGGAAGGCAAATGTTTGCTCAATTTCAAAAAGTATTGAAAACCACTTTTCAATTCTGAAAGAACTATTTCCATATAAAAAAAAAGCTGCGAATTCTTTCACTTTATTATGCAATTGGCTTGCGTTCATGATTTGAATTTCTACTAAGTTTGGAGTGTGCGTGTTTCACAGGTGATAGAGCGATTATTGAATTTCAGGAGGCACACAAATATGATCAACTGATCAATCCAAATAGGTATTTTGGTTGAGAACAGATTTACGTGCTCTATGCATATCTCCTGAAATTCAATAATCGCTCTATCACCTGCGAAACAGGGACACTCCAAAGCTTAGTAGAAATTCAAATCATGAACGCAAGCCAATTGAATAATAAAGTGAAAGAATTCGCAGCGTTTTTTTATCGTTATCAGAATACTTCAACCCGTGTATCGGCTATAAACCCTTTTAGGAGTTCACGCCAGTATCCAAGTTCACTACATCACTAGGTTACTTCAATCAAAACAAAAACAATAATAAACCAAAATAACGCAAATGTTGTCACCATAAATCAGGCCATACATCAGGAATGGTTTGAGCTACGGACCTGGGGAAGGGCTCATTCGATTCCTCATGGAAAGTTCTTCAACTAAAGTCCAAATTTAGGCCGCCTTGACTTTGTTTGAGGTTTTTAGGGATTTTACAAAACGTTGACAACCCTTAAAGGGAACTTTAAATTAAGTGAGCGTGCTGGCTAAAGAATTGGGGCGTTGACGGATTTTTATTGCAGATTTGGATTCTACACCCTTTGAAACGTAAACCATGAAATTTTCAGGGGGGGGTTAACATTTTTTTTCAAGAGCGATTACAATGGTTTATTATTGAATAATAAACCAAAATTCGACACTTATGAATTAATTCAAACTTTGTGTCAACATGAATCCCCACCACATTTTCTATAATTTAAATTTAGAATACACTATTGGATCAAGCTAAGTTTTGTGTTTTCTCGCATTTGGCTAGAACGAATGTTGTGCATTTTGGAATCAAAATCTAGAATTACATTGACATCCGTCATCCAGTATCCGCACAACCCAGTACCTGAAATACTTTCCTACTCAGTAGAGCACTTGTTGATCAAGGATTCCACAATTCGTTTTTATATAATAATCATCATTTGAGTCTTATATGTATCTTATACATTTGTTGAATGTGCAGCTCTCTTAAATTTATAGTTGACATTCTATTCCAATTGTAGAAACATCAAACTTCCGTATGTCTGAATCTCATTTGAAATGAGTAACTAGTACTTGCAGCTATTTAGAAACATTCAACCCAGCAGGTATCTTACCAAATTAAAGATAATTATCGATAATTAACTAATTAGGAACGAGTAAAGACATCAAACAAAACAAGAGTGAGATGTGGAGTAAATATGTATTGGTTTTTAAAAATATCTGGCACATGTAAGCGAACGATAGTACTTAATCAACTAGGTATGTATAGGTTGTAATATAATGACACTGAGGAGATTTAAACATTAAGAGAGAAAATTTTTACTCACAATAAAACTTATTTTTATATTCTTGACATCTTGCCTTAACCGGATGGAAATTGCCTTCTAATATGCCTAAAGAATTTTTGTTACATTAGCCCGATTTCTAACAACTCGTTGTGAAAGACACTAGTTGTGTTGGCCCCTATCGTGAACGCAAATTATTTTTCCAATCAAGGTCAATGTTTGGTGCTCTTTATAGTGCAACAAATTGCAGCTACCAGCCTACCTAAACACGATGAACCCCAAGATGCAGTTGATATTCACTCGGTAAAGGTGGGATTTGCATCGGTAGACCAAAAAAAGAAAAAAAGGCCCCAGCCCGTAGACTCTACAAGCTGGAAGGATCTAATTGCCCGTTTGACGCATTAGAAGAACCAGTTCTAGGCCCAAGGCGTGGCCTGGAGTGGATGGGCAGGAGTCTCGGGGTCCGTAGTTATTACAACTCCCTCGACCTGCTCAGCTAGCGTGCGGTTAATATTGAGCCCGCGCTACCACACGAGCCTCGGATCCTAACGGGAAGCTGGCTCGAGTCCCTTTTCCAAATATTATATTTCATCAGGGCAATCCACCATTCCACCAAATGGAGATGACTCTTTCGCGTACAAATTGACTTTCAAAAGTGCAGTTTTCTGTTTTTTTTTTTTTTTCTCCTTCGTCCGCTCTTCGAACGTGGCGTCCATTACAACGTACAGTTATAACAATCTAAAGCACGTGTCTTGCGCAACGCGGTCTCATAATTGGAGGATAATTTTTTCCAGGAAGATCTGTGGTAGTCTTGACTATTTCAGAGAAAAGTGGAGTTCGTTTGACAACTGAGCTAACGACATTTTCAGAAAGTTGAATCAGGTTCCTTACAAAACTCATGATATTTAGCCCATATACCGAAGAATAGATGTAAATTTACAATGTAGGCAAGTACATTGTGCATTGCCGTAAAAGGAAAAAATAACATGAATGAAAATTGCATCCAAGTAACATGTGTTGTCACGTGAAAACTAAAAGTGTTAAGACTCTTTTATTTTTAAAACATCACAACAGATTAATTTTACATGTACATATTTCTTAAAATATATCATGTTTCAAAAAATATAAATTACATAGTCCAGATGTTTGTAACTCAGAAGCACATGCAAAAAAGTCAACTATTTGTTTTGAGAGACAACTACATTTATATTACATTGTCCCCAGTCATCCAAATCGTTCACTTCTCAATAATCCAGTCGCATTTTACATGAATCAACGGGAAACCTCTCTGAAGGCAGAGAATAAAGGCAATCTGAGAATAAACTTATGATTTTCGGGTCTTTTAATTTTCTGCAATTCCATTATGGAAAACAAAAGTGCGAGAAAAGTTGGCACACATTGAATTTTAATGTGGCCTCCTCTCTATTTAAGGATTGACAGCAAAAGTGATGAGTCAATAATGTATCAGTGATGCATACAGTAATACGAAAGTAACTTTGGGTGGAACTGAGTTACACTGATGTTTTTCTTATCATGATATCCTAATATTACTTACCGACATTATAGAGACTCAGCTTCGCGTAAGTTCTTTACTTGATTTTAAGCTGGAATGGTAAAATTCACTGCAACTATATTGAAAACAAACTTTTATTCAAATATTTTATTTACCTACTCAATTTATTTACAAAGTAGTGAATATATTCATAGTAAAGAGGAAGGTTGTCCGAGCGACCTAAGCCATCAGTGCTTTGGCTGTTCACTTTCAATGGGAGTAGTGATTAGCCCGGTTCGAATCCGGCAGGCACCAATGATTAGGATCAAAATCCAATCAAGTTTTGTATACCTGTCCTGTCGCTTAGACAGTTCACCTCTAATTTCGATATCACGTGAATCCAAATCGCTTCCAACCCAGGGGCGTGAGGCAATGGGAAGCCACGAGCGAAATCGTCAGACCTAGAGGACGGCTGGCGACATCCGCGAACCTCCGGGTAGTCGGACGAAAATCCAAGGTGAAATTCCTTGTTTGCTCTACTTTTTTCTACTTTATATTCATAGAAAACTATGAAAAAAAAAAAAAAAAAAAAGTTGAGTTCGAGAATTGGATAGGGGATAAAATTGTTATTTGGACACAATTGTGATCGATAAGGCTATAAACCGCCGACTCCGATAACCTGCCACCTTCTAGTGTCAGGGATCTTCTGTGTATTGCGGGCATTATTCGCCTCAGCCTTTAGGCGGGGCAACTATACCATATCTGTTACATGGTGTACAGTGTCGTTACGAACAATGGACTATCCCGATGACCCTGTACCTCTCATTGCTACCATAGGGAAATAAACATTGAACTTATAAAAATACCCCTTGTTACTTAAGAACATACTACTGCCCGCCGTATTGGACCCCCCTTAGTTTCTTGCAAGCCCAGGGAATGTGATTGAAACGGATAATTCTCCCTTTCCGTTTCTTGAAACCGCCATGTCCGGGGATAACCTGTCACGCTCGAGCCTCGTGGTTATCTCTGGGTTTTGGAGGCATTACTTTACATCAAATCATGTCTGTAAGACCATTAACAGAAAAAGTGATTGAAAATAATGTAATTAAAGAATTAGTTCTTATTAATAGGTGTACAGTATATTGCAGTTTAACATGGTAATGTTGGCTGCACAGTTGTTTTAATGGTTTACAGTAAAGAATCATCCGTGTTATAGTTAACATCAGATTTTTCAGTAACATTGGGCTTCTAGATTACAAAACTGCAGCAGAACAACATGACTTACACATCGTAATCCTTATTGTAACGCTTGTAGCAGTACCATCAATTTACATACGTTGATAATTATATTTATACGAATATATTAGGTACACCTATTCATGAGACTTATTATAATAAGATGTGTAGTATTTTGTAGATGCGTAAATTCTTATTTAGTGGGAAACCATGATAACGACTTATTCTGTGGTAGAAAACCCGAACCGAGAATGCCCTATTCCATCAACAATACCATAGCGACGAAAAGATCCGTTCGACAAAACGGTGGCTAATGAACCATTCAACAGGTTGACGGGTCACCATTATTTACTGCAAATTTACTGTTTTCTGAGAAATTCCAAGGTAACAACTCTATGTATGTAGCACGCCGTTAAACTGCAGCGGGGAGAAATGATTGAATATAGATGAGCTATTATGAGATTTGAAAACGGTTATTTATCGTTTCCCCAGCGTAGGCAGAAAGTAACGACGCGAGACGACAGCTCCCCAGTTGTCACTGTTACGATAGCGAGAGATTTTTTTTTCTTTCCTTTTTTTCAACCGTAAGGAACACCTCCAAGCTGGAAGCAGCTGCCGAGGATTATAAACAATCGGCCAAGGCCTCCGTCACTCAAGGACCGTCCAGGGGTGTTGCAGGAGCACTCCAGTTGTTCGCGAAGTGAGAGGACGACAAAACAAAAAGAAAAAAAAACACCAAGTGACGAAGCAGAAGTGGGAGAGCGAAAAAACCTTGACATTCAGCAGAGCGTGCACTGGTGCATCGCTTCGCTCGCATCATACCGTCCGAGCCAGAAAGAGCATCCCATTACACGGGTGGCGGACTCTTCCGGGTCCATCTTCCAAGGACGGATTATGCAATCCTACTGCATCATCCTCCTACATCCAGTCATTACCACCTATTCGCCTTAACGCGGTTGTTTTTTCTAAGCAGTTCACCCTTAGAAAATGAACATCTAGGAGGGTTTTTTTAATTTCTAAACCACCGTTGCGTTTGCATTAGGTGGTCGTTTTATGGTTCAGCGCTTCAACTAACTGAGTGCACTATGGGACGCATTAAAGCGTAGTTTGCACAGGTGCTCCGAGGGAGGCTAAGTGGTAACGACGCATTTCCAGCTGCAATGCCAATTATACCATCTAAGGTTTATTCTGACAAGCGTTAAAACTCGACTGCACGCTTGACGGGGAACGTAATTATCAACGAATCAAATCAAAATAACCAGGAGCACATCCAGTTATTATTACGAATTTGATACCAATGAAGTAAATGCAGCCATCATGTTTGAAAATCTTAATATTTCATTCGATTTTTATTCGACTTAGTGATTAAATTCGTGATCCTTCACCCCAGACTCAAGATCCCGTAATGCCAGTAATCTAAAAGTATCCCGAGGTTTCCCATTTCCATCTTCTTCCCGTATATTTTCGGCAGTATCAGTTTACATTGGTGGTCATGTTTGCTCGGTCGAACTTTTGAAAAACGCTTGTCCAACACTCAAATAAATTATGGCCGCTCTGGTGCAAGATGTGCATTTATTGAGAAAACTACAGAGAGGATACAATGTGTCCTGATTTATAAGTGATTCAGATTTGTCAGCTGTATTTCTGTTTATCTCTATTACACGATGTGAGGGGGAGTCAGTGTGAACGATTGGAGATCAAATGTTTTATGGTAGCAGTTGTTGTGATTATAACAATGGAGAGCAGAATTCGTTATAGAACTACATCTTTATTCTTACAAAATCATCTACATCTCATTTTATAGAATTATCACATTAGTGGGAGATTCATGGAAGCTTTAGATCATCGGGGAGGGAGGAGGGGATGTGAGGACCTCATTGCTCAAGTTTATATCAAAAGTGACCTCCAAGCCTCACAATAGGAATTACGCATCATTCAAAAAATAATAAACCCTTGTGTTAGAATTTTGACAATCTATCCAAAAAATTGCCTTAAATTAAGGAGTATCACTTAGGACAATCTTTTTCCCAATTAAATTTATAGTTTACCAAATCTTTGCACACCGATTTGCTCAAATTACAACTCATACAATCATTCTGCATGATTCCCTACCCCCCTCCACCCGCTGATGAGCTAAGGTGTGAGAAATATCAAAATTTTATGAAACTTGGAACACGTTTTGCATGGATTCTGCGTATTCAGGTTGATTAATTTATATTCGGTGCAGAGATTGTTTCCACAGAAAAGCGCTCATTTCAGTTTCAAAACCGGATACAAGATTTTGTTTGTGGTAAACGGTTGCACCATACATCTGATGATAACGTGTCACACTTGCAGGGATTGATAAATTGCACGGTACTTAATTAGTAAATTGTCTAAGACCCTGCTTCATTAGTTATAGCTCAAATTACTATTTGATAAAGCTACTATCAAATGGTAGGTTGCCTTACACATTGTGATGTGTGGTAGTGGTAGCCCTAAAATGCTTAGCTAGTAACTATAAATTGAGTGGACTACAAATTTGTAAGAAACGTGTACTCAACTATGGTAATCAGTGACTAGATTAGGTAGGTTTGACTAGGAAAATTAAATAAAGGTCTATGGATAAATTGACCTAGTTCATTCAGTTGTGAGGTAGCAATTGATAATTTGCTAGAGTCCTATGTAACTGGGCACTTGAGGGATCAGAGAAGAAAAGGTAAAATTTCTGAACTGCCAAGCGTTTAGAAGGTAGATAAGTAACTCCTGTTCCCAAAGTTCATTACAAATGTGATGAAAATGAACAAGTAAGATCTCACCACAAAAATCTTGAGCTGGTGCTCAAGCAGCAGGTATGGATCCAGTCCAAGGAGGAACTACCTCCCCCTCAATCACCCCCAGCCACCCCCTCCTAGGGGTGGAAATTTGAGTTCTCACGCCAAATCGTGTGGGGTATGGATTTCTATGTTTTTGGGATTCCTGAGATCGAATTTGAACTTCCGAAAGTCCGTAGAAACCTCTTCTTCCCATAATCACCCCCTCCTAGGGGTTGAAATTTGATTTTCCGCGCCAAGTCGAATAAGGTAAGGATTTCTGTGTTCCCAGGTTCG
Organism: Creontiades dilutus; assembly: GCA_031894815.1. NCBI lineage: Eukaryota > Metazoa > Arthropoda > Insecta > Hemiptera > Miridae > Creontiades > Creontiades dilutus. The sequence continues at coordinate 697,628 of JAVIWC010008575.1, read as the reverse complement.
CTGAAATTGAATATGATTTTTGAAAAGGCGTTCAAACTTTGTTGGGGTCTCCTCCAATGACTTTTAATTCTTTCAAATATCACAGAGATATCACATGAAAAGAGAATAAAAAAATAAAACAATGTTTACATTTCACCAAACTGTAGTTAAATTATCATATTAAATATTTTCAAATTTGTGAGATGTGAGTTTATTGATGTTAAACTGAATGGAAAACTGTTTGATACAGCCACATCCCACAATCAGTGGCAATGTTTAAGACCAATGTGACAGTAAATTGAAAAGTGTAAATACAAAAGTGGTGGTACAGGAACTCATTCTACACTTGCTGCTAGGTATTTTGCAATTGAACGTCTTGGTAGCTAATGTCACTGGTAGGTAAATATAGTAGCTGAATTGCTGTGGTCTCGAGGTTGAAGGTTTCATGAAAGAGCACGTAATTTGTGATGTTCTCAACTCAGAAGAAAGATTACAGCTTAACAAGTATAAAGGCATCAGAGGGAGATGTTTCAAGTTCCGTGTGATGATGATTACTCCAAGTGCTCGCCCCACGCTGCAACCTCTGAAGGGAGAATTAACAATAAACATAAAAAACTCTGACAAACAGACAAATTTCTAAGTAGCCGCACGTTCACGGGGTCTCGGAGATTCAAAACAAAAGGCGTTCATTAATAACTTGTAGAGAAACAGGGTAAGGAGAAAAACGTGACTGGGCGCTTTAATGAGAGTTAGCGCTCGACGGTAGCGCTTCTTGACGGAGAAAGCGATAAAATTGAAAATGCTTATTCCGTTGGGTCCCTCAGATGGTAATCTGTTTCCCCGACCTCTCATCACAGGTGCTCCCGGAATACTTAAGTGTCCTCGCAGGTTGAAACGTGCGCACTGGAACTGGGTCGTGGCCAAACAAAAGCTGCCACCACTTCATCAAGGGTTGTTTTTCTGTCCACTTGAAACCTATTACGAGAAATACAATGGAAAAGTAGATTCTGGCAGACGTTCGAATGGGTTCTGAGGAGTTGCACACAACAATTCCTCAATTTTGAGGACGTCCATTGAAAGAGCACCACGATAGTGTTAGAGTATCATTTTCAATAATGCATTTGTATAATTGAACCCCCCCCCCCCCTTCTTCATCAAAATGTTTCTGTTTATATGAATAATAATAATGCATGTAAATCCCGAAACCCAATAACATATAAAACAGTAGCCCCAGCTTCACCAAGTCAAATTGATTAGCACAAAAGCAAACAACAGTGTATGTTGAGGATTTGTGTGCAAAAAATGTCTTGCGTGCGTTTGTGAAGTCGAGACACCACAGTGCATCAATTGTTTGAAGAAATGATGATTTGCCTGTAATCTGCTACGCCTCAACACATAATGAAACGTTGGATGATTGTTTTGACATCAGAATTTCTAGGAAATTAAAACCTCAAGAAAACAAAATGGTATTCCATTCGGAGAAGGTCAAAGCGATGTGTTGGGGATGCATAGGATATGTCGTATGATGTGATATGTGCCCACCTCTAAGGCCCAACATCAGACGTTGAGGATAACCAAGTTACATTAAGGCAAGCGAGTAATCTCTTCTTATCAATATCAAAATTTTCCAACGAGTGATTATTTCTCGTATTTTGAAAAAAAAAAAAAAATCTGAAAGCTAAGTGTAACGTTGTTTTTCATGTATATTTATATTAATGTATACGGCTAAATGAGATCTTATTCTATTCTATTCACCTGATTTTTATGACCGTCTTTCCTCTTCATTATAATATAAGAGTCATAAAATACGAATCCGAACAGACGTCTTGATTCGGACGAACGTTAATTATCCGTGAAGCATTAATAGCTGATTTCAGATCTTTCCTGAAAGTAGGCACCAGCTCGTATCTGCTTGGATTTCTGCCATTTCCGCGTTGGTTTAATGGATGTAATTAAATAATCGAAGTTATACCGCTTATACCAGAAGTTGGAATAAGTTTTTCATCTAAAGTATCCGCAGTGAGTGAACATTTTAAAATTTGCGATAGTATAGTAGACGCCTAGGCTGACTGGTGTTTACTGTAGTGGTCTTACTCACATTGTGGTTAATAATGATATGGGTAAACTTCTATTATTAAAGTAATAATAACACAATTAATAATAATTATACATAGGGCATTTCCCCTCTACATGGATATATATGCATAACAGAACAGACAAATATGATGAAAATAATTTTCATGTCGCCCATTACCAAGGTGATACCTTGTTCGGGTACCCTCAACCAGGTTCGGAAGATATCTTGCGCCGTTCCCCAGCAGCGGTATACCCCTCAGGTGCAACGTATAGCCTTGACGCTCTGCGGGCGTGCATAAACGAACCTCCCGTGCGGCCTGGCCTTCAAACTCCGCTCAGTCACGGCCCGAGATAATGTTCCCCCGCAATAATAATAATTAATCTCTTGGAACAATTTCAACCGAGGGTTTGTTGCAACAGTTCATTCAAAGTACTCAAGGTTCCAGTTGGGTTCTTTTTTTCTTTCTTTCTTCTTCTTCGACCATTGTCTACGTCTTGAGCAGCTTCTTGGGCAATGTTCGTGGTAAGAACAACTGGTAATTATTTTAGCTAAATGGGTGGATATCAATCTTCAGCCAACAGAACAAAATTGCTACGTCCGAGATAACTACTATCATCATTCCAAATGTATTATGATGTCAAATTCAGGTTGATTTTACACGTTCGTCTATAGTTTGTTTAGGTGTTCATATTGTAAATTGGTAGGTTTCCGATCTTACTAGGTGTTTTGACGATTGTTTGTTACATATAAATAAATAATAAAATTATAGGTTTTAGGTTAATATCTAAATCACTGGTTATTTTGGACAGAAGAAAACATTTAAATAATAGTACTTAAAGTTGAATTCCAATCACATTCCAAATATGTCCTTAAGCACGTTTGGAGAACACCGAGGAGAATCCCAATGTCTCTCCTTTTGTATGTTGTATGTATCATTTCCAATAATGAGTTTTTGTAATCGTATAGCAAAAAATTGTATAACCCCCTCAAACATAGTGATTTTTTAGTAATTTTGGGCGAAAAATCAACTGGGATTGGTTTTAGATTCGTAGAAATTCACCCGTAGCAAATAATCTCAATTTTTGAACCTGTGAGAGATCCCGAAAACCTCACAATGAACAATCGTGAGTTATTAAGAAAATAAAACCCCCTTCAGCGTTAGAAAGCGTTTCACTTTCATTATTTCTCTTCCATCACTGTATATTTACAACAAAATCCCTGGCGATTCCTATAAAATAAATATGTATAATAAACACTTATGTATGAATTTAAAATTACCAAAAAATTATGTTTACTACAACCAATTGCAAGGAAATTATTAGAAAACATGGTGGAACGTGGATGCGAGAAACTTGAAAATTTCAACGAATCACTGATTCCTGTGATTCACGTTTGCGCATGTGCGCATACTACCATTCATCCTATGATAATGGAAATGCATGGGATCATCAAGGATTTAACAGAATGACTGAAAGTTTCAATACCATCTATACATCAGTCTCCACCAATTTTAGTTATGCACTTGTTTAATAGAGATCCGACCTAAAGATCATCATAATTCGATGTTATGTAATATTCATACAGATTGCAATTGAGCCCACGAAAAGTCAAATAATTGGATCCTATTCAACATCTGAACTGTACAATCTTGGGAAAATTTAACAAAAATCAGTGTAAAAACTTAGTACAGATCGTGATAAGGGATTGCCGGTAATAGTTGGAGAGGAACCGAAAATTTAATTGATCAGCAAGCCATTAAATGTAAAAAGCCATTGAAGCGTTGGGTTTCGGAAGACAAACATTCGGTAGTGGGGAGGCAATTAAATGAATCATTTCCGCTTCCTTCCTACAGGGTGTCCCAGGCGTTATGCACAATCCGACTCCTTCGTGTTTTACAACTCATTTCCGAACAAAAATGTCTCGTGTCAATTTTTCGCCAGAGGCCTCGTTTTCGAGCTATTCGCGATTTAAGATTTTTTTTTTCGATCTTATGCCATTAAAACCGGAATAGCTCCCTGAATTTCGGAGATAGCTGAAATTTGATGACACCGTTGGAAAGAGCGTTAAATTTTCTATCTATTTGATGTCATAAAACATTTTTTTGATTGCATTGAAGATATGCGATTGCTGCGCGAAATGGCAGTTTTGTCAAAATCTTGAAATCGCTTATTTTTCATCTCGCCTAGAAACCCCATGAATGCTTGACGCAGAACTGTGCAGGCCTGGCAAAACGTGGGCCAAAATGTCAGCTTTTCAACGGTGTAGTCGTTTTGGTTTTCAAAAATATTTTTAGTTAAGGAAATGGCGTTTAACTGCAGAAAAACGTGTGTTTTCTGTTAAAATTGAGGTTTTCCCAAAAGTCTTGAAGATGAATGCAACTCATCGCAGTCGGAAATGAGTTGTAGAACACCTAGGAGTCGGATCGTGCATAAGTCCTGGGACACCCTGTATCACTAAAAAAGTCCTAACGTTTGTTAAATTGGAAAAGCTACGGAGGAGGCATTGTCTTGGTCAGGGGCGAGGATATGCAATGACCCGCACGACCCCCGCGTCTTGAAGGAGGGGTTGCTTTGTGCGCCGTGTATTATCAACCCCAATCTGATTTGGCCATAGCATTGGGTGTTGCAAGATTGTTAAGATATAAATTAAAAAATAACCATTTAAAAATGAAAAATGAAAATGAATTTAATGATTGAAAACGTTCGTTTGTGATCAGCGTCTACGGCATTTCCATGCTGTTCAGCCAAAGTCAGGATAATCGAAGATCCGAGAGACAGCTATTGTTTGTGTTCATTTACGATTGATTGCGATGATTTGCTTTCAGTTGAGTAGCTACACCACAAGTTAGTTATGTTGACACGATCCAAAATTGAGGGAGTTATGACGGTTTTAATGACATAAGATCGAAAACACCAAGATCGAAAAATCTTAAATCGCGAATAGTTCGGAAACAAGGCCTCTGGCAAAAATTTGCTAGGAGGCTTTTTTGTTCGGAAATGAGTTGTAGAACACGTAGGAATCGGATTGTGCATAACTCCTGGGACACCATGTATATCATGCTTTCGAATTGAAATACAAATCCTGAATGGTTATGTTCTTAGAACCAGCCTCCCAATTCGTTATTTCCCTCTACTTTTGCTAATTTGTTTTTCTATTAATTTACGATTAAATACAGCTTACATCGTGTGTCACGTATCGTAACTGTGCTTCTTTGTTTCAATGAAAAACATCCTTTATTTGAATTGATCTAGTGGGGATAGTTGCCGCTTCAAGATGTGTAGTACTTCATTTTGCTTTAGAAGTTGTGTTTCATTTTCTCTAACAAAATCTGTACCTCAGCATATATTTTAATAAGTTTTTACTGGATAAATATTGTTGGTGAACGTTACGAAGAAACCACGGCAATGCAGGATTGTGAGTGTTGTTGAAAAATTTTTGTACTTAGAAACGTTCGAAGAAATGAACGCAGCTGTTATTCTAGTTGAAGGAAATTTGGCAAATCACCATTGTGTATGGGCTAGAGTGTTTGCTTTGATCTTCAACCAACAACTGTTCCACATGACCACATGTGAGTTCTCAGAGTTGCGTCGGTACACTTTGATGCTTTCTTAATAGAATTCTGCAAAAGTTAGAAACCGTAGACAATGCGATAGAGATTGCGGCACTTTGAAAGACTAGCTGGCCCGCCGGAGCCGTTGACAGTCAAAGGAAGAGGCGCTGAGGTCAGTCAAGATTTTGACAATCAGTCTGAAAGAAGAGGGCAAGAAAAGGAAGTCAACTCCCCGCTGGGTGAAAAGGGAAAAATCGGTTACACGGACCACCGAAAAACACCCCATTTGGAGGCCACACGCGTTGATATACCCGTAACCCTTGGAGCTTCCCTCAGCAGGTACTGCGACTGAAAAGATAAGATCATACAATAGGATGTCGCCACCCCGTTCTACTGGAAAAACGGCTTCACCGAGAAAATCATCTCCTCTAGTTTACAAAGGTTGTGACAACCCGGAGAGGTCAACAGGTAAAATTGATGTCCGGCCTCAATGCTCCGAGGGCAGGTAGGAGGAATCGGATATGCCTCGGAGCACAATGAGAGTCGGACACAATGAAGATATGGGGAGGCATAAGGATAAATAACGGCTGTCAATGGGTGTGTGGCTGTTGACATGATGCATGTACTAAGAGCGGAAAAGAGACAACCGACGGTAAAAACACCATGAATAATTGATTTGCTACTTTCTTTCAAAAAGTTGAACTATAGAAAGCAGCGAGTTGTACTGAAGAAGCAATAATAATTAACATGAAAACCGAAAACTACATTTATTGTAATTATACAGCTACTGAAATACATAAAGCTTTCACAATTCATCTTATAAAGTTGTCACCAACTTAAACCAGCTTGAAGTTCCCCGATAAGCTGAGTACTCGCTCAAAATGGTTTGCAGGCACCTTGGGTGAAGTAAACCTGCATATCACCAATACCAAAAGCCACCTAGTAAATCCGACGTGGAAACGGATTTCCTCTATTGATCCAAAACAAGGATTGAACAAGCTTAACAAGACCTGCGGATTCGGAGTCCGCAAAATGACACCTCTCCCTGTTGATATATTGAAACGGCGGCCAGATTTCAATGGGGAACAACCTCATGATTACATTACGACTGGCTGAACGGCTTGTCATTTACATGTGACGATCATATCCGTGGACGATAATGCGAAGTCGTTTCATGCCGCCCGCTGGTTTTACACCGATCGTAAACAATAGGCATTATTCAGCTGATCCTCAGCACGACCGCGCGAGGGCAGTGAAATCGTTATTGCTCCATCAGCCATCACCAGGCCTCCCTGTCGTTCTCTCCATATCCTTCCTTCATTTTAACGGTTGTTTCCGTCGTTATGAGTTTGGGGAACTTTTAGAAAATATGCCATTTTGGCCTTGTATCCAAGGGTCTCTCTAACGACCCTCCAGGTCGTGAAGGTCTTCACAACTTGATCAAGCACATTTCAAATTTAATAATAGGTAACCACCAGGGCCTGCTAACAGTAATATTTTGAGGCTGGATGACCTAGTTGTAGTAGGAAGTGGATATCAAATAAAATGTGGTGTTGTACAAGATTGTTGACACTTGCTGATTTTAGTATAATTTTCTTCTATTTCATTTTGTGATGTTTTTTAAATATTATTTTTACTCAGCAATATTTTATTTCTCAACACGGAAGTAGGAGAGGCTAAAACAGAACCATTCCGTTAGTTAGCTTACTCGTGAAACACTACTTTTGTGGTAGTGCAACCCTATAACCATTGCAACACCAAAAGCTGTAATGTCATTTTCTGAAAAGAAAAAAATTAAAACTCCACACCATCCTGCACCTTTTTCACAATCCAGAGGGCAATATTTCAAGTTACATATGGAATTCCATGCATCTAGTTGAGCAAAAGCATACTTGAACGGCGGTCGCTCTCTGAAAGTTCTGAAATCAAAAATATCAACAGGTCAACATTTAATGACCGGGATTATTTAAAAATCAGCTGGTAGCTGGAGAGGAACAATTGATAGCTCATTGTTGTTTTTAGTAGGTTTTACTTAATCAGGATCAGATAGGATCCATAATTCTAGGACTAAAACGTATGATTTGGAAGCTGGAAGCAAAATTATTGGACGGTCATCTTTCCAGGATAATCTGACTTTAGTGAGTTAGTCCAAATGTTTCATTCAATGTATTACCAAATGTGTTCACTTTGTTAGAGTAAGAGGAAAAATCACCCAACTTGACCGATCAGTTTATAAATCCAATCCAGATTTTTTTGTGGGTTTACTTCCTGGATTTAGGCAGAATATTTCCTCCAAATTGATCATTTCGCCTTGCATTTTCCATTTTAAAAGAATCCGACAATTTTTTCCTTGTTCGTCTGTCCGTGTATGATGCTGTACTAATCAATTTAGCAGTGAGGGTAGAATAAATTACAGTCCGATGATTTTGATGAAATTTTAGAGAAACCAGATCAGATTATATTTGTTGATTTTTATCGCCAATATACCAGCATAGTGTCTACGTCTTGTCGGTGAAAAACCACTTTCCAAAAACACACACTTAAGAATAATTTATTTGGACTTCACAGATTAACTTGGCTTGAGGGATTGAAAAAAAGGTTTGATTTAACAAGTTCAGTTTAGAAAGGGAGCAAGGAAGTATGTCGCCTAAACTAGATTTTTCACACAAATTATCAATTCCCTTTCGGTAACGCTTTCAAAAACGTACCGGAGAAGGAGCAGTTGACGTTAAAATAGGGAGCCAATAGAAACTCATAAAGCACAAGGGCAAGATCTAACTAATTTTCACCGGTGAAAACCTGGAGTTAATTGGACTTTTGATTTCCTGAGGAATGAATGTAGAGAATTTCGAAGTTGTATTGTAATGTGCGAGGATACGATCAGCGATTGGTATAAGTGGTAAAATTGTTAATAAAAAGTTGACCTGGTAATTGGGGAGAAAAATGAGGAATGGCCGATAAAAGTTCTCACGCTTCGCGAAGTATTGAAAACCTAACAATGAACGAAAAATAAGCAATTTAACTGGGCTCATAGCCCTGGCTTGGACACTTGTAAAACACAGTTTATTAATACAGATTGTATTTGTTGGTTTTATTCGCCCATATATCAATTGTTGCTCATTCGTAAAAGTAAAATCCTTGAACTGAACTCAACTGATCGATTTTGATGGTTTGCATAAGTTGGTGACGCTGTTTGACAATTTCATGATTACCACGAGAGTGCCTTAGTGGATCTGTGTAAAACACTTGTAATGTTCATAATGTCATGAATAATGCCTAGCTGTTCTGATTCTTGTTTTCATTTTCCTTTTAACAAAGTGTATCTTAATGTAATGACAGTGAGTTCGATGGAACATTGATTCTTGACTGGTTTCTTTCCTGTGATGCGAAGAGTGGTGAAACGGCTGTGCATTGTGATGTCAGCCAGGCTGTGCTGCGGATGGGGGGAGGTGATATTGTTTACCGAAAATTGGGTAAAACTGACGGTGAATTATTACCACTGTCGCGGTCGTCTAGGGAGTCCCTTATCTTAGTGATAAGAGCCTGACGGGGTTTAATTACTCGAAACCCGATGGCCTGTAGAGGGAACGTGAAGGACGAGCGACCCCCCAGAATTCACAACTAGGGTGATTTATCCGCCTCGCAATTAGCGCCGGTGCGGTAGGTTGGGCGCTGAACGCCCTCGAAACTTGCGGGGTGATGTATCACTATGGAAGGACCTTTTGAATCCTGACTTCCCTTATTTCCTCTCTTCACCGCCCTCTGCCACGAATAACTCCGAAACCAATTACACACGGCGGTCGGAGCGGTTGACAGATTTATTTCTGGAGTCTGGAGGACGCTGGATTTCGGGAGGACGCTTCTCAGTCAATGAGTTGGATCTTGAGCACTTGTCAGAGGCACGAACAATCAGCAGACCTCTCTTGCCGGGTAACTTCACGTTTTCATCCGCATTACTGCTTAATATTGGTTCATTACTCAATAAAAACCATTGCAATAAAGCTTTTAATTTTCAATCACGACACCTCCGAAGAAGCTTGTATTGGATGGTACTCCTGATAGGCAGGTGAAGGTATTTCGCGAAGGAAAATTACTTCAATAACAGATCCCGTTGTTAAATCAATTGTATTAACTAACACCTGAATGCACCAAGAATGTAATCAGGAATTGACACAACTGAATAACTTGAATCAAAGCTGACTTGAATAAAAACAGAAAATGATTTATGAATGACGGAGTGTTTCCTGCACGGGAGACTAGCAGAAAGAAGTGCAGGATGGCGAATTTTTTGTCCATGACTGGGTGGAATCAATTGGAAGAATAGCTAGGTACCTACCACATTTTTGGGTCTGTAAGTAAGGTGTACACTGATAATGTTGCTCAACAAGGTTTATAAAAGACTTTGGGTTTATTATTCAATAATAAACCATTGTAATCGCTCTTGAAAAAAAAGTCTAACTCCCCTGAAAATTTCATGGTTTACGTTTCAAAGGGTGTAGAATTCGAATCAGCAGTAAAAAGTTTTTGTTTTGATTGCAGTAACCTAGTGATGTAGTGCACGTGGATACTAGAGTGAACTTATATATGTGTTATATATTGTTGAATTTCAGGAGGCTCACAAAGATGATCAACTGATCAATCCAAATTGGTATTTTGGTTGAGAATAGATTCACGTGCACTATGCATATCCCCTGAAATTCATTAATCGCTCTATCACCTGTGAAACACGCACACTCCAAAGCTTAGTAGAAATTCAAACCGTGAACGCTAGCCAATTGAATAATAAACCCCAGTGAAAGAAGGAGTATGGATGTTATTGTTTGAGAGTATCACAGTTGAATCAAGTATTTTTCGAAATATTCATCATCCTATTGGTTCATCATTTCATAATACCTCATGGGGCTTGAAAACACACGTTTTTTTCACAAAATCTCAATTTTCTCAAAAAAGTTCCCTCTAAAAAATAAAAACTAATTATACCACTGGAAAGCTGAGGCTTTTGCGCATTTTTTAGGCTTACAGTCTAAAATGTATCATCAAAATTAAATAGGCCATTAAAAAATTGTTTTTTTTTTTTTTTAATTTGGCAAGATTTACTTTTCAGGCTCATTTTTCACCCTTTAGTTATCTTTAAAAAATTACTGTTAAAGGCTGAATCGATGGGAAATGCAATGCTCTTTCCAAAGGCATCCTTAGATTTGCAAATACTTCAAAACCGCAGGAGTTACGGCCGTTTTAATGCGGTAAAGTCGAGAAAACGAGAAAAATCTTAAAATTTGAAAAAACCGCATTTCCAAGGGTGTAAACAAAAATTGCCAGGAGGCAGTTCAGAAATTTTCATTAAAATCTTCTCCTGGCTTGTGACCGTCACGAAATGTAACACTCTGTATATTATGTAACCCCTAATCAAAAATAAGAGTAACCGGGAATGATAAATTACCCAGTTACGGAGGTTTAGGAATTGTTGCTCTGTATTGGGACTTTCTGTAATAAGTTAAACGGTGTGAGGATTTAGGAGGGTTTTTTTGTGAGTTGAAATGGCGAAAGATGCCTTGGAAATGATAAATGTTCCCTCAAACGGCTTTTTCCAAAGAAACAACTCCGATCTACAAGTTCTTGGTCGATAAAACCAGCTAATTGGCATCAAAGCCTTATTCAACGTCATGAAGGCATTCACATGTTTCCTTGATGAAGGCATTGACGAAATACTAAACAATGTGCCATCTCTTCGGCCGAGAGCTCCCAAGTACTCTCGGAAATGGGTTAAAAAAGGAAATGCCTCTGCAAGTGGTCAAGGAGGCACTTGTCGATTGGCCATTGTCGCCGAGAGGTAGGACTCGGGGACAAAAGGTCTCTAAACTTCTGAAAAGCTCAAGGGAGGTTTGAGGGCTCCTCAAAGGGAAAGGCTGACCCGTAATGCCTACTCAAGTAATCGTTTAGGGACAGGCGAGCCTTGGGGAAGGGGATCGGTGAGTGGACCCCATTCCAACTTTCATTATTGGTCGCGAACGGAAAGGTCCTTGAAGTGACTCTGTAGAGCTTTTGCAACTTCCTTTTTAGAGCAATATATGAGAGACGTGGTTTTCAAAAAGAGCAGAAGATAAAAAGTTACAATCATGCAGCACAAATTTGTATTATACTTCATTTTGTACTTCTATTAAACTGTATTGATATTGAAGCACATTCTTGTTCAAAGAAATCGTTAATTATCAGTTTCGATTTTTGTTTTTAGTTTTTGTTCTTTCTATTTTACTTTCATTTTTAAAGTTTTATTAATTTATTCAGTGCAGTTTATTTAGTGCAAATACATACACTTTACTGACATTACAGTAAATATTTGTTTTACTGTACTCAAACATAAAACCTTGTAATAGACCGAAAATGATTCTCCCTCTTCTAAATTTTTTGGTTAACGTTTCAAGGGACATGGATTTCAAAAATTGAATAGAAAAAAACTGCCTTCTCCCGTTTTTAGTTTTTATCCGAAACTAACTGACCAAAAGGATCAAAAATCGGATGAAAAATCATTCACTGATGCGAGGAGTGCCGGAATGATTTTTACCTAATGGTTGAAGTATGAAAAAATCAAAAGACATTAAAAACTTTCGTTATAAGAGGGTACTTTTTTGACACAGACAGAAATAGGTTCAGTGAATTGAACATTTAATTCTGCCCTAAATTGAATTATTGAATTTCAGTACATGGAGCACTGATTTAGAGATTGAAATCTAGTGATTGATTCAGTTATGTCATACGATCATCCTTCATCCCCTTCAAAAGAATAGGATGGATTTACCTTAACACGATGACAGAGTGGGGCCAATGCTACACGCTACGCTTTTGAACGAAGCGTTTAACGCCTCGGTCGGGGCGGTAGATGCCACACGCTTCGTTTTTGCAAGCGTTTTTTCACTTCGGTTTTCACAGTGGTTTTCACCCGATGTGCCGTTCTCTAGTTCTCCTCAGCTCTCCCTTGGGAGTTTTTGTCAGTTTAAAGTGTTAATAATTGTAAAATGTCTGCGGATGAAGAAGAAGTTCTGCTCCTGTCACTTCTGTACTACCGGTGGAAGAGGAGGAGATTAGGAAAGGTCATGTTGGGTTCACCCGATCATTCAGCTAAAAGAAGAAATGGGACACTTCAATATTTTGTTCGAAGAGCTGAGGAACCATCCAGAAAATTTTCTGAATTTTGTTCGTATGTCCATTCGATTGTTCAGAATGTAGTCGAAACGAAATAAAAAGCGCTGCATGCGGCAGCGACAATGTAAACACAATGTACTATGAACCGACAGGTGGGTATGAAACCGAAGCGTTGAATTGTTCAGTCTGGCGTTTTGGTGCGCCGCTTGTGACTTGTTTCATTCCTCATACACGGACGACCCACCGATTCGGTTTTACTCGCGGGAAACGCTTCGTTGAAAAGGTAGCGTGTGGCCTGAAGATGAGAGACTGGCGATAGCCCGTTGAGTACCTACTGTGGATACTGAACTGGTATTCCAAGTTTCAATTCAGCAGAGTAGTAAGGTCACTGGGCACAGTCTACGTTTAATGTTCCTTGGGTTAGTTTTACACAAAGCAATAGATGAGTAAACTGGACTATGATCCTTAAATGAACAATAGCTTCTACGTCGCGGTGGTATAGTGGCTAACATCCCCGAAAACCTTGTGTTACACAAGACCGGGTGACCCAGGTTCGATTCCTGGCCGTGACTATTCCTTTTCGGTTCCTTCTTGGAAAGTTCCCCTTTGGAAATCTGTAATGTAATTTTTCCACTTTTGATTTTTCAACAAACTCTTCTTTGTTCAAGATACCTACTAACCAGATTTCATATTCTTTTTATATGTACAATATCACATGCCGCCGAGCTCCAAAATCCATCAAGCATAATTTCTTTGGTTCTGATGGTCCGGTCAAAGCCAGCCCCCCCCCCCCCCTCCTGCATAACCCAGTGGACTTTTTTTTAATTTTTTAACTGACAACGATGCTCCAAGTTCCTTAATCACATCATATCTTGAGCGATAGGTAAGTACTTACTCTTCATGGGAGCTTGAGCGAAGAGCACAGTTTTACAAGAATAGCTGGTGGCAAATGGACTTTTTTCAATGCCTTTTCACTGAAAATCGGGTGTTATTTTCGCACACCAATTAAGGAGGCTGTGAAAGAAATTGTTAATGATTAATTTCAAACCCGGTGTCACCTGGTAGGTCGAAGAGATTTTCTTTTTCCACCATGGCAAAGAAGCAACCGTCTAGTGAGGGTTTGAACGGGTTCAGAACCCGTGCCCATGTATTTGTTGTTATTTAAAAAATAAAATGATTGCTGTATTATTTTGTAAGCAAATGTAATTAACTGTTCAACCAAGATAATAAATTTCAGAGTGGTCTGCATACTATGCAGACCACTGCTTAATATGCAGAACATATTATGTTTTATAACAAGTTTTGAATGATGACAATTTTGATAATTTTACATTCAAACATTTTAGATTAAATGTATCAAATGCAAAAATAATTTTCAATTTCGACCGACTTTCACTTTTGCTTCACAAGTCTCAAAATTAACATGGCTAATAATTTATGATTGCCCCTGACAAATGCTTTTACTCTTGTTCGTGTTTATAATCATAAGATCTTATTCTCCACGATCGATAGAATTCGAAAGTATTTTCAAATGGTGTGGTTGATTAGATAGTTAAAAGACGTTGTAGCGGTCAGTGATTCTCTTTCTACTTACGCGTATTTTCCAATCTTCCAGTAGATCACAGATATTTCCACGCAGTTGTCATCCGAAAGGGGAGAGGATAGTAAAAGGAAGTGTTTATTACATGGGGAGGATAAATAAAACGTAAGAGCTCCGAAATGAATGGAAATCATCTATATTTTATTGTAGGTGAGCTCGCAGTATATCTTTCTCTTCGGCTGATAAAAACAACCTTAGAGACCCGAGGGATTCGGTCATTCTGATTTATAAGGGAGATACCTTTTATATCATCGGAGCGCCTCGACCTTACCAAAAGACCCCTCCTCTTTTCTTATTTATAGGATTGTATCGAGTGGACGCATTTAATCGTTTACGATAGGAGTGAGAGCAAACAAAGAAACACAGTATAAACACTTTTCTTCGAGGATGCGGTGAAAGAAAATCTTCCATTATGAAAACGGATTTCTATCTTTCCAATCCGGTACAGCTCACTATTTCTAATATTTTGCTTCATCGCCACGGAGATAGGAAAGCTTCTGGTCTTCATTCATGGAGTCGAAAAAAGTTTGTCTTTTTAAATCGAAATTCCCATTTGCTTTTTACGTTTCAAAACTGGATGTTCAATTCTGGTTCTGATTCTGTATTCCGTCTTTGTCACCCCTAAAATCACACGAAGTTTTAGTCTGAAATTGTTGTTTACAGACGGAATCCCAAGCTAACACAATGAATGAATAAAAAAACATGTTTACTAAATAATTACGAGGAAAAAGAAAATACATATCAATCATTAAAAACCATGCATATAGCTATATAAAGCTAAAGACTATAGGTCTGTCTGCCGTACACATTAAACATTGTGTTTTATTCCGCTTATATTACAGTCCATAAAATAATTATGTTGCACCAATTGAATTCCTCGATCAACATTCCTCTGTATTAAATACCTCAAAATTTTAGAGGTCACACTTGCAAATGATGCCCAATCTCTTTCATTTAACAAGTGCAGTATTTCCTCGTGGAACAGACTTCGTCGGCCAAAGTGACGGATCCTGAACTCCTTGAGCACAGGCCAAATTGCGAATCCTCCGGGACGCCCATATTGCACATCGCACATCTCGCACGAAACTGATCAGGAGAGGAGCTGGTGTTGAGATTTAGAGGCTCTTTGATGATGCTTAATTGCTCACCATATGACTGACTAACGTAACGATATTGTTGAAATGGTCGAGAATTGGGCCAGTTAACTCAAAGTTAACGTAATCGTCGTTATGAACGTTATCGATTCATTACGACAGGTAAAATTCGTGGAGATGGGGTAGGAAGGGAGGAGATCAGCTTTTATAGCGCTATAATGGGGCTTTTAGATTTCGTGCCAGATATGGCCGCCGTATCATGTTTGACCCTAATTGTATGAACTACACTACTGAAAACAATAAATCAAAATGATTAACTTAATTTTTTGTTAGCTTTGTTATGATCGCTTACTTCATTATCAGTCATTCAACAAGCACATCCAGTACATAAGATGTACTGATTATTTTTACTGGCTGCTCAAAATTCAATGGGTAGGTACGTAAATAATATTTTCATAAGGTTGATAATACAAAAACTGCTCCAATTACTTAAAATATCCCAATGCACTTGAATTGGTCAACTTGGTCATAGCTCAATAGCTTTGCGTTGTAATTAAGTAGCTGAAAGTACTTGACGACAATCGTTTGAATCGAACCTTGGAAGATGATTTTGATGCACCAATACATATAAGGTTACAAACGATAAAATAAGAATGTTAAACCTGCATCAAGTTCAGAGAAACCAAATCTGTTTGGGAATCAATATGAAAATTAATAAAGTTGTCAGTGGAAGCGAAAGTTGTCGAGATTTATGGGTTTTCGGGGGAACTGCTTAACCCACCAGTGACCAACGGCCGGTGGACTGCAATTCATAACCTTCCAGGAAAAAGCGAGCGAAGTAAAATTTATTTACCCGGTGTAACTGAGTGGTGAAACGAAATTGTGCGAGAGGGTATCCAGCGTTGATGCTAGAACCACATGTGTTTTATGAAAACCAGTGTCAGTTACAAGTGAGCCATAAAAAAAGGTTTTTTATTTATATGCAAAAGAGACGGAGGGGTGAAAGGGAAATGGAGAGATCGGCGTATTAAGTTTCCAGTGTTTTCCTCCATCATCTTCGTATTGGATGGGGGATTCGTAAAAAAATACTTGCCGGTATTTACGAGTGTGTTGGGTGATGTGTGGAGGTTATGACTGAATCCACCGTGAGTGGCATATGAGCTCCAGTTCGGAAGTTTGCAAAAATATTATTCTGGACCCACACCGTGCACTGAAATATTCCGTCGAATAACGTTGAACATGAACTCAAAAACTCAATGGTGACGTTTCAGGTTTGAAGTATCCAAAAAATCAGAACCGTCTATTTCAAAAACGTTTTATTAAAAATTAGTTTTTCGTTGGATTTTAATAGACTCAATTTTAACGAGTTACACTTCTTTAATTACCTCCATACATCTACATACATTAAACCATGTAGAACGGTTTTACGTTAAAATCTTTACCTCAAAACTATTGGATATAGATTAAAAATGCTGCAAATTCGTTCACTGGGGTTTATTATTCAATGATTCATGATATGAATTTCTACTAAGCTTTAGTGTGCGTGTTTCACAGATTATAGAGCGATTATTGAATTTCGGACACACAAATATAATCATTTGATCAATCCAAATAATATTTTGGTTGAGATTTTTTATGCTATCTCGAAGTTCAACAATCGTTATCACCTGGACAAATTTACTGCAAAATTTTCATCGAATTTAAAACAGTTGAAGGAACGTTTTTTCTCATCTTTAATGGTTTTTTTTTTCAATTGCACAATGGAAAAATATTCTTTTTGAAAATGTTAGACTACAACTCAGATATTCTCTTTTGTAATATCAACATGTGCATTACGACAAGCTAAACTGCACTGCGATAAAAAAAAAAAAAAAAAACGTTTTGATCGCCGGTAACCTAGTGACAACGCCAGCTTGCAAGTGTTGCTGCTCAAAGTGCTCGCACGTTATATCTCAATCAGTTATGCGTTATATCCATATCATATCCATATATCCAAATGCGTTTTTTGAGGTTTTTTTTTAAAATACTACATAACTCATTAAATTAAGTGCAAATTAATATAATATGCCTGTTTCAGATTTTTAGACAATCATTATAAAACAATTTGGTCTATAAAATTGTATTTTTTCTAATTTTAGGCAAACCATTCAGGGGGTTAATTTTTTTTTTTTTTTAAACAACACACCAGGGTGATTATTCAATTTTTTTTGATAAACAACTAAATACATTGTTCTTTAATTTAATCATATTGGTAAGTAATGCATGCAGTAATGGACAGGTTTTTGTATGGTCACCCCAACAACATCGTTAAACAATTTTCTTGATCAAAAAAAGAAAAGAAAATTTCAAGTTTTTATACACATTTTTCACTTCCTTAATTCGATTTGACATGTGTTTCAATACTTGACCAATGTTATTAATCCAATGAATCAATATCAAGAAAATCGGCAGCATAAGCCATATAAGCAGCGGTTGAATGGATTGATTACTAACCCTCCATTCTCCCTTTAGACCGAAAAGTCAAAATTTCCGAATTTTTTGCACAAATAGACTAAATTGGATGTGAAGTAGTCAATGAAATGAAATGAAAATAGTGATTCGCATCCTTCCATAATGAAAATTCGTCGTGCTGAAATGAGTTAAAATATTGAACTAAAATCTTAACTGAACATGAGGATCTTTATCTGGGCATAGTGTGTGGAAAGCCTACCATTCAAATCTGTTGCCCCCCTCACGCACCTTCTGAAACATCTTGAACTGTCACGCATGAAACCGGGGTTCAATTTCCCAAGTGGCAAAGAAGGTTTTTTTTACCTCGTTTCAAGAATCACAACATATTTAGTTGTTTTGATTCAATTCATCTTTGGTACAAAATTCCATGTGATCATATTTATATAAAATATCATACACCAGGAATCTGGGGTTCGATTCCCTACAGAGTTCAGATGGATTTTTGACCTCACCATAGGCAATCAAAATTTAGTTGCCGTAATTTAATTTACTTTCTTTATTCAGATACCTACATCCATACAGTTATGTTTAGGCAATGTACACTAGAGTCCGTTTAATAATTTGCTATGGACTAGGGACAAGTGCAGAAGAGAATTGGGATTAATTAAAAAATGAAGAGTGTGATAATTTGCAGTTGCCGTCAAAATTATCGAAAAAGAAGCAAATTTCATCATTTCCGAAACTGATTTGCTCGATCCTGATGAGTCAATTACAACTTCTGTTCGATTCCGGAAAAAAATGCAAACGCGTGTTAAGTTTCACTAAAAACTCGTTATACACCTTGGTTTGCGGAACAAAATTGATCCATCAAGATGTTTTTAATGATACAAATTTGTTCTTAACGTCATCTTTGGATGTGTTAGTTGGCAAGTTGGACAAGTTGTATGCTAGTGTGCTAGCAAACTTAAGCGCCTATTTAAGGTGAAGTTCTTTTAGTGATATGTACGATTCTTGAAAAATATTGGATTTTTAAATGCATAGCTCAACACTTACAGCCTGAATTTTGGAAATGCTAAATAATCTACGAAAATATATGTTGAAAAATTTGGTTATTCAAGTTCATTGTGACGTTTGGAACTACATAATGGAAACGGGTTCATGAATCAAAAATAATTAGCCTCCGCGTTTCCTCGGGGGAAATGTTCAAGTTGGAATCGAAAGTGAACGGGAGGGAACCCAACAAGACGTTATAAGCACGTTGAGATAAGTTATGCAATTTGAGTTAGTTACTCCTTGTTCACACAACATACCTCGGGCTGTCAAGGAGCAGCGGAGACAAGCAAACTAAGTGATTGTTATGCTAAGAGGAAGGAGCGGAAGTTGGTAGATTGCCAATTAGATATAAGACGGAGACCGAACAATAATAATGCCTTGAAAGGTACCTAACATCCCTCGAGGAGGCTCGTCGCTGAGGAGGGTTAATTAAATGGCGACGATCAAGGAGGGAAGCGTATTGACAGCAGGTAGAAGCTTCAAGGACAGATGTACTCCAAGTGGCCACTCATGTCTGCTTATGGACTTGATGGCCCTTCGGTTGAATTAGTTTGATATTTCCTATTGTGAACCCTGAGGACTGCGTGACACCTACACCTACACGTTCGCATTTGGTGAGTATACACTAACACACCTCTGAACGGGAAGTTTGAGTGGGCACCTGGCGCTTTGCTTCGAGTACTCTCGCAGTAACTATGGCCGACAAACAACTTGAAATGCCAAGCGCAACAGTTGATATTTTTTAAATTAAAAATTCGCAAGGTAATGCACTTTTAAACAAAGCCGTGCCACTTTAATATATAGGTATTATATTATTTTTTCGCAGACCATGGTTTTGAATCCCAGGCTATAGGTAATATAGGCCTATCTTTTCAAATTAGATAAGCTTTAAAAACATAGCATTTCAAAACTATATTTAACATTGACTTCGATGATGCTAACTGTGAATTTAGAATCCCTCAATCAGTAAGAAGTAATTTGATTTGAGTAATAGATTTGTCAACTAAGAAACTCAAGAGGAACCATCTACGTTCTAACCGCACGTTCCTAGAAAACATCATCAAAATTGATTGAGCACTGTAGTAATGAAGCTTGTTATTAGCATTTCCACTTCGTGCATGCAAGGCAGTTGTTGTAATTAATAAGAGCTTATCAGACAGTTCTTCCTCGGTGCCCTGAAACTTTGAGCGAGATCGAGCCGTGAAAAAACAGATAAATGATGCTTGGTTGATTTCACATTCGGGAGTGTGCAAATTGAATTATTAATTTATGAGCAATGAATTTCATAAAGGACCGATTAACTGTTTCAATTTCAAAATTTCATCAAAATCCGATGAGAACTGAAAAAAAGTGTTACCAGGATCGGCGGACAAGATGCAGACGAACATTCAGGCAGACCCGAAACGAAAGTTGTTTAAAATAATTGAAAACGCTACTGGGAATTTTAACTTTGAAGAAAAAACGTCGTATCATGTCTCTTGCATTGCAAGATTCTCTTCAATTCAATTTAAATTGCATTTACGATGAAACAGAACTATAAACCGGTCACCAAAGCCATTGAATGAACGAAACATCCAATCAACTCCAAAATCAGACATACGACTGCTTTGGTTTTTTGAGCGTGTGAATTTTGAGGAATTTCAGAATTTGAAATTAATGGTTGTTTCTGAATTCAAAATTAAATTCTATACAATTTTCATCCACTACTCTTTTCGATCATAGTAGTTTTTCTAAAGATATGTGCGCTAGAAAATGAGTGTACTTTAATTTTGCAAAATCATGGGGAAAATGGTCGAATTTCGATGCATGGTCCTATATATAAATTTGTGGAACCCATTCGAAGCAGGATTGAATCTTCTTCCTGATTTAATAGGACAATCTTCTATAAATGATTCGTACTTTCTGTATTACAAGAGAAAAACTGAAAAAAGTGGGGAAATTTAGTGGTTTTTCGCAATTTTCTCAGATACGTGGAGAGAAACTTTGGTTGCTAACGACAGATTCGTGTCCAGCACCTTTGACAACATAAGAATCAAGTGAAACAAAACATCTCTAGAAGTCTCCACCTCAATTTTTCCTCCGGGGACTGGTTGCAGGTGTCTATTTAATGGATTTAAAATATCGGTGAAAATGGTTCACTGGCACCATAAATCGCTCAGAAAAATGAGCTAAAATCGTAAATGAAAAACTAACCTCAGGAAAATAGCCTACTGTTTGAGTTCGGCGATACATTGGTATGTTGTCTTCAAAAGTCTTTGTCCCTGATTTTAAGATTTTTTCTTGCCCCATACCTTGGCTGATACGATTATACAGGAAATAATACTTCTTCCAATAACATGAAAATGCGATAGAGGAGAGAGTCTTTGTCGGGCTATGACGCAGAAAAGTTTCTCAAAATAGTGTCTAACGTATCTCCTTCATATAATACATCGCATTCCCTCGGAAACCTCTAACCCCGTCAACAAAAGGACACCAGGTGACGAACGTAAAAAACATGAGCAATATCTATGCAAGACTCCATATCTGGATCACGGGTTATTTCCTGTGGATGGATGAAGAATTCACTGCCTCCACGTGATAGATACCAAGGAGGAAATTGCGGGTTGAGAGATCTTCCTTCTCGTTGGACCCCCACAATATCCTAGTTATATCTTTACATCGTCGACCCTGAGGTATAGGTATTCCCCTCCATTTACCTCGTATCGTACGCCCTGAACATACAAACTTACACGTGACGCATGTGGAATCCTAAAGGTGCCGTTGTTATTGCATTACATAATACATTTTCAAACTGCCGATATCCAAAACACATGACTATTGGAGAAACACTCTGAACCGGTAATGCGCACAACACGATGGATTGATGCTTTAATATCACTTTCATCTTTTTAAAAACCGTTTTCCATATTGAAGTAGGCGGGTATGGTATTGTTCAGTCGGATTTTCCATCTTAGCATGTTGTATCATCTGAATTATCTTCCATGACAGATAATTTCACCAAAAGTGAGTGCTTAGTGTGATGTACATGGATTCCCCTCCCGTTTTTAGAAACCACTAATCCTGAAGCTGTTTCGAGAAGTCCTCTTCTTATATAGTACCAGAACAAGGTACTTATTAAAATCCGTACCTTAATAATGCTTCTCCCAATCAGAAGGCACATTTCACTTTTCTTGTCTGTATGAAGGACTAGGTCCACTCACGCCTCCTACACTCTGTAGTACAGACTGCGTATTGACGATGTATGGGCTGAAATGAGATTCTAAGTGAAAAAAATATATATGAAATATTCTTATTGCAAATGTTGCGCTGATTCCGAATACACTACTTATTCCTATACCGCCAATCACTCCTGCATAATGTTTTCTTCAAAAATCACATTTTTCAATATATTTTTAAATTTTACGGTGCGTACCCGTAAAAAAACTGTTTGTCTAGAAAAGTCGCGGAGCAGGAATTGCTTTCATTTGTCACCAAAAGTCCCTAAATTTGTCATAAAATGAAGGAGGTACCAAGTAACTAATGTCTCCAGGGGCTTGTTACGCACTTTTGGAGGTAAAGATAATTTTTAAATAAAGTTGAGCAGATGAAATATGTTGTATATCTTCTAATTTCAGGACGATTGTACATCAAATTTTTCACGTTACCCTGGGAAATGAGGAATGTACGGCGTTCAAGTTCCTTGTATAAGTTTCTTCAACTTCAGACTCACTGCTTCCCTCGAACCGAATGGATCAACATGACTCATATACATTTGTGTTCACCTACAATAATGGTGCAGGAAAATTCTGAAAAGATAGCTGAACATTACCGAACTACCAGTCTATTCATATTTTTGCAATTACCCAGTCAATTTACCGGAGGTTCATAGATTACGGAAAGAAACTAGGACAAATAATTAGCATTTTTCCGTCGAAAAATAATACATATCAAAATAAATAATTTTTTCTTCAAACTGTAACGTTACATATTCAACACTTTAATTACTAAAATCTCTAGATAAAGCCCTGTTCGGAATCATCAGGCTCGGTGTCATCCTTAGCGCTTTTGTAACTAGGAACCATATCAAGAGAACTTACGTTATGATAGATCCATAAAAAACGAGGTGTGAAGTGCAGTAAAAAACTAACAGCAACAAGAAATACGGCATGAGGAGTTAAAGAAATACTGGGAGCATTTTGCAAGGGGTTTGTCGAAGGATGGATACCAACCGTGATATTCTCAACCGAAAACTAGTTTGCTCGGATCTGTTCATCGACAGTTTCTACTTCCTTCTCAAAATCGTAATGTACCGGCCACAGAAGTATTGAACCTCCTGACCTAAGTATGGTAAAGTACCGTAATGCTGTAAGGTTATAGTATTAAACTACTTTAAAGGACCAATTAATCTTTTTGACATCTAGTATTTTTCGATGAACAATAAAAATTGTAATTATTAGAACAAATTCTTTATTTTATGAACCTATGGTAAATTGACTGGATAATTGTAAAAATATGAGCTAGATGGTAACTCGATGATGTTCGGCAATCGTTTCAGAATTTTTGTTCACTATTATAGTTGGTGAACACAAATACATGGGAATTATCTTGATCAATTGGGTACCGGGGAAGCAGTGAGGCGTAGAAGTTGTAGAAATGACCGCGATGAACTTTCAAAATCGATTCCTTATGTCAAAATATCAGTTCAAAATGTTAGTGTTCAATCGACGTGGAATTGAAAGATTTACTACTCATTCAGAAAGGAACCTTACCCTCAAAAAGGCGTAAAAATGTAATTTTCTCTGTAGGGAGACATTGAAAATTCGGTACCTCCTTTATTATCTGACAAATGTAAGAAGTTGTCGTTATCAAAAGAAGTGGAATTTCATTTTTCTATGTGACGAAAAATTATTTGGCGAGTTATTCAGACCGTGAAATTGGAAAATATTTTTATTCCCTTTAAGAACACGTTTTTTTAGAGCATACAAAAAGGATTACAGGTATAGCGGGAAGGGGTATATTCGGAATCAGGGCAGAATTTCTTATAAGAATAGCTCATAAAATAATTTTGTCCACCTAGAAGCTCGTTTCGGTCCACCGTGCGATGGTGTAACAATTGAAACCAGCCTACAAGTTCTTTTTTGTTTAGGTTATACAGGAATTGAATAGCGTTTTCAATTAAAGTAAAATTAAAATTAAAATAAAAGTAAAATTAGTAAATGTAAATAAAACCTTGTAACTCATATGAACTGTATTATACACTCATATTACGCCGTAAACAAAATCGGAATGATCAAGAGTAACTCATCATACGTATCTCAATAACTTTATCATTATCATTATCAGTATTATGTAGTAGTTGGCAGCTACATTGTGTGAACCGTCTACAATAACAGAAACCAATATTTTACCATCAGCTTTGTAACCTCAAGAGTCAATTATCCACTTGAACATCCAATGTCGCCGACACCGGCAAGGGGGAAGTCGAGGGTCGAGGTGATTCAAACCCCGAGTTGCGAAATAATTATTCCGCTCTCGCAAAGAGACGAAGCGCTTCCTCGCATCCACTCCAAACTGCAAGTCGCCGCCCTAATCAAGTTTGGAGGACAAAGTTACACACAAGTCGCTTTAAGGGCTCCGACGAGGCGACACAATGCGACGACACGCGTCGCGCGACGTCACTTGATGACGCAATTAGATAGAAAAACGTTCGAGTTGACAATTCGGAGAGCGGCGGTGTTCACTTCACCCGCTGTTCGACGTCTTTATCAAAAGTATTCCCACATTTTTCTCCGCCCTTTCCACATGTCATATTGTTGAAGGTTTCTGCGTGAATTTGTTCAATTCATTGAAGGATGCACAATTGAGGGTCCTTCGTGTAACTCGATTAAATTCAAAGGCACTTCAAGAACTGCTCATTTTATTTCTATTCCAATCGTGGGTAAGTTTCTGGAAGAAGTTTTTGAACCTCAGGAAATGAATGACTAAAATACTATACATGGATTCAACTCTTGAATAGGAGTTCCCATTCCACAACGCCCATAACCATATATCACGCGTAGAACCATGCATCGAATGTAGATTAACTAAATACAGTTCATTTTTCCAAGTGATTTGAAGTTCATTCAACCCAGTTTTACACCGAAGCTATGGAGCACGTTTGAAATTTCTGCATATTTAGATCAGCACAAATTTGGGAAGATTTTAGTTGCGAGAAAGTGATGCTCATTTCCAATGTCATCACGGTTAATTTGAAACGGAGGAAATTACAAAGAGAAGAAATTTGAAAGACTGGTATCACTTGGTAGTAGATTTCTTCGGACCGCTTTAGGTATAGTTCAATAGACAGTTTGATGTTTCAGTTCAATTTTTCAGGTGGTTCATATTTCCCATACTGAGGATAACGCTGGTATAAATCGAAAAATTCAACCTTTAGGAAATCGCATTTGAAGATTTTTTTGCTTTCTATCCTAATAGCACTGGAGCTGGAAAACTTTTACTTCTTAACTTTAACTGCATACACGATCCTTAGCTATCTACCCAACACGTAACACTTCAATTTTCCTTGGAAACCACTCTATTCCGATTCAGGGGGGTTAGATTGAGTAAGATTTCTGTACCACTACTATCCCTTAGAACTAGATAAGGTATGAGTATGAAACACAGTCACAGCAGGTTGCAATCATCCTTCGTTGACGACTGGAACATCACCGAGAAGAACATTTCCGACCGATGTTCAAAATTCTCACTCAGAGTCTTAGTGATTCACCCCCTCTCTTGTAGCCATTTTTTTCCTTAAAGGTAAACCCATCGATACCCCATAGTAAGGTTACCCATAGATGAAGTTTGTCAAGATCTCGAACTCGCTTACTCCCAACCACTATTATTCCTTTTTTTCAAGTCTTAGGGTGTTTTTTTGTTACACTGTTCACTAATAGTAATGTCTCATTACAATATCGAAGGCTTGAAATAGTGCCTAGTCTGATCATTGATTTTCCATTCAATCAGCAAAAAACGCTGCAAATTCTTTCACTGGGGTTTATTATTCAATTGGCTTGCGTTCATGATTTGAATTTCTACTAAGCTTTGGAGTGTGCGTGTTTCACAGGATAGGGCGATTATTGAATTTCAGGAGATAGGCATAGAGCACGTAAATCTGTTCTCAACCAAAAAACCTAATTGGATTGTTCAGTTGATCCAAAGCTCAGTAGAAATTCAAATTATGAGCGCAAGCCAATTGAATAATGAACCCCACTGAAAGAATTTGCAGTGTGCGTGTTTCACAGGTGATAGAGCGATTATTAATTTCAGGAGGCACACAAATATGATCAACTGATCAATCCAGATAGGTATTTTGGTTAACAACCGATTTACGTGCTATAATAATAATAAACCCCAGTAATAATATTGAATAATATTTACCTATATATTATCTGCGTTTCATGCATATCAGAATGCTTCAACCCATGTATCGGCTATAAACTACAAGTATCCACATCGGCTATCACTCCAGTATCCACATTCACTACAACTCGACGCTATCGGCATCACTAGGTTACAAACAAACAATAATAAACCAAAAAACGGAAATGTTGGCACCATAAATCGGGCCATACATCGGGAATGGTTTGACCTACGGACCTGGGGAGGGGCTCATTCTATTCCTCATGGTATGTTCTTCAAATAGGTAAATATTTAGGCCGATTCAACTTGTTTTAAGATTTTTAGGGATTTTACAAAACTTTGACAGCCCTTAAAGGGCACTTTAAATTGAGTGAGAGAGCTGGCTCAAGAATTGGGACGTCGTCGGACCAAGATGGATTTTTCCTGAAAATTTCAGATTTTTTGCTCCAGCCGTTTGGGAGAAATCGTGAATAATAAACCAAAAACAGAATCCCAACTCTCCGTACAACTTGAGTTTCTGAATAAATTGAAGGTAAGCGATGGGAATAGATCGCTGATCAGTTTGATGAATAGATGGCTGTTTCTGTGGGTATCCCGCCAGGCCTGTCCTGAACACTACCCCTGAGTATCTATTACATTGGATCAAATGCACTGCTATTAGGAATGGCTAGTGGAACCAAATTGCTTAGTGGTGAGACTAGATCGCTGGTGAGAGCAAATCCATTCAGAATTTACTGATTTACGACGAGCAGAATTACCATCGCTTCCTTAGGGAAGAAAACCAGCTGGAGTTCGGTCAGCCTATTTCAACACAATGATTTTCACAGAAAACATTCGCAACTGAATGGTTTTCATGGACTAATTTACAGCGATTTCCATGTGATGTTGAAATAATGTTAACAGCGGTGTCATTACTGACAAGTCTAATTTCCCCTGACGGCTATCCACTTCTCAACGTTTTTGTTGGATGACATTTGAGGGAAGCTTCTCCCATCATCGGGGTTAATACTTTATTGGACCAAAGATTTGTCAGCCGGATCGTAAAAACCTTGACCCCTCTTGTCCCTCAGTTATCAGCCAAGAACGAGACAGTAAAAGGGGCGACCTTAAATAATAAAGCTGAGAGTCGTAAAGAAATATGATGTACGGGGCGTGGTGCTGCGGATATTGGTTTTTGTCTTGGGAAACGGCATAAGGCCTCCTAATTCCGCCTGTGTAATAACATCTATGGCAGACATACAGCGGGGTTACAAGCACGAGCTATAAAAATTACTCGGGGTTTCGATATTGTCTTTCACCTTGATGTATTAAATTCGGGATGGATTCAGGGTCGTGGAATTACACTCATGCTATGAATGTACATCACGTGCATTCTGATCAACATGTAGGTACGTTCAATGAGAAGGCATCGAATCAAACAAGTATAATTCGCAGGATTTTTAACTATGCTGTAGGATACGCCATTAGTACCTACAATGATAAGTACAGCGATCGTGTTGATTATATTTAGTTCAATAAGACGAATAGCTGATTGTTCAATGCAATAAGTTCTCACCCTCCAATCAAATATGCATTTCGAAATTCATGTGTTGGAATGTAACCTTTTCGAGTACTGTGATGTCCTGTTTTCAGCATCATCTCTTGTTTTGTTAGTATGTACCTGATTGATCGGCCCGATATCAATCTGCAGTTCCAAGTAAAGTAATTATGGTATTTCAATATCAATAAAGATGTATCATAGGTAATGAGGACTTCATTCTAGATATTGCCGGTTGATGACGCTTTGATTTATAATCTAAGTTGGTAAATGGAACTTTCCTTCTTGGGAGCATTCAGATTTAAAAGAAGAAAAACAGCTGTACCTGCTTGTCATCATACGGAAAGGTCATAAATCTATGCAGGCCATGTGGATGCGGCAAACACATGTTGTAAAACTTGCGCTACCAATCGGTGACGGTAAAATATTTCATGGTGAACAACACAAAAGAAGAGAAAAAAAGCATACCGAAAAAGGTGCCGTCGGTGTGGGCAATACTGTGGGTGGCCAAATGCCTTACAACTATTAGTCAGGCAAACTTCTACATACCTAACTACCTACTCATGTCAACTAACTTCTGTTTACTTGGCTGTTGAAGGTCACAACGCAGATTCTTGCCGAATCGTCCATTTTTTCAACGCCTAGTGTTTTTACTGTTGTGATAAATGAATAAATATTCGCGAAACTGTGAATATTACAATGACATCTTGCAATCTTTCTCAATGAAAAATAGCGCAACGTTTAAAGAAAATCAAGATTTGTTCTTTTTTTAAAGTAGTTTATTCAGAGACCGTCTTTATTTAAACATTCCTCGATGAAAATGGTAATACTGTGAGTTGAAAAAAATAGGAGAATTTTATAGTGGATAGACGGAATTGGTAAAATGAAACAAATTTCATGTTCCGCGCCGCAAATTGGTCAAATAATATTGGTAAATGTCAATGGTTTACTCTTTATAGTAGAGTTTACAAGTCTGTGGCCAGATCCCGAATGTGTCTCGTTCTTGACAGTCGGAGAACAGATGGTCGATCGAATCCAGCCGAGACTAGGGAATTTACGCGGAGAGTGTTGCCATTCATTAATTGGGCCGTTGTGGTTTTGAGGGCGATTGTAGTTCGAAGTCGTGGTATATGGTTTCGTTACGAACGAATGGTGGATGTTGAGTACAGACCTTGAGATGGTGCGATTCTGCTGACCTTCGAGTCTCCGGAATTGGCATCTTGAGCATGTTCCCCATGCAGGAAGGCCATAAACCCATATCGGACGTATCAATACTTTATACAACAGCATTTCATTGACATACTGAGGTTTTCGTTGGAGAGCAGGGATTTTAATTGGTAAGTTCGAGATCTGAGGCGTTGAAGTAGGTTGCTTTGTTCCTTCCACACCGAATGTGACATAAATTTGATGGGATAAATGAAGATTAAGACATCGCTCTTGGTCTGAGCAATTCAACTCGACGAGATCCAAGTTGTTGAACTTCATGGTAAGTTTTTTATTTGCTTGTACAATCCCTGAAAGCGTAGCATAGGGTAACTTGCATAATAATTATGCACAATAACGTTTCTCGGGATTTCATAATTATTATGAATTGGTAAATCCCGAGAAACGGAATGCTCCCCAGGAAAAACGAATTGTTTCGTTGTTATGTTAGAGGTTATGGTTGCTACCAGAGCTTACTTTACCGTACGTATGTACTCGTAGATATAACGGTATCACGGTATTCGCCTCGTTCACCACCGTTACTCACTTCGTTACTGATTTTTTGATCCTACCATTCTTCTTCCTGTCTTCTCCTGAATTTTGTTTCCTTATTCGTTTATTCATTATTACACTTGGATACTTGTAGTTTATAACAAGGAGCTGAAGAGACGGACTGAGTATCCCTTCCGACGGGATGATGTCCAATGTTTTATCCGAAATCAGTTGTGTTTCGCTAATGGTGGAGGCGCAAAAGTGGTTTCCTCTCGTTTGGTATGCCCATGATATGTAAGGAAATTCAATAATTATAATTTAACTTGTCAAAATTGCTTTGGAAAATATGAGATGAATTGTGAACTCCAAGGTGAATAATGAACATTTTGGTTACTCTGGACTCCCAAAAACGACATTGACCTATATTAAGTCTGAAATGAGCGTGTATCTTTTATTGAACAGTAGCTCTAAATGTCGAATCCAAAATGAACTGCATTTAAGAATTTAAATTAATAACTTTACATAAGAATTTAATTTTTTTTTTTTTTTTTTTTTTTTTTTTTTTTTTTTTTTTTACTTCACTTACTCTCAGGCTTGAATTTCCCCTTAACTGTTGCTTTGGATTCGGCAGCTTTCGTAATTAACGAGGTATGGCCTGTTTTTGCCTAAGTCGTATTTCAAAAGTAGCTCCTGCCTGCGCAACGCTGTTAATCGTGACATCCTTTTTTATACTACGTACTTAACTACCTATTTGATTCGTTTCGGTACTACCTACTTCTTTTAGTTTATTATTTAATAATAAACCATTGTAATCGCTCTTGAAAAAAAATTCTAACCCCCCCTGAAAATTACATGGTTTACGTTTCAAAGGGTGTAGAATCCAAATCTGCAATAAAATTTGTCCGACCGCCCGATTTCTTCCAAACGGCTGAAGCAAAAAAGCTGACATTTTCAGAAAAAATCCATGTTGGTCTGACGACGCCCCAATTCTTGAGCCAGCTCTCTCACTTAATTTGAAGTGCTCTTTAAGGGTTGTCAAAGTTTTGTAAAATCCCTAACAACCTCAAAAAAAGTCAAGGCGGCCTTTGCATTTGGACTCTTTTTGAAGAACTTCCCACGAGGAATCGAATGAGCCCTTCCCCAGGTCCGTAGGTCAAACCATTCCCGATGTATGGCAAGATTTATGGTGCCAAACTTCTGCGTTTTTTGGTTTATTATTGTTTTTGTTTTGATATCAGTAACCCACTGATGTAGTGATGTAGTAATGTGGATACTGGAGTGATCTCCTAAAAGGCTTTGTAGCCGATACACGGGTTGAAGCATTCTGATAACCATAAAAAAACGCTGCAAATTCTCCAATTTTTGGGGTTTATTATTCAATTGGGTTGCGTTCATGATTTGAATTTCTACTAAGCTTTGAAGTGTGCGTGTTTCACAGGTGATAGAGCGATTATTGAATTTCAGGAGGCACACAAATATGATCAACTGATCAATACCATTAGGTATTTTGGTTGAGAACAGATCTACGTGCTCTATGCATATCTCCTGAAATTCAATAATCGCTCTATCTCCTGTGAAACACGCACACTCCGAAGCTTAGTACAAATTCAAATCATGAACGCAAGCCAATTGAATAATAAACCCCAGTGAAAGAATTTGCAGCGTCTTTTTATTTGATACAAGGAGGAATCGGAGAAAAATTAATTTTCAAACCTAACCAGAAAGCAACCATTCATTTCCGTTATATTGAGTTTATCGCGTTATTTATTAATTATTAAAGAACTGATTCATTGATATTTAGTTAAACTTTCTTTGTCAAAATACTATTGGTGATACTTCCTACAAATGATGTGTCAAACTATTTGAAATTACCCATTGTGATATTATGTGGTAAAATTTAAGTATCAGAGGACATACAGCATAAGTTTCTAGATTTTACATTTGAGTTTGATTTATATTTCTTTAGATAACATATTTTATTCTACCTGTAAGCCCCTTTTATGATAATATTAGGTCTGGCACAACTCTGTGAATAGCTTTCTCGATAATGCGTTTAACACATTTTAATAATGCGTTTCCGGACACAATTTCAACAAACAAACTTCGGATTTGGGTTCTACGCACAAAAAAAAGCAATACCTATAACAATTTTTACGAGTTTATTACCCTCTTTGAGTTTTGGGCTATTAGAATACCGTTGTCAGCCTCTTCGGGCCCAGGCGACAAGCCTGCAATAACTCTAGTTAGGATACTCCGGGAGTTTAAAAGGTCCATAATCACCATAATCATACTAAACATTATCTTGCTGAAGTCTCTATGACGTAACTATAAAACCCACTGATGTTACAGCAGGTTCAAATGAATAAATGTGCATTTAGTGCGTATATCTTTTCCGTTTGTATTCTGGAAGACGGTCGGTCGTCGACGGCCGATTTTGGGTTCAATCGGTTTGCTCTCAATGAACTCCACTGAATAAGACAGACCTAACTTAATCGTCCATACATCATGCATTCTAATTAGCGTCGTCGCATGTTTTTCGCGTTTTTTGATAAAGGGAAATAACAAATACCACTTCATAAACGAACATTACGATGTTTATTTAGTCATGTTATAATTAATTCGGTATACAATTCACGTTGTTCTTATTGGCGAAAATACATGCTATTTGCGCTTTACATAATTATCCTCCAGAAAAAATTTCAACCATTTCATTCAAGACGTTAACACCAACTGGTGGGCATATAACAAGACATATAAAAATCACCTCCAGATGAAACCTATATATAAACTAAATTCATTGGCAACACGATTCAAGAATCTTAATTGTCTTTGTACGTATACGCAGAGCCTCCTTCTAAACTGTAGGAGGTTAATATTCAATTTAAGGAATGTTTAGAAATCGCTTTGATATTTTCTTTTGAACCTGGAATAAATCTTTTATGCTTTATCACAGCTCGAAATATTCTATCACTAGGTAAAAGGTATTACGTACTAGTGTTGGAAAAATGGCAACATTATTTGAAAGAAAAACTATCCTTAGTCTCAAGAAACAAAAGTATTTAAGTAATTACACTACCAAAGTCTATAAAGTTCACTAAAATCGACTTAACCATAAATTCTACATCACTTGTACGGGAAAAAGTATTTTTTAACCTAGGACTAAAACAATACGAGAACTTAAAACCTTTTTTTTTAAATGGGCGTTTAAAAACCAATTTTTTAGTTATTCTCACACTTCGTCAGTTACCAAGTGGTATCCTTAAAAAATCATTTGGAGTTGAAAAAATGCAATTAAAAGATAAACTTTGATCAGATCCATTTTTTGTTCAATTCCCCATGTATCTAGTATATGTATATTTTACATTAGCAAAAATACTGGCAATGTTTGAGATATGTAATCGACAGCAATTTGAAAATAGTTTTTAAACGTATTTTCAACATTCCAAAATATAGTCCTTGATTATATCAATCAAGTGATTCACAAAAATGATCTTTTAGTTGTGTGCTCATGTCGATGGAAGTGGTTGATTGAGTAAGTCCTTTGCTGTAAAATCTCGGCAGGTCGTGAAACGGGTTCTTCTAGTTACAAAGCATGGAGTTTTTGTTAATTTTTGCTGGAACCACTCATTGTTTATACAAGAAATAAACAGGGCGAGCTCCTTTTTTCAAGAATTCGGGGAAGTCTTCGGATTTAAGAGATACAAATATATGGACATGCTGAAATATTGTCATCTACTGATTGGTTGAGTCGATGGGTCAGTTGTCAGCTGAATCACTGTAGCTTGTTTCGTACAGAAGTTGGCAGAGTTTCATGCGAAACAGTAGCTTCTTACGAGCCGACATAGATTTCATATATGGCATGAAACTGACTAGGAAATTGTAGTCGTCGTCCTTGTTGAGATCCTCCGGCAAAGCGTGCGAGTACGGTGGCATATCGTCTTCAACGAATCGTCGTTTGACCCCGCGGCTTTTCGTGTTGCTGTCCGGCTGCGTCGGTTCGTCGTCAGTCGTTGACGCTGGATCGTCACCCGATCGGTGGTCGATACCGAGTAAGGAATTTCTCAAGATGAATCCTGGGGTGAACGACAGCGAATCGTCGGCTTCCTCGATCATTTCAGTCTTCAGGATCGTCTCTATGGGCACTGGTAGCTCTCGAGGGCTCATCTGATCTTTCATGAACTCCATATCTTGGAAATGGGACCAGGAAGATTGGACTTTCGACGCGTTCATTTTTTTCAGTTCCTTCCTGAACACGTCTTTCAGACCTTTCCATTTCTTCTTGACGATATCGTCTGAAATCAAAAGGTTCAAAATCAGAATCACTATATTTTCAGCAACTTCTTCACCTTAAAATTTATAAACCTTGGTTTTTATTGATTTTATTGATATTTATTACATTTGCTTATTATTATAATAATGTGTCAGGAGGGATGAAGTCAATCTACAACGTAACCGATAATGAATTGTACCCCTGAAATTATATCGAAGTTGAGTGAAAAGCCCTACTTTTTAAAGGATTTGAGATTCTCGCATTCGATGCGTCTAATATCTTTACGATACTCATAGGAGAAGATCAAATTATTCTTTCCCAACAAACATCCTAATGTGAAGGAGATCGGAAGAATTGACCAAGGAAAAAAAGCAGCTTGATGAACTTTACGTTTGCGTTTGCGCTCTGAAAACTATCAAGTCTTGATTGATGAAACTGATACGGGACAGAATCACCCAAGCCCGCATATTTCCAGAAAACGTATTCACAAATCGAATGGGAACTTTACATCTATTGGTTATTGCAAGTAATTTACATTCACGAAACCACAACAGTCGCCAGTGATAGGTGCGCTTTTAAAATTCATGCGGTATGATTAAGTCCTATTACGGCTACCTGCCAAATTTTAGCGGGATCGGACAACTAAGTCATACGGAACTAAGCTAGATTTAGCAATGCAACTGATAATGGACCATCCACAGCCAAACCCGCACGTTTCCAGAACAGTCCACCAAAACAGTTTGAAAACTGTTAACAGTAACCTTCATTTATCACAGTAGGTTTGTTAAAAGTGATGCTAGTGTATGTTTACAAGCCAATTAAGTAATTTCTGGTTAGGAATTGCTTAATTTCAGGGTGGTGAGTTGAAACGTAAGTCAACTAATTTTGGTTATACTTTTCATTATTGACTAGTGGGAGAGGGGAGAGGAAGACTTGACATTGATATTCATATTGAAGAACGTGGATAAGATACGTGAAACAATATGATGTGGTAGAGTTGTCAATGGTCATCAGTCACTGAAATGTGAATTAAGGTGTATTCGATCAAACTAGAGACATATTAACAGTTGGAAACGATTCACATTTCCAAACACAGCTTGCTTTTTGGTCAGAGTTTGGTAACATGAAATAATGCAATACTTTTTGCTGACCCTTCCAATAAAGAAGGAAAATCGTAATCAAATTGTACCTTTAGATCTATTATGACGGTGACATCACTAGAAAACGACAGTTACGTTAACCCATGTTCGCAAGGTCGACAGCATGGGATATTGCAAACATGACAGGAATATAAGTTTGATTCTAGATCGCAAAAATGGATTTCAAAAAAGGAAACAAAATATTAAAAAAGATTCCATGGGCCGTAATCGAACCTGGGTCACGCGATCTAGTCAACACAATGTGATGAGGCAATTTAGCTCTATGACGGGCGAAGAGGTTAGGTTGCCTGCTAACGTAGATTGCGCGACACTAGCGCTACTAGCGGCAGGTACAGTCATTTCCGTATATTTCCTTAAATTCGATTTTGCAGTGAAGATGTTTTATTCGGAACTCAATAACAAAAATACTTGGGTATAAAAAACCACCGACCTTCAATTGAATACTTCAACGAGAGTACATACCTGTTCTACAGTTGCCTACCTTTTTATTGTATATATTTTACTTTCTTTTCTAGAATGTATGTATTCTTGTGATCTATGAAATAAATTTAATAACCAAGTATTCCTCTTTATATATGATAAGTTTATGTTTTACGTACGGATATACTCACGCAATCATACTCAACATTTAGGGAGATCTTACACCTTATTGTTTAACACGAGTTCTTTTCTTTTCATATATGAAATGAATTGGGTATATATACCCAAGTAGCGAGGGGAAGAAACCGAGAAGTATCGTCCAACTCAGTGTTAACTAAGAAGGTGCGAAAACCGGTTTCACTTGTTCAGCACCTGCCGCTAAGCAGTCGAATGTCACACTGAAATACCGTAATTAGTGATGGCTGAAAGATTTTCAGGAAAACCCAAACTCGATTGCTTTTTATAATAAAATGCGATTTCCTCCAATGTTCAACCGAAAGTTGTACACCATAATCATCAACTGAAACTTAAAACGCGAATAAAACACCAGCTACGAGCTACAATAACTATACAATCTCGTACTATTGTATAGTTTTTGTTGTCTAGAAATTAGCGGTGAAGTAGGGTTTTGTCACTACCAGCATTGTTTATTTTATCGCGCGTGCGCAGCATACCTTCGATTCATTTTCCGTCTCATCTTGCCGTATCTCTTTAAGAAATCTCGAATAAATAGCAATTCTTTGTCAACGGATTGATGGCATAGAAATACGATATTTCTAACAGTGAACCAACGATTCAACCGTTGGCGGAGAGAGAGAGAGAGAGAGAGAGAGAGAGAGAGAGAGAGAGAGAGAGAGAGAGAGAGAGAGAGAGAGAGAGAGAGAGAGAGAGAGAGAGAGAGAGAGAGAGAGAGAGAGAGAGAGAGAGAGAGAGAGAAATCCCAAAAGCTAAGCGAGTGGGGGAGCTGCAAATGATTCCAACTGTTACTCAGTTGGACATTTTTTTTTTTTTTTGGTTATTTTTATTCCGCTACACTGATTTGACTTAAAGAGATTATTTTTAAAGAGATTAGAGAGAAAAAAGAGCGTCAAATGGCGAGAGCTCGGTTGTTGTTGGTGATGACAACCTAACCGGAAGGCTTCACAGATCACGGGCATAAGAAATGGTATTCTTATTCAACATGGCTTAATGTCGAATTTCGTCAAGTAGTGGAAGAATTCGGTAGTAACGTACATGTATAACCGGTAGCTGGTTCTCCCGGCGTTGACCGGGTTGGGGCAATCAAACAGTGAATAGTCATCATAATTATACGTAAGCGCTGTCATTCATTTTCTCTCTTTGACTGATTACTTTCGACATTGAACATTTACAATCGACCAGGAATAACATTTTTCAATCCCTCCCAAAATTGTTTGATCTATGTTTCAAGATGCGAGGATTTCAAAAATCGAATGCAGTTCCCGTCCGAAGCTTTTCTTCGAAACTACTGGACCAAATTACAAAACTATATAGACCCAAAAATTTCGACATCGATCCGGGATGTGCCAGTAGTCTCGGAGTTATAATCATCCAACCTATCATTAAAGGGTTAAACTATGTTAAAATCGGAATCTCGAACACTTTTGATTTATTGGGGTAGTTTTATAGTTAGATTCAGAAATAAATCAATTCCACGAATCGCGTGAGACTCCTCAGGTTGCTCTAGAACATCAGTGCAAGAGTCGATCCTCTTACTATCCATAACGCTGTCTCCCAATCTTCAACTCACTAGAGTTGCTCACAAGTACACACCGGTACCGATTTCTTCACTTATTTAGGTGCATAATTTGCAGTAAAGAACGACCAAGAAGAAAATTCAATCTCTTATCAAAATTTGTTCGTTTACATGATAAGAAGTATACAAAACCGCATACTGTAAAACATATTTCAACTCCCGTTAGCGGTTCGGAACTTTCAATGAAACTACAGGCCCAAAGTTTACGCCATTTGTCTTATCATCCATTTTCTGGGAATGCTTTGCCGTTAATGTAGATACTCAGTTTAATCTGCAGTTAGGGGGGCTAACAGATACAGAAATGATAAACATTTGTGTAATAATTCGCATCATTTTCTGTTGTACTTCTGTAATTGCGAATTTGCACGTGTAAATACTAACAACGAAAGAGCAACAATTTGAGATCTGTAGGCTCTGTACGAAATGTACGCGTGTTCATAAACAGGAAAGAAATTGGGGGTCACAAAAACGATCGTGGATAGTCCTCAGCTAATTATCATTACCAAATGATTAATATGAAGATAGTCACAGCTAGATAGTTGTACGTTTTGATGTAATATGATGTGGTATACTTACAGGATGAATCCATTTCTTGCGCAACTTCCGTCCAGTACTTCTGCATGAGATCCCGGTTGAAGTGATTCTTGTCCGCCACGTTCCAGAGGCAGGATCTCTTCTGTATCGTCAGAATCAGCTGATGAACGTCCATTCTGCTGCTGCTGAAACAGCGAAAAACCCGCTCGTTTTTCGCAGTTATGAAAGCGAGGCCGCGAGGACGCTCCCAAGTTGTGTAGTCGAGGGATGAACTCCGGTAGGTAGTGAATGAAAAGGGGAGGGACCGGCGTCTCGCTCGGGGTCGCTCGGCGGCCGAGGGGAGCGGGGAGGCGCGAAGGACCGACTGCGCAGCGTTCCCAGAGCAACGGTTATCGATCCGTAGTCGCTCCAGGTCGCCCACTCTCCACTTCACCCGCATTATGTTCGGTCAAACAGCCCTTACTCCCCCCTACCGTCTCCTCGCCCTTTCCTGTCATCCCTTCGTGTCTCCAGCTGCCCTTACCTCCTCTTCCCCTCGCCATCGCACCCCATCCGAAGGCCTCTTTTTTTCCCGCGCCGCAGGCCTCCTTTGCCTTTTCAAGTTCCCTACCCCACGAAGACCCTCCGCGCATTGTCTCGCTTCTACCTTCCCCAAGGCGGTCCCTCTTCCAATGCTTCCAAATGTGATTTTTGTTCCATTCTTGTTTCAGTCATACATGACATAGGTATGACCGATTATGTCACTATCTTTTCAAAATTATACGGTCATTTCAAAATTTCGATCACATTTATGTCACTGATCAGTATTGCCGTAAAATCTCAACTAAACACAGTTTTGTAAGTGTTTTAAAATTTGTCTCCTATGTGGATGTACATGTGTATGTAAAAGTTGTGCCTACAGGACCCAGGAGAAAATACCAAAGACCGTATTTCTCAATCCCTACAGCTGTGACTAACCAGAGGTATACAACTTCCATCTTCACTCTCAACGAAATATTTATTGGGGCTGGTATATCCACTTAAACTATGAAAGAACATACCATCTACAATAGACATCCGCCTCAGGAAAATAAAATTGGATCAAATGAAGTTGCCTTATCAACCCATTATTTCACTGTCAAACGGTTTTTCCTCACCCCCTACAATGTTTTGAAAAGTAACCCCCAACAGGCAGGAAAGGGTGTTTATGAAATTGCTTCTGTTTTGTTGACATCCTTTATTCAAGATGGTCCCAACGTTGGTGGTTGGATTTTGCCTAGACTTTCCTAGTCAGTTCTACCGGGAAAACTATCCCTCGAGGCATCAGTGTGGGTTGTTTAACTTTCACTCCCTACTTCAATAACATTCTGACTGTGGCAAGTAAAACTTGATCGCACTTGTTGGCAATTAGTGTAGTTGTTGGAAGTTCGTTGACAACATTTTGGTTCAATCAGTTTCAATTGATTTGTGGCCTGTGAAGGCGGTGAAAGGCTATAACCTCACTCCCTACAATATCCAGCCAATAGCCCCTTAAATTGTAGGGAGTGAGATCTGCTTGTAGCAAGTGAAATTCTGGCAAGGGAACCTTAACCAAGGGAACTGTAGCTAAAATTGAGCTAAATTGAAAGACTTGAGCGGCGCTTCCCATGGAGATTGGGGGCTCAAGAGGGGAAAAAATAGTTGTATATACCTCACACCCTACAAAAGTTTTTTTTTTTTTTTTTTTTTTTTTTTTCAAAATGGCCTATCAGCAGTACGGTTCAAGATTATGTGTTCTCACTTGGGTAATATGCCGAGAGAACCGCAGTGATTGATTAAAAACAAGAAAATTGATCAAGTTTCAATTTTTTTTTTTTTTTTTTTTTTTTTTTAAGAAAAGTCGATACCAAAATGTGACCGAAATTTTGAAATGACCCATACTTATGTAGAGGTTTACAGTTTTGCATATTCAACATATTTGGCATATTCAGTGGGGGGCTGCAAATAAGACACAAAACGCTAGAATACAAGTTGATCACAATACTATTACGGAGAGTTTTAATTAAATAAGCATTCTTTGTTCTCCACTACAGCTTTGTATAGAGAATTTGGCGTGCTCAATTTTAAGCAGATTTTGAAGTTGAGTTCTTGTATGCATGTTAGGTTCTGCTGGAAAACTTGTGTAGCGCAAGTCAAACATCCACTTGTTGGAAAGTTGGGGTTTTGCATGCATGATGGTTTACCATTGAGGTATAGAGTTCTTAGGAACTATGTTGCAAATCCCCAAGAAAGGTCCTGGTAGAAAGGTTTTGTTGTTTGACAATCTGCTTAGCCACATGGATTATAACGTTATAAAAGTGAGGAAAACAACATGGTATTCTGTTCTTTGCCTCTTAACTCTACCCATTCCACTCAGACAATCGATGTTAGTGTCTTCTGGTCCTTGAAAAGTCCTCGGAAACATTGTTTCGATGATTGGAAAGAAAGTGTCCGCAGGAGTGATCGTTCGAACGTCGTAGGGAAAGAAGTGGAAAACATGAACATAAAAGAACATACGTCAGAATCGTTTATTCAACAATTGGAAGAGTAACGTACATGGCTTATTTTGTCTATTACCGTGTACACAGAAATATGTAGGTACCGAACCATGAACCCCTGTAGACGTGCTACTTGTTTGATATTGTTCACTCACCGAATCACTCCCTCTTAGAGCTAATTGAATTATCGATGTAGTTATCCCTTCTTTACTCCAACGGGGAAACTCACGTTTTCCAAGATCAAAAGGGTATGATAAACATACATTAGTGGATTACAGCCAGAGGCGCATGCACGGATTCCACCCTGAAATTATTAATGCGGCTTTCAAGACGCTCAGGCCTTCAGGCATCTTTCATGTCGGTAAAGCGAATCAACATCTTCATTTTAACCCGAACTGACTCCAGTTGCACGTTACAATCTTTAATGGAAAGCTTGAATTGATCCACCTCGCACAATTTTCTCTCAAAAATTATATTCCCGAGAAAGCCGGCAGATTTTAATACGTCCTGTAATTTGCTCATAACACCGATTCGGATTATATTAGCAATTATAACTATTTATGACATTTCAGTCTAATTTATCATTCCCTCTTTTTTTATGAATACTGAATATTTTGCTTTAATAATCCTACCCTCGCTGTAACTTGAGAGTAGAAACTAACTATAACATCTAATTATTGTACGTATAAATTATTCAGTGACGTGTAGTCATTAAATACCTATTAAAATTGTATAACAAACCACTTAATAAAGCTGAAACTGAACTATCTGGAGAGAGCTTTCAGAGCAATTATCTGTATTCATAAGAATATCGCAGGCGGGAACAAAATTAGGTTTGCGTCATCCATATTTTTGTAAATAAGTTTTAGTGATTATCTGTGTGATGAAGAACTGCTGTTACAACAAAACTGTACCACTTTAGGCTTATATTTATTCATTGCATTGAGCGACAGGATAATAGTACCTGTTGTAGTGCCCATAATCATATTGGCTCTATAAATTGAAAAGCCCATTTTTTTTGTTACACGTTTTTTTTCTTACTTTGTTTTGTTGATATAACAATTTAAAATTGTTTTAATTTAAAAAAAAAATATTATTTTTTTTTGTGACTTCAATATAGAATTTAAAAGAAGTTGCCTACAAATGACATTCATCATACTCAATCATATATCTCTCACCGTTGAAGCTGCGTTCGTAAGGAACGATTTTGCTCCACCGGTTTTCCTTCAACTTAATTTGTGAATTCGACTACCTTGAAAAAAAGCTATTTTTTAAATTTTGTATCCTCTGTAGATTGCTCACCTCTGCGATGTTGCCAATACCTTTTAGTTGCCCATGATGAGTGATGGCAATTTTCTTTTTAGTTTCATCAACTGTTTCCACTCCTAGGTACTTTATTCGCCCTCACTAGAAAATTTTTTGTGCCCAATCTCCAGTCGCTTTTCACGTTTTAGACTTCTCTGAGCAACGTCGTGTCCGTCTGTCCCAACAAGCTTTATTATCCGACTTTGATGAAATTCTAAGGGAATATGTGGGTTAGGGTGTAGATAGAATTGCATGAGTTTAATTGCTCAAAGAGATCCTTGCACACTAACTGTCAAATCTTTCATTTACAATGGAATCATTTACAATACCTTAATGATAAACACACATATTTTACAAATACAATAATGCTCTTTACTATAATCAACTTGGTAGAAGTTTTTGAATCTGTTTCGAATATTTTCCTGCTTTATACAATTCTGATATCTACTGTACCAATAATCTTAGTCACATCACTACATGGGGTATTATTTAATTTCAGATGATTGATCATTGAGATTCGTATGGCGTGCAGATCCTAACATGCGTTTAAAAGTGCATTTGGCAGATGGCAAATCAGACTGGCTGCTATTTTTTCAAAATTTTGATATAGATACATATCGATAAAATTTTAAGAAGAAACGAGAGGAAAAATTAAATGAAAAGTGAAGAGGACAACCAGAGGTAACTCCCCACCAAACACACGTAATC
Organism: Creontiades dilutus; assembly: GCA_031894815.1. NCBI lineage: Eukaryota > Metazoa > Arthropoda > Insecta > Hemiptera > Miridae > Creontiades > Creontiades dilutus. The sequence goes on along the minus strand of JAVIWC010008575.1, from coordinate 655,406 downwards.
ATACGCATGATACAATACAGACCCATTCAAAAGAGTTTTTTCACGGAATTTGTCTTATAATGGTTTGGAAGGGATTTACTCGACTAATATTAGATCTGGTTCATATATCCGAAAATCGATGAGCGAAAGTGGAACGCAGGAGTGCCACATGGGAGACTACCAAGGCCTGGGCAACGCACGGTCTCCCAAAAGTATAAAGGGGGCTGTGCAAAGACTGCCTAGTGGTGTGGGTAGAATAATGTCTCGCTAATGTAGATGATCTGAGTAAACTTCGGTGATTTTCGTCTTCATGTACTTTACTCAAAGTAGTAGCTCATATCTCCTACAAACGTCACATCTACAAGAAATTTCCTGATCCGATTTAAGAGATTGTATCTACATTCAAGTGATGGCACCTTAAGTCTACAATGCCGTCCACTATGAATCCACGCACACTATGTTCGATTCGGTTAGCAGGGAAGCTCTCGATTGATAATGAAAGTGCCCTGACCCCTTCGTCAGACGAGAATGGGGTTCGCGACCACCACATACGCAATCCTTGAAGGATTTGCATATGAATTTGATTATAGGTATTGGAGGGTAAGTACATGCAAATGCATTTCCGAGTCAATCCGTCCGACCCGGACCCTCTAATTGAAATCCTCCTCTTGATCCTTATTTACGAGTATATCACGGATTAGGGATCAGAGCGTCGCCCCTTCGTAAGGTGCGTGTTTTAAATAATCCTGCGAATGAGACCAATAAAAGATAACGGGGACATTCGCCCACCAGTGGCTTCTTCTTTGCAAACGGCTGTTATGATGAGATTATTCATTACCCGCGTGACTGGGCGGTTTTCGGCGTAGCAGGTTGAATTTGTGCAGATGGTGAAAATGAGCGTTTCATGCAAATTATATCGGAAGAGTCCGAGTCATTGATGAAATCCCGTCGAATGGAGAGAGGATTGTTGAGTCACGATCCAGTACCGAGCCAATCTCCAGGGATTACGGCAACAAGGATTGTCATACCGTCGTGCTGAATAACGTAGTACTTGAAGATGTGTGAATATTTAAGAAATTACTAATGTAGAAGTATTATGAAGCTCCCAACCCGTCGCTCGCAGAACTCCACACACGTCGAACTAGCTAGGGGGATTCATATTCCTCATTTAGTAAATACGTCAAATGCCGGTCGCTAATCGGGCTTTTCATAGTCGATGCTAGAGCAAGTGCTCAAGCACTCCCTTGAGTATTCATTCCCTTAAGTAGGATTCATGGACAGAAAACGAAGCAAATTTTCAGCTGAATGTGCAGAATTTCTTACATTCATTCAAGAAATACTATGAAATAGCTCGTATCGAATATTTCTCAGGGGATCAATCGAAAGTAAGGACATGGAATGTCAAAATCAACAATACCTACTAAACCACCAACCAAACCAACACCAACTAAAGACACCTGGAGCATATGCACAGTAAAAATCCGTCTGGTCAACCCTTTACATTGATAACGTTTTGCTTTCAAAGGTTTTTTTTTTAAATCAACAATTGGATCTTGTAGTATAGGACCTCGTTCAGATTTTTAAACGAATGAGTAAGAAGATATGTGTTAGATTCGAAATGTCATGTTTATTGGAATATCAAAGAGGTACAACTGCCACAAACAACCCTTCCAAGTTTTTAGAGAAAAATAAATTTTCAAGAAAGTTGCGGTTCAGAAAGGATCTCGTTTTACGTAACCTGGACAATATGTTTCCTCAACTTCCGAAAAATTTTCGCTTCTAGTCAAGATATTTCCTGACTTTAGAGAGTGAAGACAGACCTCAACAATAGTAATTACGAACGCCAAAGTAGACAGAGCGATTGCTTTTGAAATTTGTTCACTTTTCCAACTCAGGAATTATCTTCACTTTGACCAAGTGCATGAGATGCGCCCTTATTCGTGTATAGCGTTATTTATAATTAAGTAAAATGATAGACCAATTAAAAATATTATTCTTTCGCCATTCATTTTTTATAAAAAAATATATTGCTTGGAATGAGCAGGCCTTTGAATGGAAAAATATGACATTTTCCTAGCTTTCCTTGACTTAACAGATCGATTATTTATGATTGATAGGTAAGTAAGTTTTGCTGCTTCGTCACAGAGTAGCAAAGGTCTTTCGTCGCTATGATTTCATCAACCATCCCCAATTAGTGTCGGAGTATTTGCCTATGAAAAAGTGAGTTTCAACATGCACCAATGCCACCTAAGGAACACATTGAATGTCGAATTCTCTTAGTTGCCTGAAATCATATTCATGATTCAATGTTTCACAGAGATTGCTGCAACAATTTCCATTCCCGAACGACATTTCCATGTAGGCGCATGCCCGCGGAGTGACATGAAAATGTCTTACTGCGTTGTAGATTTTAGAATTTTTACTCAATTTAAGCAATTATTACTCAAATTTTATAATTAAATTAATTTATTTCGAATTAAAGTGTGATGTTACATTTTAGCCTTCAATTACTGGCCTGTGCCCGTTTGCTCAAACTATATTTAAATGCAGTTTGCAGCATACTGTCATATTTCCTAATTTCAGATGTTACGAGATTTTATGTACGTTGAAATCAGTCCAGGACTCGCTGAATACATCTGAAAAAACTTCACCAAAATCGGTTTAGTTATTTTTGAGTTCATAAAGGGCAACAAAGACATCTATAATAATTGTATAAAATTAACATATTAATAATATACGTGTATATAATAATTTGTACTATCTCTTGTTTTTTGCAATCAAAGTCTCGTATACTTAAATATGCTATATATTTCTCCGGCTTTTGTGCTGTATGGTTTTGGGGGGAGATTGACCTTTTTTGAGGATAATCAATCCTTAGAAGTAGTGTATTGGTGTTTTGATTTGTTTCTACACTCCATTGCGGAGCTGTTCCAATAGCATTGCTTCGGGCTTGTTTGTTGTTAGTGAACAACTACCGAAGCTCGGGAGGAGCCTCGAAAGCATGTGAAGGCCCATTGAGAAAAGTATAATGCCATTAAAATCTTATCAGGAAGTGTCTCTCTGCGAGGTTCCCTTTGATGTTTCGTTCACTGGATGCCAGAGAAAAAAGTATGAGATACTGTTAGGCGAATAACAAGAAAAAAAAGGATATAGAGGGGCTGAGGGGTAGTGACAATTGTTCAGCAGAATAAAAGAGCTCCTGACGTTAAGTACAAGAACCGGAATCAACACTGGAGGGGAGGGAAGCAACTGTGAATTAGATACTCGAGCAAACCCGAAAGCCTTTGATCTTTTTGTTTGCCAGCTTTCCCTAATTATTATTCGGAGGGCGGTAATGGACGGAGGAAGTTGTGCTTGAGTATTGTTTCAACTCCCGTTTCAAAAAGGACCGTCGTCAGGAGTCGCAAAGACCAGGGCATTTTCTATTATTTCCAGCAAAGATGCTCTCGTGATGAGAGGTTTAATGATGGGTTTGTTGGCGTAAGATAAACCGTCAACATTGAGGCCTGTGATCTTCTTTTCGAGAAGTCGAGGATTATTTCGGCATAGCGCAAAGCGAATTCTAAAGTCGGCTGTGTGAAGAGATCACTCCCGTTAAAAATCTTTACAGCCCTTAAACTTCAGAGTTCATTCCAGAATATTGGGACCAACAATCTTTCAGGTTCTTGAACGGTATCTATCTTGGTACTACAAACGCTTCATGGAAACGCTAGCCCATGTCGACTACGAATAATATTGCCTACCCGTTGAATTCATCAGCAATCAGTACTTACATACTTCACAAAAATTTAGCATTTTGTTCCACCAATTTATTAAATAAATATAAATTTTATATTATCCTCGGTAATTTCCAAATCTAATGAGTTTTACGGCAGGATTTCTGTTATCCAATGATGCTTAAAACTGTGGGTGGCACAAAAAATCATTTCGATCCTACGAGCTGAACAACAGTTTGAAATGTCTGCAACCCGGCTCTGCCTTCAAGGTAATATAATATATTACTGTACATTTTTACTGTACATTTTACTATGAAAATCAATTACTTCCATTATCAATGTCTAATTACTTCCAGATCAGGTGATCCAGCTTCTTCTTTTCCTCTTTCCATTTTTCTCCTGTCTCTTAAATCTCCTGAATCTTCGGCCGAAACTCGACTGTTTTTATTTTTGTTCTATTCATGATCATTTCATGCCTTTAAGGTTTGTTTTCTGTTTGGCCAATTTCATCTGCTTAAACTTGAATCAAAAGCAAGTTATGGGAGTACTTGACTGCAAACGTAAACGTCTCTAACTAAACCACGAACTACAGGTTAAACTCAAGAAACTATCGATATTCGGTCAGTTTTGGCTACTTTCTTTCAAATTTTGAAGAATGAGGCAGGAACCTGTTCAATAGGCCTGGAAACCTAACCTCCTCCTAGTTGTCTAATAATCTGATGCCTACTATGGGATTTGTGAACTTACTACTGCATTTTCTTGCCCCTTATGTTCTGAACGTTGGTGTGTGTGACACTACTTCTTCCTTAATATCCTACACGTATATAGTCATAGGAACGTAGCAAAGTCGTGTACACACCTTTATGGTGAACTTGATCTACTCACACATTCTCTCTTCGTTATGGGCAACGAGCCAAAATGAGTTAGAAGTACTTGTACTATTTAGAGCCGAGTGTTAGGGCCTTCTAAATCATCAAGTTTGACTATTTTAAAAAGGGCACCTGCAGTCTTTTAACCAAAAATTCACTGAATTAGTTTGTGAATCAATTACATAAGACTAATACTAACACTCATCAAAATTTCACACAATAGCATCACATGAAAAATTTGTAAACAAAACAATTGACCGTTATGGAGGTAATAAACCTTAGAAACGGAAACCTACCGAAGATTATTACAACCTCAGTGTGACCTCAGTTTGGAGCTTTTTCTAGCCCAGAACATGAGCACTTATATAGAGAGAATCCAGTCATCAAATACAGCATATTTAGTTTATTTGGTCATATTGAACCGTCCGACTATCAGTACTTAATGGACTGCGTGTTCAATTCGTTTTTCACCCAACATGGCCCTTTCCTTCTATTCGCAGATGCAGAAAAATAAAAAGGAAAGATCTGTATGCTCGCTCAGGCTTCAAAAGATAACTGGAGAACCGGAGGGAAGTGGGACGGGTCTCAGTAAACCATAGAGCTCCACACTCGCATGCACATCTGGGGTTTATCTGTGGCCCTTCTCCGCTGCAGACAATCTCTGCTCGCAATCTTCTTCCTTCTATCCCCTCAGTGGAAATCTATTCTAATGAAGGGATCAGTGGGTGTTTCGGAACAACACGAGGGGGTTCGAAGGATTCACGCTCCATTTCGACATTTCTGCTTGTGTGTAGTATTTAGGCTCTCACGTTTTCGTGAAGAATTATGAATCAGATTTATTATCAATCATTCTGTAATAAGAGAGTTATCACTAAATGTTATATGACACTCAGTTCAAACTAAAAACTAAAATCAATCCCTTCTTATAAGTAGTAAATCCAAAAATCAAAAACAACACTTACATGACACATTGTTCGTCCAAAACAAAGTTCGCCAAGTATTTTCTAACTGGTAAGATTATCTATCAAGTTCCAGAGAGACCAATGGTTGTTGATGGTCCCTAAAGCAGCACTCATCAATTAACACTAAAAGTGTGTCAGACCCTGCTGAAGGGAAAATGTTTTTGGTGTCTTGCACGTTTACAGAGTGTTTTCAACTTCTCAAACAAATTCCAGCCAAATCCCTCAAATGCCAGCCTCTCTGGTGTTCAAGGGAAGAAGTTGTCGCCGACCAGTGATCACACCCTGCCATTGCTCATACCGCATCGAATTGGTTTTTGATACATGAGGGAATCTGATACTAACCCAAGAAAGTTATCACGAAAAGCTCTATTAGTAGCTGCATCAACAAAATCTTTGCTATGGATACCCCGAAAATCTGATACTGGAGTGGCTGGCAGGCTGGAGTGGCTCCAATTATGTGCAGTCCACTGATCGTCGTAGGCTGTCTGATACAGAAATAATACGCCTTTTTTTTAGATTAATTTGCAGCGGTTTAAAAAAAAAGTAATCATTACTCATTTTGCGGTATTCCATAATTTATTTTGTTTTGGTAGTCATGCATTTTATATTACGTGGCTGAGCAGGTAAATACATAGTCCTTCAGTGACGTGATGAACATTTTAATTCTTTGTGAAAGCCCTTCGTGGATATAACAATAAATCGTCGAGTAATAATTAGTTGCATTCCCATTCACTTTTTCTACTGGAAAAAGTAGGAGTGACACAAAGAAAAAAACTTCTTTATTTATTGCCGAACGAAGCTCAGGAAAAGAGAACCCAGACGGAGGCGCCTTCCACGGAGCCAGTAAATTTCCCGCCTGTTTGAATGGTACAGCGCCGAAAAGGGGGCGAGATGTCTGTAGATATATACCACTCGTCGGAAAGGGGACTGCATGGAAGCTCGCGTATTAAACCCAGGCAAGCAATAATTCGCCCTTCACCTCCCCAAGTGCCACCTACCCCCAGTCCCTATGCTATGTGCCGCGCCAGACCCTCCTTCCCTCAATTTCCAAGAGACAAATTTCCTTTCAGGGGACTCAGGAAGTCGTACCGTAAACAGCGGTTGACGCTAAATATGTGGGCCTTGCAAGGCTCATTTACCCTCCCGAGGAATCCCAGCTTAGCATAATTCTCTCGTCTGTATTTCCTCGGCAGCACTTGTCACCTCGGAATTACTGACATGGAGTGTGTATCAGTATTTTTGCTACCAGCGTTTCAAAATGCGTTTTAATTTATTCTAAAACTGTGAATAATGCAGATTACGCTACAAAATATTGACGTGGTAGATACACACGATTGCAGTTAAGCAAACAACGGTAAACGGTAGAAACACGATAAGAAACTATGGTAGCAACTATCACAGTTCTTATATCAATGAAGAAACATAATTTAAAATATGTACCTACAATATAATTAAATATATAATACCTCTTGGGTATTTTACGATGTCCAATATTATGGGTCGCTCAAAGGAGTTACGATATTGAACTGATAGCTAAGCATTTGGAAGAGGATATAACTCTGATTTTCTCACAATGTCTTACCATAAAAAAATAACTAACACTTCATACCATGCATGAAGTATAGGAAACGAGAGTTTCTAAGTATAATGTGTGTGGGAATGTCCCTAACTATCGTGATAAAAACCACATGAAATTGCTTAAATTCTTCGCAAAATTGTGTTAAGGGTGGGATCGGCAGAACTGTGCCCCATGTACGCCTTTAGAGGCATTCAAGAGATGTAGTCCGGAGCCATTGAAATTACTGATTTCACTATTAGAACAACATATAGAGGGTCGAACAAAAAATAATCATGAATCTCCCCTCATAAGCGGAGGGGGTACAACATTTGATATGATAAAAACGAAAATAGATATGTTATATCAAATTAGACACTCATTCAGTAAATTTAATTTATGCTGCAGTTCCTCTCCCCTTTTTGATTTTTAAAACAGAGCAAAGTTATTTAACTAATTGACGCAGTTGAGATCAAACAACTGAGCAATAGATACTATGACCAACTTGAGTACATGGACAGGGAGGAGTGAAAAGTTTAACGACAAATACAGAGCTAAAAGTAACCAACAACAAGATATGTGTGGTGCCACCACCAAAATGTAAAAATTTTTTTATTACCTATTAAAACGTTGTTTGCTCGTTTAAAACCTTTTTTTAATTAAAAAAAAATTGAAGTGTCATTCTGTGAAAGCTGTGTGGGTACAACTCATTGGTAAGTTTTAATTGGGTTCCGGCAAGAAGAATGACACATTGACAAAATGAGGTGTTTATAGGCCGAATAATTTTGTCCTCAAGGTATTAGCAACACAATTAAGGGGGTATGTGTCCTAAACAGTTTCCTTCAAGACTTTAGTTTTAATGGGAGCCTTAAGGATGGAAGAAATCAACATTAGTTGTGTATTGATATAGGTTTTTTCCGCTCTCTACAAATGTAAGGATTTTTGAAGTGTTAATTTTCTTGTGGTGGTGCGATATAACCTAGCTAAAGAGGGACAAAGTATTATGTTTCTCAATTTTATTAGTCCTAGGTCAGATACATAGATTCCAATCAGTCATTAGATGAGTTGGTACCAACCTGTACCTAATAATAGGCGGGTGTCGATAAAAATTGCAAATGCTATCTACTTCCAAGAATTGATAACAAAGTTGAACTTTCGACTGGGAGTTGTGGCGTGCTCCTGTAATTCAGCTACTTGAAAGTCAGGCGATGTGGATGATTTGAGTGAGGGGTTCACTGTGTGTAGGTGTTTCCGTGTTGACCAGGTGTCCGCACTAAGCTGACTATCAACATGGTGACGTCGAGGGAGCTCGACGCCACCAGGTTTGCTAAGGAGAGGTGAACCGGGCCAGGGGGGTAACCCAGCAGCCAAAAATCTCCGTAGCCAGCAGTAGTGGGATCGCGCCCGTGAGCGGTTCCCTGCGTACAGCCCTTACGATACAGTCGGACCATCGTCTATTTTTTTGCTCACATTTTAATTCCCTGTATATTAAAGAATGTTTTAGTATAATATCAATGCAGTTCCATTCGTATACACAGGAGAACAATTAAACTTTTGATTGTTGTATTCAGATGGGCCGTTTATCATGAAACCTTGAACGCTAACATCATTCACGGTCAAGGTTCCGCTTGAGCGGAACTACATAGTTCTTGACACGCCAGTAGTACAGCAACCAGATAGTTCCCACATACCTATCTTTCAAAAACACGCGGAATAATTACTTCCATATTGGGATTTTTAGGTTCTGAAGAGAATCTAGTCGATAGGTATTTCAAGTCAACGTTATCAGCTTAGCTGTTATTGAAGGATTCTCGACCACTATTTGCACATTTTTACCAAACTAACTTTTCAGGTCCTCGGAGATAATTTTAAATGAAAAAATCTAAATTTTCGAATATTTCAATTCGCTATTCTGGACTTTATCTTACTGAACCACAATGAATAAGCAATCGTGATTCGTGTAACTACTCCCTCTTTGGTTCATATGTGGAAACCATCCACGTTGCATTCGAATTACAAAATGTATGAAAATGATTCTGTTGTTGAACACAATTATTTTCCTGAGAAAAGCTGGGAAGTAAATGAATGTCAACATGGTTGTGAATGAGAACTAGTGTGGACGTACTGGAATTACGCTAATAACCATCGATGATCGATCAGCCGATAAGATTGTCACCAAATTCCCTTCTGAAGAAATGGAGTTAGTTATAAATAGCCTTTATCGTTTATGCCTTTCGGTAAATGTATTGTTTCATGTGTTCGACCTTCTTTCAATACAATTACTATAGCTCCATAAAGTTTCGTGTAAATTCAAAACTAACTGCACCATTGGAAAGAGCGTTATATTTCTCACCAAATAGGCTACAACAAGCATTTTCAACCTTGTGTCTAGTTACTGCTTTTCTTGTTAAACTTTGTAATTTGTAAGTTATTTACGGAATTCTCTAGAGATTTTTCATTTCATTTATAATAAAATCCATACGGTTTTCGGTAAAACCGTTTTGAACTATCAGCTTTCCAATGGTATAGTTAAATTTAAATTTACTTTGTAAATCGGAAGAGAAATTTGCGTTTAAACGCCGAGTTCAGAATTACCGGTTTTCAATTTGCAACTCATTTGGTTATCACAATGTTGACGCACACAGTCACACAATCTGCAATATCCATCCGTCCGCATTATATTAATTTCGCTTTTCAGAGCATTGCTAATCACACTGCCTGTTTCAAATTGCGTAATGATTTTACCATAATCTTTGGTTCTGCACTCCCAAAGTTATTCGATAGGAACCTAATTATCATCTAATATAAACTGATCATAATAGGAATAAAGCAAATGGCGGTAACACACATCTCAATACTTACAAACCAATCATAGGCAAATATTCAATGTTCCAAGGCCATTATAATAATAATTTGTTAATATAAATTCGTAAAATTAGTTCTCACAATTAGAAAATATTATTCATAACTCATTTCAGTCGATCTAATAAAATCCCGTGAAGAATCTCTGATGAAATCTGATGGAAAAGTCACTGAACGTCACCCGTATCGAGAACAAAACAGCTGACCGGCTATAGCAGACTGGATTCCAGGCAAAAATCCGATGATTTTGCCATAACACTCCTACTCTCTGAAATACGTCCAATAAGTACCTTTTGTTTTAACACCAAGTTTTTGAATATTCCTATATGTACGGTCAAAAGTTGAAAATCTCGAAATGTCTGCCGCTATTTCTGTTTTCCGACGTCACAGTATCAACCGAACATCAATTTACATTGTTCAGAAGTTTCCGAGCCGAGTTTTCGTTGGGGGCCCGCACTCGTGCCATCACCGAAAAGGATAGCGAACTCACTTCCTGGAGAGCCCTTGGATTAAGAGGTAATGTCACCTTCTTCTGTATCCGCAGGCAGGAATTTTAAATAAAAGAAATTGCAATACATAAATCTTAACAACTCAAATCAGCTGCCTTCTTTCTATCATCACATTCACACTGCAATTAGGGCAATATTGTCACTTATTGGTTTATTGATTCCAGTATTATTCTGGTGATCCTTCAAGCTAAAAACAAGTATCAGTTGACAGTATTTGCCAATGTTGAGCTAATCATTTAGGCTCCACTAAAAACGTAAATTTTATTTGGTGCAATTTACGATTTTTGGTAGTTAGTATCGTAGTGCTGCTTATATTGGGTGTCTTTAACCATCTACTCAGCGACTAGTATTTCGAAATTGAAGACTGAATGACGCATACAAATAGTTATTATATTCCTCATTGCTAACTGGATCTATAAACTAAATGAAGACGCACTAACAACAGGGAGGCACTTAATTTATGAACGTACTATTGTGTCGCTAAGCATGAGTTCGAATGAACTCTTCAGTTAGGGAATTCACGCCAACTGTAGAGTTGATATTTTACGACTGCAAGGACTTGAAACGAGTTGTGAAATTTCATCCGCACATTGCATTAGCATCTGGACCCCGTGTCGGCGAGAATTAATATGAAAATCGTAAATTTCGAAGGTGGACAAAACGGGAGGGCGAATGCTCTCGGCAGGGACCCCTCAGTTTCATACGAAGGCCGAAGGATTCGAGTTTATTCACATTAGGTCCTGAAGGTCCTGGAAATGGACCTCTTACCCGCACGTGCTCGCAGGACGGTCTCAAACCGCTGAGGTCTTCTAATTAAAACTCGCCGAACCCCCTTCGTAATATTCTGATCCCTTTTAGTGAGAATGTCAGTTCTAGTATGGACCTTGGGAAGAGGTGGTGGATATTGTCGGATGTTTACTGCCCCTTCGCAGGTTGTAGTCAGTGCGTACATTCAAGCAATATACAGTAAGGCGGTTTACAAAAACACATTGTGCCAAGTTTGGAGTAGCAAAGCTTCCGCACTCATGGTAACATGGGCTTAGCGAAACAGTTTGAATACGAAGTACGATTCAAAATGGATAAATGCAAAATAGAACAACACTTGATATTTCTTCATTTAATACGGAATAACAGAATAATCATAACATAATAAGATTGATTGTTTTATAAGCGGTTTATTTAACTGTTAGGAAATGAATTGGAGCATGGCCCCCCTCTTACTCCATTCCCTGAAACCATTAGTGCTTTTTAATGCATTACATTAAGAAATGAAAGTAAGAAGATTCAATACAGACATAATTTTAAAATATCATGCAATTGATTAGAATCAAAATTGAGCAAGATAATGTGGCTAATCGATTTATTCTGAGCAGCTGATACGGATTGGTGGAAGAGGTCAATGCCGGGGCACTCGTTTGACAATTGGTTCGAACCGAAGAATCATGTACACTGAACAATATGGAGATATCTGATGGGGGATAGTTCGAAAAAAATAATGAAATTTTAGAATCGGAGCGGACATACAGTGATTAATCTCATTATATGTCATTTGTATTATATTTGTAGAATACAAAGCGTTAATTCCAGTAAATATCAGTTATGTGAAGGCATGCTTACCTGTTATCATGGAGAGACGAATAAATGTCCTTCAGTTTCATTTCAAAAACCCCCATTAATACAAAGCTTGGTAGGAATCGGACTGATATACTGTAAGAAATTAAAAATTTCAAGTTCGGTTATAGCGCATACGGTACTGCTGATCAGACGGCAATGAAATTCCAAGGGGATCATCCAAAAATAACTTTTACAGTTTCTAATCATTTTTACGAAATCTAATTGATACTCAGTATAAATTCAGGCATGGCAACAGCAACGTTGTAAAAACTTAACAATCTGTAGTTAGGCTTACAAATCAAGAATTATGAGAAGCTATGTACACTAATGTAACAACAAATTGGCTTCACATTCGTCTACTGACTTTTGAAGATTCAAGTACATCTCATCTCACTTCTCTTTCATATATATCGAATCAAGAAGGTGATTACAATGTTTTACAACTGCGGGTATAAGTCAGTTTTCAATCTCCTTCCAAATCGAAAGAAAGTGTAGTCGCCGTGACAACCCTCAACATCGAATTGTACGTTGCATACAACGTGAACATCGTGGACATAATTCAAACGTTTCCACAGTTCTTTCCCCCAACCCTAAGGAAACATACCGATTCATTTTCTATCTCGCTGAAAACGTACAGTCGTGTAATTTATGCGCACTTAGCTTCGTAATATGCTTTTAACCTGGGGGTAATGGAATGCACTGAGCTGAACTCCCTGGCTGAGGCAAAAGGGGAGTGAGTCTGTACCAGGAATAACATAGAACGGTTTTTTTACCGTAGGGTCTTGACTTCATGCGTTCACAATTCGTCAAAAAAATGAGCTTTCTCTCTTTTTCGCAGATGTACATTTTTCACCCTCTGCTGATAAGATGAATAAGGCGTGCTTTCTTGGTCTTCTCGCCTCGGATTTCTTCTGAGTTGTTTACGACAGCCTCAACTTTTAGGCAAGCGTCATTTCCCTATGACAACCGACATCGTGTCTACAGTTTTTTTGTCAACTCATCTTTCGGCTTAAAGCTAAAAGGTTTTACACAATATAAAATAATACTTTATTGTAGGCACATAAACTATAAAATTGTTTTTCAAAACAAAAGGTCTCCGTTGCGTTTCACATTCAAGGCTTTTTGTTCTTCCTCGTAATACCATCTATGACCAATTCATATTCATAAGGAAATTCCGTTTATTCCTCGGGGAATATATTACCGAGAAAAATATTACCCTTCCCTCATCTTGCACAATACCATGTGATGGAGGCAGGAAAAGAAGGGAATGTAGCATCACCTCTAGCACATTGTGTGTGCGCCGACAGTCGCACGGTCCGTTGTTTGAAATTCAGAGGAAGGAAAATCGCACCACCTAAGCAATTTGCCATGTCGGGCTGAACATCAGTACCTATGTTAATGTTTTTTGATGAGTAGAATCCGAAAATAATATAAAAAAGAAGAGCAAAGAATGGTTTTGTACATTTCATGACATGGTGTTGGTTTTACAACGTGTTCCGACTTCAATTTTTTCTGATTTCTAGGATACACTCTGATCTATTTCAAAATGCACTTTTACAAGGATGTTGACAGATACGATCCACATATAGTCTGAGTAGAGAGTCGCAAAAGTTGATTTTTGTGTGAAAAAGAAAACTACGAGAAATCCCCAATTTCGGCCTGTATTCTGGCTTTAAAAAGACTTTTTTTGGAAATGGGGTAAATCGAGGAAACTCTGACCATTGGCTGGTTATGCAAAGGCGTTGGATGAGAGGTTTTGGAAGCGATCCCGCTGAGATTCCCGGAAATTATTAATTCTTGAATGGAACAAAAAACTACTGGAAATCTGCGATAATGGCAAATATTCAAGTGTAAACAGACTTTTCAGAAATACAGCATCAGCAAATTTCCCGGAATTGTATAGGAAGATGGAGTGAAGTATACGCAAGGTGTTCTTGAAGAGATCTTGCCGAGAATTTTTTAAAAGCTTGGGTATCTTATGTAAACCGCGACTCTTTTTGCTCCTCGTTCAATCAATTCGATAGGTACACATTCATCGAGTCAGAAATTTTCAGCCAGATAGTACCGGACCTTCTATTTGGCCGACCTGGGAAGAACCGATGGAATTCCTTGGGAGAAAGCAAGATTCTTACCCTGTATCATAGTGCTCTACAAATATTCTTAAGCTTGATTCTTAACTTGATTTTAGTGTTTGAGAACCTCAGAAGCCCAGGATGTACTTGTAGTTGTAACGCATCAATTTCTCAGAATGATCCTTTCGGTTAAGCTTCATAAAATGAAAAACGAACTCAGAACAAAAGTTGATGGTCAGTAGGAGAACGCGAGTTGATATTTGTTATTCAACATTAGCTCAACAGTTGTATGACGTTGATTTTTATTCAATGCAACATCCGTCGACAAACATCGACACACACACAAAAACTGAATAAAAAAAGGTCCATTTCCAAGGGCTCAACAAAACTTCCTCAATCGAAGGGTTATTACCACTGAGTGGAGTTGTCTTTTATCCTGTCAAGATTTTTACGAGATGGGTACTGACGGCTACGCCCCGTCTCAAGCACGACTGCCTTTTTAATTCAATTTCTACTGCTATCCATCCTCTCCTCCACCCTTTTTTCAAGTTTTTTTTTTCCTTTTTCGACCTCCATTCCATGTATAGCCTTTTATCTTTGAGAAGGGCTTAAACAATCACCCATAAACTTTATGAACGAGGGAGGGATTCATCCCTTCGCGTAGGGGTGCCCTTCACGATCATTAACGTTTATTTTTTCCTCGAACGTCGCTCGTGAGGGTTGCGCTGTTCGGAAAATGGATGCAAAGGGAGAGAAAAAAATGACCTCGGGTCATTGTTGATGGAAGTCAGACCTCTCAGGATGCCAAATGTAATTGGAACTCGGTAATCACCCCATTAGCTTCTTCTGACGGACCGAAAAAAACAATTTTCGTCGAAATCCCATCCCGTTTTTCCCCGACTCTTTCACCTAACTCCGTGTTATTAAAAAGGCACCCTCCCGAGTGCGGTTTAACGATGCGGCATTAGCCGGCCGGAACGGCGGGTACTATGGGTTACGTTTAATACGATGGGATTATGCTATTACAGGGGATGGGAAAACTCGTTCATAATCGTTCCGTGGCTCTTCAAAAAGTCGGCAATCAAGCAGATAGCGGCCACATGTGGTTTAACTGGCCACGAATGGCCTCTCGAGCCCATGATGCTGAATGAAACGACAATTAAGAATGAAAACTGGACACTAACGGTGCAAACTGAGATTACCGTCTATACTAAAAGTTAGTAAAGTTACGTTGAACTTACGAGATGAAACTGATGACAACTGGTGAGCTAACTGATTTTTAAAAGATATAGGCAAATAATGGGTACAGGGACGTCTCTTAGTACCTTTTTTATATTATCATACATTGAAAAATATTTGCGATTGTACATCTAATTATTGAATACCATAATAAACCAAAACAAAATTAAATTACTGCTTTCTGAATGAGATTTGACACTAAAATGCGTTTATCAACTACCCCGAGTTATTATCTGGGCCAAAACAGGATAACGAAAAACGGCTGTAACAAAGTGAAGACAATATCAAGGTTTACCTGCCTATTACCTGATCTTAAACTAATTAATGGTATAAGAAAGGAAAATTGTATCACTATACAGGGTGTCCCACGAGTTGTCCCCCCCCCCCCCCTCAAAATCGTCAAAATGAGAGTAAACAAAAAAAGAGATTCCAATAATTGGAATTATTCTTTATCATCGATATGCAGGCACCACCCAAATTACCTACTATAAGGATTCTGACTTGATTAATGACGGTTTTAATACTACGGATCATGGGTGTTAGTCTATCGGGTAACGAGAAGTGGGTGTATTGGATTGCCTGTTAGGCGTGGTGTTGGATGTTTGATGTATTTAAATCCGCAATTTATTTGCATTAGAAATGTTTGATAACTATTGTTTATGAATCCATAGTTCTTGAGTGATAAAACTACGGAGTACAGGACTGTCGTAGTGTAATCTTTCTATTTCTGACCCAATATGTATATGGACTTATCAACAAATATTTTTCATCCTTTCAAGTTCCTTCAAACAACCGAATAAGCTCATTCCAAAATAAAATCTGTGCGTATGTCAGTCGAGGACTGTGGAAGTTGGTAGACAGGGATTATAGCTGTAAACTGCTCTCTGGTTATCCAGAAATCCCATCGTTCCTTTGACGTCCCCAAGTATGTAGGGTCGATAGATATACATACATCGAGGTGGTACTTTATAATCTTACCATTGGTTTATGGTGACAGTGGTCCAAAACAAACCGGAGATAAAGAATAAATTTTGCTGAAAATATTCATTTTATGTCCACGACAGCCAATGGTAATCATAGAATAGACCATCCCCTAAACCAATTAAAAACTGCCAGGTAATTGAGACATGATTTCAATCAGTTATAATCCTTCAAAATTATACTGCATGAGTGGTTATCTCACTATCATCATTAGTGACTAGCTGCATGGAGATCAGCTAGCGTCCTTGTACGTTTTCCCAGTTGCGGTATCTAGTGATTAGTTTCTCGTACTCTTTCCATTTTGGATTCTTGTTTAATGCTGTTATTACCTATTCCTCCAAAATCTTACTATATTTTGTCAAACAGTTCGTCTTTTTCATGAATCAATATTGCTTTGAAAAGTGCCAATTTTCCGATGAGACACCAATATTTTAACTACCTCATTTTTTCTTTGTTATTTTTATCAACCTTCCCGTATTCATTGAAAATTGTGTGAATTCGATTGAAAATGGATGTGCGATAGTAGATACCGCTAGTATCTGCTACTGTGACTTAGTGTCAATTTGTGGGTTAATCAAACGCGGCGAATACATTGGTCGGGTAATTGAAGGGTTCCCTTGATTTGCGTCGCATTAGAAAATATTAAAATAGGTAAACCTTCGATTAGCGATTAAATCAAGAGCTATCGTACACCTTTTCAAGTTTGTCATCAGTTCAGGTAATGCAGAAACACCATCAACTTCAACAGTAGCCTTCACCATCATTTTGAGAAACTGCGTAGAGAAGCTGTGGCGCGTATTATTGCAGCACCGGCTCGGCAAATCCCATTCCCACATCCACTGATACGAGACTAACGCGATCCGAAGAAAATCGTGTTGACAGTGACGCGCCCGTCTGATTGAAGGGAGCTCGCTGAATAATTTCTCCCGCCTGAGTCCCATGAACATTAAGAAAGCCACGCGACTTGTCAAACTGTTTTTCAATTGAGAGGTTGTCGTCACGGTCTCCCGTTCAGGAAAGGGTTGCGATTCCAATGAAAAAGGATGGATGGAAGGGGAGAGGGCCTACCACTGAGGAAAAAGCCGTATCGTTTGATACTTAGCCACTGTTACGTAACGGGTTGTCACGTGACTCCCAGGGGGTGTCAATCACTGCTACAATGAACTGCGGGCAGCCCTGCACGGTCCGATTGTTGTTTCTGGTCCTGGCAAGGGGCGTACCAGTGTGACTCTTTTTCCCGTGGTGTTAGGAGGATTATCGGGATCCTTAACAACAACGATCTTTTCGTGGGAATCAACAAAACCGCTTTACATTATTAATACCCTAAGTCGGGCCTGGAGGGAGGTTTCATTCTGGCTTCCCTCCCGTTTGCCAATCAAAGTCTCGCTCGGAGTTTTCCCCTTCGGTCCGAAGAAGGGTCCAGGCGTAATCTGCCGTTTCCTTGGAGCAACACACCTTATTTTATTAGGGTTCTTCGTTGTTACCAAATTCGCTGACTGTACTCATGGGCCCAGCTGTGAAAACACAATCACGGTCCCTGATTATGGAGATTGCTGGTCCCCAATGAACTTTTAGGAATTTTCCTAATTGGGAAAAGGAAACAAACGTTCACAAACATAGACATAAAACCAACTTATTAAATGTGAAGAACTATAAACCCAATTCACACAGTCCTGCGCTTACGGCATTTTATGGTGTATTAGCACGAAATATACTTTAGCTATGACCTAACTGAGCAAAAGAAAAACGTTTTTGGTTTATCATTTTAAAAATAATCAACCCCCTCTCAAAATTTGCTGTTTTACGTTTCAAAATGTGTAGAATCCAAAAATTGAATTAAAAAAAAAAAAAAAAACTTCGTCCGACCCCCATGTGTAATCGCTTGGAAAATAAAAACAATGAAAATATCGTTGCAAAATGCTTTCATTGAAATGTAGAAGCGGTCAAAAATATTTAGGTAAAATTATGCATTACCACCTTCTGTAAAATTAAAAAATAAAATTTCGATTTGCGAATTCGGTTTGAAATGCAATTAAACTTTTTATTTTATGTTAAACAGCACATAGATTCTTGTAAAATTCCTGGTGTAGTGTGTCCACAAGGTACACTGACATTGTTAGGAGATCCTTTTTTTCTTCTTTGAAATCAAGGCAAATCGCAGAATCTGACTGAATGTTTACGAAAACCCGGTTGTGAACCCATAGTTATAATACGTTGTGAGTTTATCGAGCATAAAGAGTTGTTGGATTAATGGCTGATAATTTTTACCACACACATCTTGTGATCTGGAGTTTTGCTTTATTTTTTAATCCCTCGAGAAAGCTTCAAGATCTTTGAAATTCTCTACCTGCATTTCAAAAATGGTAAATGGCTCAATTACTTTGGCTGAACCAATCACATATTTCCAGTCGCTAGGCACGAGCGCATTAATTTTTTTCTGTGCTTGCTCGATTAGAACAAAGTTTTTCATAAACTATGCCCTGTGACCAAAACCCCTTGTCGAATTTCCGTAAAAAAGCCCTTACTGATCGGAAAATGATACATATGTGGTCCAATCATTGTTTTGGCCAGTGCACCTATCTTTATCACTTTCAGTAAAGTTCCATTATGTTATCATAATGACAGAACTCAGAACGAACACTGAAAAACAGTAAAACACAGCACGATATTCAGAATAGTTGAGGGGACACAGGTGGATGGCGTAAAAAATATGAGTTGATATCACTTTCAGAAGTTACATTTGACGTTATTCCACCGGGAAAAGATTCTCGAAATCCGACAAATAACGTTTTCCCCCTCAATTGAGGTCTAATTAGTACTTAATACTAAGCAAAACCCAATCACAGAGGGTGAAATCAAAGTGTTCAAATATTATGAAATCGGAATATTGGAAACTTTCAAAATAACAATGTTTTATTTACGTTATTGATATATGTCTCTTCAATGAATCGAATGAGCTCCTTGAACCGCTAGCACTTCGACATAAAATACGAAATTGAATACGAATGTGAATATGATTCTACAAAATTCGAGCAGTACCTCGTATTTAGTGTGGATAGAATCATTTGATATAATTGCAATGTAACTTTGTTTCCAACAGTCCCATTTGAAATCGAGTTGTGGGCAAGTGAAGGGTAGTTTGGTGGTTTATTTCGTCAATTGTTCATCGGTTGTTCGATTTCAACCGCATATCCTTATATTCCAGATGGTATTCACATTCCATGTCATCAATTTGACCTCCCCCATGGGAAATAAAAGTTTGTGCGTCTTGAAAAGGTTTCTTGGCTGTTTTTTGTCCTTTAATAAACCAAAAAGTTTACGTTTGAATGGTAATATGATGATTTAACGTAAATCGGGTATTTCCAATGTAGGGTAAAGGATATGAAATGAGCCGTGGTGTCGCGTGCAGATATTCGTGAGCTGTTAGTCTTGATATCAACTTCTGTTTGGTACATGGGGACTATCAAAG
Source organism: Creontiades dilutus (assembly GCA_031894815.1). Taxonomy (NCBI): domain Eukaryota; kingdom Metazoa; phylum Arthropoda; class Insecta; order Hemiptera; family Miridae; genus Creontiades; species Creontiades dilutus. The sequence continues at coordinate 635,579 of JAVIWC010008575.1, read as the reverse complement.
GTTTACGGAGTTATACTTAACACAAAGTCATTCAATTGTATTTTGACATCTAGAACTCAATTGCGACGTATGGAGATTGGTGATCAGAAGAAGCCTTTGTAGGCTATTTCATTCCCAATCGATATTTTTATAGCATCTAGAATGGACTAGATAAGAAGGAGGGGGGGGGGGGGGAGACGAGTTTAGATAATGAACCACTGTCTAAGTCTTACATACATAAATCAGCAAATTACATACAAGGGTTATTTCTGGAACAGGCATAATAAATCTTGGAATTTGCAACGTCTAGGAATTTGGCTATATGTCACGAAAAACTGTCACACAAATTATAGCTTTTCCAAGTCAGATTCAGAAATTTCCAAACCAATTTCAGAATTTTCCATTTCAATTTCAGAATGTGATCAATATCCGGGTGGGAGCGGTTTCTGAAATTGAAATGGAAAATTCTGAAATTGAAATGGAAAAGTCTGAAATGGAAATGGAAAATTCTGAAATTGATTTGGAAATTTCTGAATCTGACCGGAAAAGCTATATCTGAGGACTTTCACGTACAACCAAGCCGTCGGTTATGTAATGGAACTTCCCCAGTATTCATCACGCAGACATCAGTCACCCTTCATTGGAAAGGTCCCTCACATTTTTATGTCATCGTCTTATGTTTGCTTACAAGGTATTAATTCAATAATGCGACACTATTAATGGTTAGTAAACGTCACAGAACATTTACTTGCAGATTTAAATGCGATTCTTTAGTCCTCTGAGAACTCATGTAAATATCGTGCGATTATCCTAATAATTTCAAAACCCTGACAAAAAAACTGTTTTTCTCGCATTTAAGGACGAAATTGGTATCGTGCTTCTGCTTTAATGTCCCAAGCCGCCAGTGAACGCGGTGGCAAATGGTTCACGTCGGTAAAATGAGATTTAGTTGTATGACTACTAACGGCGTTGTTTCGACGTGTTTATCTCACACCCCAAAAATAAAGGCACCACTTGTACTCAGGTCCGAAACACACTCTATTAAATATAACAGATTGAGGGGTACCACATGCGGCTCCGTTCTATATTTAAAAGTGAGCAAACAGTTTACTTAGTAAATGAGACACGACAGAGGGGACCGCCACAGTGGCTCATTGTAGGAAGGAGGGAGGCTCCATCTCACTCAAAAACCCAGTGAACGTGTCAACTCGACTCCGTTGACATGTATTAAAGTTGAAGTTAAACCTCTGCCGACCAGAAAAATAAACATCTCGCGGCTTTCCACCTTAAATACCGTCGGGGAGTGGCATGTGAGCGGAGTGCTTTGGGACGGCTTCTCAAAGGGGGCCCTGTTTAGGTGCTCGATGCCCCGGTTTGACAGGCTGAGACACGTACCCGAGTAAATCTCCACGGAGAAACCTTATTTAACGGTTCTCTCGTTCCCGAAAGGACTTCATCCTGGTACTTTTTGAAGGTTTCACATCTGTATCTTGTCGTGTGAAATCGATAGTCATTTGGTGGATATGTTGTAGTCAATGTGTGAAATCCGTCATTATATATAATCTCTATCCTTTCCATAGAATACCTAAAACGTCTAGTCAATGTATGAAACGCCAACTATTTCAAACAATAACTAGTCATTCTATATAATGACAATGGCCTCTTAGGTAATGTGTAAAATACTTTTTAAAATGTGAAGCGACAGAAAACAAAATTTTTGCGAGAAACAACCCGACTGTAGTTACCATTTAATTGGTAAAACATTTGGGTATGAATAAATGAAAATAGGTAATATCCCAATTTTTAAAAAACACTAAAAAAGAACAAAAATGTTTGCGTTTACTAGAGAATGAGGGAGGTAAGAAAGAGATATTAAGAAACCACTGAGAAATGTTAGATCAGGAGGCTTGCCTACTTCTTTTAAATAACATAATTGATAGAGATGGAATGATTCATTCGTTAGAATATATTTCATACATTGCCCAAGATGCATCATACTTAATACCTAGTCAATGTGTGCAAGAAGTTAAAAAAACGAATGAGTGATAGAAATTGACTAGAACGACCCGTTATTATACAGGGTGATTCTCTCGTAGTGTACGGCAATTTTTGGGTAAAATTAGACCAGAAATGGATCAAAACGCCGCCAACCGCACAGTTCTATCTCAACCCGTTCCGGAGATATGATTTTTCAACGATTTTTTCGAAGAGACCATTTTTTCATAAAAGCTGTGTTATGTGCACTTTGCCCCAATGTTTTTCAATTTTTTAGTACATTTTCGAGTTCAGCATTAAATTTCCAATAAGGTGGTAGTACAGGTTACCATAAAAGTCACTAACTTTGCATCGAATGAACCGCTCAAACTTTAACATATGTAGGAAAGTTACATTTTCTTATTTTTCATTATCGCTTGGTCTGTTTGTCAGACCAAACGTCTATTTTCTATCAACAATACTTATCTTTTCTCTTCCGCTGAAGAGTCTGTTTTGTATAAAATACAGATTTTAATAATGGGGGTATCATAATGTACCTATAATTTATATACTAAGTAGGTACCTGACTTTCATACCAAAATAATACACCATGTTTTTTGGATTTAAAATGTGAATATCTCTACGAAATCGGACCAAAATCATAAATATGACTATATCATTCGAAAGCTGTTTGAATGCGATACTTTTTATGGAATTTGCAGTTTTGTATGTGAAAATAGAATACTTTTATGTAAATTTATGAGCGATAATGTAAAATAAGAAAATTTAACTTCCTACATAAGTTGAAGTTTGAGCTGTTCATTCGATGCAAAGTTAGTGACTTTTATGGTAACCTGTACAACCATCTTATTAACAGACTAGCATATGCCTATATCTACATGTAGTAAACTAGGAAGACAATTTTGTTGAGAAATAACCCTATGGATACAACTTGTCAATTCTTCTTGAGTGGAAATTTGACAAATTTCTCAGCTGATCTTCTCCTGACTCCAGTATGACACTGGAAGTCTTATGGCTCGAACATGATGAGGAAGTATGTGAAGGAATTGGGTATGCCACAGGTGCGCCTGGCAGTAGAAAGAAGGGTGGAGAGAGATTGGGATCACTGTGTTTCTGTTGGCTCACTCAGTTAGTTGATAACATCAATGTCAAAAGCCTAAGCGGTGAAGAGAAAAAGATTGGTATGGGGTGGGTGGTGAATTATTTAACTATCAGCTAGTTATGCAACCAAAAGTTAGTTTATTTGATTATCAAACTTCATAGAACCATTCCCTGTATATTTTCTTTATTCTTTCATTCCATTTCATTGCAGAATTCGTTCGAACAGTTACTCATTTTTATCATAGGGGAATACGGAAATCTTTTTTTTTCTTTTTTTTTGAAAATTAATTAAAACCAAATAGATATTGTTACATGTTATGGGTTATCAGCTTCTTCGTTTTAATTACCGGCTAAATGTAGATTGTAATGGTGCCATTTGTTGCCCATTTGTAGCGCTGTTTGGTCCTGCATCCAAATACAAAGTTAACTTGATATATCGGTTAGTTTGGACATCAACAGGAGAAATAATTATACCTGATGTTTGCTAATGTACTAATAGGAGCCCCGTCGTACTCCTCACAACAGTATGTGTAGACACCATGATACCAATCGTCTCTGCACCTTTCATAATGGGAGCATCAATGGTCTGTAGAAATGATTAATGAGTTGGGAAATCGCGTTAACTTTTTGCTATCAAACCGCCGTTTGTTTTAATTCCCGTCTGCGCCAAGAGTTGTGTTAACCCTAGATTGGGCGTCCTGGTCGATATATTGCCCTTATGACACAGCTTGGGGCTTTTCGCGGCGGATCAGTCCATCTAATCCGCGCCTACGAAATAACTCATTACCTTGACCACTTCAGTCCCCCCACCGATAAATCCCGGGCTCACGTTTCAATAGATCAGCCCAATGATTTACTATGATTGGCTATCCTATAATCTCCCGAACCCCTCAGGGCGGACTTCTGTATTAACAGTCCATGCATCAAGCTCGCCACGCTATTTGCGTTCCCTATCTTGAGCCGCATGACAAATGTGTGATTTGTATCGGGGCAATATTTTCCATTCGATTTTTCCCCGGTGACAATGATCTCCCGCAATAAATGCACTTGATGACGTTAAAGTTTGAAATCGAACATCATCCACCCTGAAAACAGGAATTCAAGTAATCATTTACGACAGTATTATCAACAATCCATGTATCAAACTCGGCACGCTATTTGTGTTCGGTATCTTGAGCCGCATGAAAAATTTGTGGTTTGTATCGGGGCAATATTTATCATTCAATTTTTCCTCGGTGCCAATGACCTACCCGATGCACTTGATTATGATGACATTGCAAATCAAACAACATCCTGGATCAAACCTTGGAAATCATTAACAACTCATATAGTAAAATTACTCGTAGAGACTTTTTTAGACGTTATGTTTTTGAGTATTTTATTGCATGTGGAATTTCCCCCGTAATTTTAAGCTTTAAATGGATCTTTCAAGAGCTCAACTGTTTTCATTTCTAAATTAAAAAGAAACATAAATGATGATACAGATTCTCTACGGAGATTTGACGGTATCAGTAAGCTTGTGTACTGATTACATTTGAAAATTCAAATTGAATGCACCAAACCAGCTAAAACATCACCCAAAAAAGTTTTTTGAATTAGCTCCTAAGATTATAAATACTGTAGTACCTTAATTTATGCATTGCAGAACAGTATGCAAGGTTGCTAACTTAGCCAAATATCGATTTACAGATGGCGTAGCTTCTATGGAGGTTTATATTACTTCACAATCTAGTATTTTCAATTCCACGGATGTCATTGAGATGTAGCTGTCATTGATATATCATGAAACTTTGTCCGACGACTTGTGCGCTTTTCATTACGAGCAAATGGCTAACAATGTTTTGCACAAATCTTACAATCTGAAGAGAAAGACGAGTGACGAGTCATCAGATATGGAAAGATTTCGTTGACCCGTGCGGAGCAATGTTTATACATACAGCACGTGTCAGATGCTCTGATAGCATCCACCAACAGCCGAAAAAACGAGCTCAGTTTCCCTCGAAATTGCCGAGGTCTCGCCCTCAAAATAAGAGTCATTCCCTCAAATAAGGGACATTCGTAGTCGAGCGAAACAGCATCTCATACACGGACATTTATATGTAAAGGCCTTGTCAGAGGGATGTACGAGTATGAAAGGAGATGTTTTCTCCCCCAAAGGAATCTCCTAATCCTGAAGACTAAGGAGGCGTTGTCTCGGTGATTCCCTTTTCCCTCAACACTTACCCTTAGAGGCGCGTCCAAGTGGACATAAGGAGTTTTCGAGTAGTTAGCTTACGAATCGTCTTTAATGAAACGCTCCTACCAGCAAGTGACAACTGCGAGGCGGTCACTTGGTTTAATCAACCCGGCCAATATCCTCGGATGAAGGGAGTACTACAGTCGTTGTCCGTTATTGTCGCCTTCCGTGTAAACTGCCATGCACAGTCCGCGCCTCAAATTAACCGGAGAGGGAGGGTCGAGTCCTTTAGAACCTTTGAAATGTTAAGTGACAAAACACTATTCCTCGCAGCAACCCTCCTTCCTTGGTTCAATAATCTCGAAAACCCCGTGGAGACACTTACTGTAGAACTTACTGGCGCTATGACAGTTAGTGAGCAACTTGATGTCCCTGGAGGAGGGTTGCCAAACCATGTAATGCTTGGATTAACGGTTCAGAAATTTATAAGCCACGCCCCCATATATGCAGGGGTATAACGACATCACCAGCTGGATCTATAAAATCATTTCGGACTCCATACAATCCCTGCTGGTAATATTTTCCATTAGTACACTTAACTTTAGGGCACCGAAATATAGCCCAAAGCATTCTTACCTGAAATTCGATTTTTTCAACAAAATTCTGTTAAAAAACATCCTTTCATATTTACAATGGGTGTGCTATTCGCAACTTTTTGGCATAAAGTCCTCAAAGCAATACCACCAAAAAGCAAACAACTGAAAAAATTACCTGTACAAATCCGAACTCAGAGATACCAAACCACCTTATTATCTGAAGAAAAAAACCATTGTGAGTAAAATATTTGTCTTTTATTACATCCTGGTAATTATTCAAAACCACCTTAAGAGAGGTAGGTTACTGGTACCATCCTGGTACGATGAAAATAATGAAAATGAAAGAAACGATAGTAAAATTAAGAGGAATTAAACTGCTTGTGTACATCTTCGTTTTTCGTGGAAAGAAGCATTTTTAGACCCGGAGCTTTTTAGTGGGTTTTGCACCAGTCCACGTATTTTTTTACCCATTTGTGGAAATGTAGCGAGATTTCCTTCCCGTTCTCAAAGGAGTTTTAGATTGTTTTAATGCCTGAAACTCACAAGAGAGGTAGCTGGCGCCATTCTGCATCCTTAGAAACAAAAAAATCAATTTAGACCAAAAATTGCTGTAGCTGATTTTTGAAGCTGAAACCCGCACTAATAATTCCACTTTAGTCTGTTAGGCTGCAATTGGCACAATAATTTTCCCTGACGTCTCTACAAATTGTCACCTACACTTTCTGAAACCGTACCGCACATACAGGTCAAAAGATGCCGTCTGTGTTATCAGCTAGGAGGAGGGCATTTTGAGAGCTTACTTATTGTAGATCTCCAATGAATTACATGTCTATCGAATACTGATTTTTTTTCCAACTGGGACGTTATTTCGATTCAGAATAAAAGTAAATAAAAATTGCGATGTCGAACTAATTGTTATGGTGCAAGTCAGCTCGTGATGGAAAAACGTTGATTTACACTTAAGAACCCACGTTTTTTTTTTTTTTTTACTCAAACGTGATTTTCTCGAACCAAATTACACTGTGAAATGTTTTTCTTATTCCACTTGAAAGCTGAAAGTCGGAGAAAGTTTTCCCGCGACGATTGACTTAAGTTATAACAAAGATGATTACAGATGAAAAAACGGTGATTTTAAACAAATTCTTCAAATTTGAATGTCCCTCCATTTTTTTACTAGTAAGACCTGGCTAAAAAAGTTGAATTTTGTGTCAAACTGATAGGAAACTTGACGCTCTTTCCAACGGTGTCGTCAGATTTTATTTTGCATGAAATTCAAGCGAGTTAAGTACGTTTTACTATGGTTAAGGTCGAGAAGACGAAAAAAATCTTGAAATTGAAAAAAGAAGGATTTTTAGTTGTTGGAAATGGCCTGCAGAATTAACTCCTCGAGTTAATCCCATAGTTAGTGTAGACATCTCTGTACATTTAAATACCAATTTCTCACTACAATTGTCACAATAGTTATACTACAATGCTTTCGTTTGGTCTATGTCCACATTTTCATACTTTTGTTATCAAGACATTGATACATAAACTTTCAGCGCAAGGTCAATTATCGATATAAGTTTATTCTCTTCCGCTACCATCTACGAAGAGTCCTCTATTGTTATAAATTAAAACAGAATCCCCTCTTCACAACATCTATCGTTAACGACGCCTAAAAGAGCGGGCTCTTGATTTGGATTCCGCCCCAGTCGATTGTTTCATTCTATTGTCTGGTAAAGTGGGTCGTAAAAGCAAAGCGTGTTTACGCAGAAAAAACGCATAACTCCCGTTTTTTTTCTTTAGCAATGAACGCATCGTGCGTGAGGGTAATCAATGATAATGACGGAAACCGGTTTCTTCTCTTCACTCTCAATTTAATTCGGACTGAGTCGGTGGGGACGTTGTTTTCAATTGCTTTCGTTTTTTAACCCTCAGCACTGTTTGCCATAAACATTTTCATTCAGCTATGTTACGCATTGATTTGAAACGACATTGGACGAGTGTGGACTTGATGAGAATGGCAATTGGAATGTGTTATTTATTTGGCATTAATGTGCTTTCACTTATACAAATGTTTTAAGTTAGTTTGGATGTTATTTGTAGAATTTGTTTGTGCAACTAGGACATTAAGCTCTTTTCTTACCTTGTATAATATAAGAAACTTGTTTTGTTATGCAAGTTATTATTGTTATCTGCGTATATGTCCTCGGGTGAACCTGGACTTACTCAATTTCCTGCCCCAGGGTTTTGACATCGCTCATATCGCCGAATTATCCTCCTCTCTTCTACTCACCTCCTCTTGTGTTTCTCCGACGCTTTGCACTTTCCCAGCTGTGACGAATACGCTTCCAAGACGTTTTCTGGCCTCAATCCGTATCCTTTGCCATGAGGTGGCCGTTTTGCATTGTCATCAAGTGCCTTCCAACGACAACGGCAACAGGGTTCCGGTAACCACTACAGACGGCCGATCGGCATATAAGGTCAGCATTTTCCATATAGATTCGTTTCTACTCGTCCACACTCATATTCCCTTGGAAAATCTTGAAGAGGTCCTGGCGCCCTGTTCGTTTTTTCATCGCCCTTTCAACAAGCGACACATCCCAGCGAATCAACGATTATTCTATTACTAGTTTAAAGGACCTGCTACGCAGATTAAAAAGAAATAGGTGAATAACACAATGAGGGAGTATAAAAACCATACGCAAAGTAAAAAAAAAATCGTATATTCCAAGTCCCCGAGGAGGGGAGCACGTAGGTTGCCCTGGGAGACGCTCCGCCCCGATGGGGCCCTCTCCCCTCACTGGCGGGGTCGGGGGGTTGTGGGGACGAATTCTAGCCGTCCAGAGTCCAACCACCCCTTGGATGAAAAACGGATATACCTACTCAGATACTTTCGTCTTTATATGTACGATATACGCTTGTTTCTGTTTCAATGCAAATTTAAATGCAATTTAAATCATAAAATTCTCCGTTATAACTCACATTTGAATTTTCTTAAATAATTCCTTCCATATTCTCGTCTGCAAAAATATTATAAAATTAGAACAGCGAATTTTCTATTGAGGGAATGGATTTAGGTCTGCTCTGTGAGCGCTACTCTTTCCTCAACAGAAATAGTACAGTTGGAATTCCAGTAGTAAAACTCAACACGTAGTTTTGTTTGAATCCTTCCCTCTAACCTCCACTGAAATACTATTTGAATCCATGTGATTGATTATCAGAGGGATCTTTATTAAAATCGTTCCCCATTTGGTCAATTATTTATTCTTTTTGGTTCGAGCGCAATTGATTCAGTCGATTTATGGAGACTTGAGTTCAACACCGGGAAAATTCGGGCAAAAATAATGTTTCATTCTTAGTAAAACTAGGGTGACCTACCCAGTCTGTGGACGATTAAGATGTAGGCAAGTGAAGTTTCAACTTACAACTAATAGTACACAGTCCCTATTCAATTTTCTCAACTTTTTCTTTTTCTAGTGCCTTCTGGTATAAATCAGGTTTTGAAATTACCTTCATTTTACTATATTTGTAGATCATACAAATTGATTTCTAAACGAATGTGAAAAAAGTGCCATTTGCCAGTGTGTGGACAAAGAATTTCCTGTCTGTGGACAGATGGTATCCAGTGTGTGGACACTCAAATTTTTTGACAGAGAATTCTGGTTTTTCATGGTTCTATCAATTTTTCACCGAATTGCAGAATTTCAGGAAGTTTTCCAAAAGGGTGAACGATACTTTGGTATTAAAATCATATTAAAAATGATATTAAATTATGAATGATTTTAAAATTTTCAGAGTTCCACCCTTATCAACATCCTCTAGGTAACTCGGTAAGTAGGTATTATAATACCTACCTATCACATTCAGTATTAAAACACATTTGATTCAATTAGAACTTTCAGGTTCAATAAAGTAAACTAAACAACTAGTTAATCAACTAAAATGTTCATGTGGGCTTACTGCGGTCAAACTGGTAGGAAATTTAGGGAACGAATAAGAGGGCATAAAAAGGATTTCAGGGACAACAAAGGTGATTCTCCCTTTGCAAGTCATCCGAATGAGTCCAACCATAGCTTTAGTTTTGATCAAAGGGAGGTATGTTGGATGTGCTAGAAAAATTCGAAATTGTTAAGAGTGGTAAGTCAGGAAAATGTTTAAATTATGTCATTCCTCAAAACATTTCACCATTATTGGGTTCATTTTTGCAATAAGTTTGGCACCCCCTCTCCATAATGTTATTGTTTGTGCCCCTTTCACTTTGTAAGCCTTGAGTGGCATGAGCCAATAGGATTCAATCTCTTTTCACTTGATCATATATAAGATGAGCTTTGATGATGTACCTCCAGTTCATGTTAGTTACTGATGATGACTTAACCGTAGAAATCGATTCAACCGTGTAACTCTTTACTTTCGTGGAAATATAGACAACGTTCTATCTAACTCCGTTTTTATTGAAATGGGTTTCCACAACTTCGTCGCTAGTGACTTTGTCCTTCCTTCTTGTGGTTTATTTCTGCTGCATTCTTCTTGTGGTGCAGCAATCTGCCCTGCTTCTTGTTTTGCTTTTTCTGAATTCGGGTCTCTTTGGTCTTCCTCTTCACCTTTGAAATTTCTAGATCTAGATTTCTCCAGTCTAGAATTCAGGCATTACGCTACCTAATGTTACACGTTTTGCCTTCTCTGCTTTGATTTTCGATTTCCATTATTCATTTCCTTCTCATTTTGCAGTAAACAAATCAATTTTAAATGCATTTTGGGGTCAGCGTACAAAGTGAACTCTTAAACCAAACAGTCTTAAAGTAAATCCTTACCGGTATTGTGTAGAATGTCAGTTTGTAAAATCATTATTATAAGCAAATTTTCAATTGAGTTCTCATGGAAAACGTTAGGTCATGAAAGCTAGAATATTTCTCAACGAAAATAGACCAAAATTTATTAAAATCCCATTGTACTGTTGCTTTTGTGCTGGCGTCCACTAGTAAAACTTTGGCAATATCTGGACATCATAAATCACTTTCATTAATTTTACCGATTCTGAAGCATTTTACTAGTACTATTAAGAAATTTAAATTTGAAGAAAAAATTGGTAAGATGGGTTAAATTAGGTACACAAATCAAAATTCCACTTGAAGAAATTATTTTTGTTTTTTGTTATCTTTTGCTAATTTGAAGATACCAGCGTAATTACAGGTAACAACTTGACATCGCTCCAGAGCTTATTTAAGCCATTTTACTGCGGACTTGTCCACAAACTGGGGGTCGTCCACAAACTGGGCAGGTCACCCTACGGCTTTTTATTTGAAAAAAAATTATATTATTGAATAATTTGTGTTTAAAATTGTATCTTTTCAGAAATACTATCTATCAACGACAGAATGCTACATTGTCTTAGTAGGATTGTAGTTTCAGTAGACGTATTTACCTGTTCGTTAAGTAATATTACAATAAATTAAGAAGCGGCAGAACTTATACTCAGGGCGGACACTTAGCTTTATGCTTATCTAGGGTGACTAATTCATATAAAACGTTAGGTTGATAATTGAAGAATATAAATCATTGAACGAGCTACATTTTTACATAATTTACAAGGCCAAGTTATTGGCTGGAAAGTGGACGTAGTGGTCACTGCGGATATCTCTCTGGCGGATACTGAGGACGGACCCAATCTCTCGAGAAACAAGCTATGCGGCCCTTACGTCTGGATTCCTAATTAAAACGTACTCCACCTCCTCCCTCACTTAACTCAGCAAACATCAGCTCCCTTCCTTTTCCTTCTAATTTCGCTGAGTTCGCCAGACCTTATCATAATGAAAAATAAATATTTGGCCCCTCACACTTTCGTTTCGATTCCATGGAAAGACACTCAAACCCGCTCTTGGTCACACGCCCCTAATCTCGGAGGTCGTTTCACATATTCGGTGTTAATGTTTATTTCCGTCCTAAGCAAAGGAGAAATTTCGGTGGTGCTTATTGTCTTTGGAAGGGCGGTTTCTTCTATAAATATTGGGCGACCGTTTCATATGAATGGTTACGCTCAGATATCACGATAACGATAAGTACACTCCTCGCCAGTTCTTCATTTGTCAACAGTCCAACAATCTTTGCGTTTTGGGGTAGGTACAGTGAACCTGAATCGCTCCCACATTCTTCCAGAGTAACCCGTAGGTATTGTGTAGTATGTGCTAATCATTTTATGTTCCGTGAATGTTAATCAAGAGGCTTGGAATTGTTCATCTAAGCTCTAAGCAGGGTGAAATTGCAGTAAGCAAACTTTTCTATCCCATTGTACTGTTGCTTTATCTGCTGTGCTTCTAGTACTTTCAATTCTAATAACATAGTACTTTCAGGTAAGTCATATAGATGATTCATATCTCAAGATTTAATTAATTTCTGCTTTGATTAAGAAACAAATATTATTTCTTGAATTCCAGCTTTCAGAAATTTTTGAATTGAAAAAAAAAATCGTTTATTAATCATGAACATCTGAGGAGTTTGGAGAAACGAGAATTTTAAATGAATCTAATCGGAAAGTGAGTGAACAAAATTATTGAAAACGGGAAATCAGTACTCGCAGGTGCCGTAAACACGCTGGTCGTCCTCAACAATGACCAACTGTGGTGGTTCAACTTATGGTGAACAACTTCCATTTTCACAAAATCGCTTTTCTTGAAAACTACATATTCCACCACCGATACCCCTATATTGCTTCCGAGTCTACCAAGGTAGCGGAAGCATGGTTTTCACTTTCGGAATGTGAAAATTTTTTTGTCTCCAAAATCAAAAATTCCACTTGCATTTTGCGTTTTAGACCTTTCTGAACAATTTTGGTTCCGTGTCTGTCTGTGTGTCTGTCTGTTTGTCAGCAAATCCTTGTTACGGGCAAAACTATACGAAGTTCTTGACCGATTTCGATGAAATTTTCAGGGATTGTTCGGTTTGATGTGTAGATGGTCCCTTATAGGTTTCATGACCCCCGAATCAATAGTAGCCTCTGCGCATGCGCAAACGTGAAATCCTTGTTACGCGCATAACTTCGGGAGTTCTTGTCCAATTTCGAAGAAATTTTCAGGAATTGTTTCACCGAAAGAAAGTTTTGCTATTCATTTCTTCAGGAAACATTTTTTTTTCGTGGTGTACTTTGGCTCATTTTTTTCAATAGCGAATTTTTTTTAATATAACCCCCCCCCCCCCCCCCCCATCGGCTCAAATGATGACATCTGAGTGATTCCAAACCTGCAACGCCCGTCCGCTGATGTCGAACTGGACATAAAGGCCTCAATCCAGAATTCATTCAAAAACATCAATTCGTTTGCCCATAAACTTAGTTGTTCAAGGTTCCTGCACTGAGCAGTGGGGTGTCATTGTAATTTTGAATCGACTCGGATAGGTTTCAGGTCCTCAAAATCTCACCAGTACCAAAGGATCCCAACTTGTGAACTTCAAAGTGACTCCAAACCTCCCAATGACACAATTTTTCCCCGTTTTTTGCCCTATTCGCCCCACTTGTCCTAAAATGGTTCAGCTCCAAATTAGAAATTTTCGCTGATTCGAAAAATAGGGACTGAACAACTCAGCTATCAATGCGCAGTGCAAGGGTGGGCGTATCAAATTTTACCTAAACTGGCTCTAATTTACTTCTTTCTTGAAGCGATCTCGATTAAACTAAGGTTTCTTCGGTTCCAATGAAATTACGAAACGGTATCCGGTATCTTATAAACTTTATCTCGGAAGGGGAAAAGAAAAGTTAAACTTACTGGAAGTTGATTTTTTTAGCCGCATTTTGGAGGCTTCTCCTTTCTGTACTTACCGTCGGAACCCACTTATAAGAGTTCTCATTTATTTTCTCAGGTAGGAAGGTAAAAAAAGGAAAAACCAGTTGGGGGAAGAGAATATGTTTGTGGGTTGAGGGTCTGCGGAATCAGATTCCATGGATAATAACGGGGCATTAGCTTTGAATCCTATTGTACCAATTGGTTGCTATGGATCCAAGAGGGGAGAATTTTTTCTTTGTTAGTGAGGGCAAACAACATTATAAATCGCTTTTTTCTCGTAGCTCGACGATTCTGTACTTGGTTAGGTTTCATGTTGTGATTTCCATGTTTTTATCAAGTAGGTACCTACTACGGGTTTGAATACCATAGAGTTTTCATACATTATTTTTTAGTCACTGTTGTTTCAACTAATACAAATACATCCTATGGACACCCAGTTTGCAAGGGAGTCAGGGAAACGTGGGTTGACAATTTGCTATCGCTTTTCATCACGACCTATTGTTATTAGCATCGTGCATACGCGAATGTTAAATCCTTATAACAAATAATTTTCACAGGTTGTACTCCATTTTGATTATATTCTCAGGGAATATGATGGTCTCCGACGAGGTTCATTGCTCACAAATCAATACTATAATTTCGACAAGCGCTGAGCTTCCAAAAACGGAATTTCCATCACACCTAATTTTCTAATGAACTCCACTTCCAATCAAAAATTTTAATACATGAATGATCATTATATCCTTGTTACATATACGATAAAATTATTTGTCTCATGAAACTTGACAGACATTTTCTTTGTAACTATTAAAATACTCAGGTTTTTCTGTGCGGCGAAAAGCAATGAAATGCGGACACGTAGGTATACACTGCCTTATTCCCAAAACCATATTCATGATCCATCATTAAACCTAACTGTCCAAATTTGATCCTAAATAGAATCTTGTGACTTTTGATATTGTGAAAATATGCACCGTTTTCGTAATTGAAAAGTACATAACTACCTACCACTTCATTATTCGCGAAACTTCTTGATTCTGAGTTATTATTGCCTTCATCTACGATAGAGATGGATACAGATAGTTCTTCCCCGTTTCTCGAAACAGCAACCTCTGGGCAAAAACTTGAAACTTTTTATCGTCTGTTGCAGGTACAGTGCCTCAGCTGAATGAAGGGGCAAATAGTCCATTCCGTCACCTCCTTGTCATAAAATTTATGAATTTGTACTTGTAACTACTATGAGCTGCGGCTTTCATAACATACTGCAGTGCGGAATACAAATGAATTGGAACAATTAATCTACAAGTATGCAATTAGTCTACTTATTCAGGCCATACCTTAGATATCACAGGCGTGACTTGTTTTCTATTTCTCGCTTCACTAGCCCATATAATTAATTATTATTCTAGCTCCTGCCGAGACGTTCCTCATTTGTCGACGATAACACCCTTATAATATCACATTCATTTTATAAAAGGGAGGTTGAAGGGCTGAAATTACTATCAGGTCATTAACTGATGAAGTCCAATTACGCCGCCCAGATCCAACTAGCTATGACGAACAGTCAATCATTTCCAGACTCGCTTACGAAGACTGACGTAGTCGAGCGGCCCTTTTCAAGAACTCTATTACCGGTAATACGTTTCTATAAGGAAGAACGGAGAATGAATAATCTGCGTTCTCCCTACTCCAGTTTATCATATACCTCCTCTTGCCTTCCTCCTTTCCACTCGAATCTCCCTCATGTTGCCCTGAAGGGTTTAACCCATTAACTCCGGAACATCCGGAAAGGCCCGCATAATGGACAAGAGCGGCACGTGTTTGCGAACTGACCGCTACCCGCGTCCCTATGCCCCCATAGCAATCTGCAATCTCCGACCGCCCTCAAGTCAAACAAAGAGCCTATTGCGGAATAAATAAACCGACGTGCGCAAACGACTTTTTTCTTCCTTTTTTTCGCGTAAGCCATCACTGGATTTAAAAATAACAAAACGGGTTCGGTGGAGGGCGATGGGAGTAGGTTTTACACCAACAGATGGTGTTTTTAACGTGCCCTCATTCCCTTTATCGTTGCTAAAATTACCGTAGCAACGTTAACTGGATGGAAAGGGTTTACATGTAGAATACAAATACTTGCTATATGTTGGATATTGTTGACCTATTACTAACATCATCGAATGATTTCACAGAATTATCGTCCTTGGTAAGAAATCGAGTTTTGTTCAGTGCAGATATATCTATATGCCATATCCAGTCTCGTATTCAGTCTCTCACCAATCTCTTACCCATGTGCATAATTCATTAATGACGAGTTTTCAACTGAAACAAACAGGAATATCAGCAGGAATTGTTTTCTAGCAAGAATAAATAAGTAAATTTTAACTTTCTGAGAATACACATCTTGATTCATTTGAAAATTAAGCATTTTATTTCCAATTTTGTTATGTTACATTCATCTTATAAACAATTATTTTAGAATTTTTTATTGATTGTTTAGCATAATTTAATGAAATATCCCACATTTTGTCCATGAACTATTTTATGACTCAGTTCATAGTCATTCATCTAAAAATATATAAATTCGATGTTTCTCTGGTAAAAACTGTAAATTCAACCAATTGTAGTCATTTTCAAGGTTTTTTTCTGACAATTTCTTGTTGTCCCAAACCAGCAAATTTATTCTCTCTTTTGCTTTGCTTAGTTTTATGTCGAATGAACCAAATTTTGATTTCGATTTTTCGGTATCGAAATGGGCAACACCATCAGTCCCCAATCGTAAAAGTGATGGCTCCATCAGGAAACACAGAGACTGCGGATTAACTCTACTGAGACTCTCAACAAATATGTCAGAATGGACCTCGATTTTTTTGGAAGAGATTAACCTATGCTGTTTTGGAGGTACGCTGGTAGAAAATGGTTTCCAGGGAGAATCTTACTTGCAAATAGTCCTACTTTGAGTTGTTTGTTAGACTTGTCAGGTGGCTGCGCGCTAACCACCTACGAAGGGGTGAAGTGATGAAGCTAACTTGCATTCCAGCAAACCTCCATACACCACACTAATCATAAACGAAAGTCCAGAAATATGGAACTTTGAAAGGTATGCAACGAAGCAAAAGCTACTTGGGCAAGACGATGGCCTGCCATATCTACAAATGATCAAAACAGGAATTGGTCCTGAATGCCTCAAAATTAATTATTCGATCAATAATTATGAAATCAGATAAAAATCATTACGACTTCATTTTTTTGTAATCTGCGTTTCCCTGTCGACCCTACATGATTTGTTATAAGTTTTTTCAGGTTATTTTAACATGAAAAACTTACGTCCACAAAATTCTTCATAAATTTCCAATGTTATAGTGTGTGGATTTAATAAGTGTGACGTCGTCAATTTCAACCGGATTACGAAATATTTCGCTTGTAAAACCAGAAAAACAGCATCATGTGGAAGTTCATGACGTTTGGCGTTTTCGTTCAACTGATCATTTTCATGTCTCTCATGGATGTGTACATTAGCGAGAAGGAGAAAAGATATTGCCACATGGTGGAGGGGTGCCCCATAAAAATGTTCATATTCGTTATCGAAGGTTTACGAGTCGATGATCTGAACGAGACCCTATGGGAAAACAACCAATTAGGAAATGATATTCGAGGAAACAATATCCATGAAGTGATCGACATCGAGGCGGCACTGCGGATTCGAATGCACCGCAATGACACTATTTTTGGCGACAAACAGTTTTTGTATTTAGGCCCTGAATCGTACAAAGAATACGTTACTGACCAAGCTAAATATATGGAAAGTGAATATACCGATGAAATCCCATTAAATTTCTCTGGTAGTTTCTCATTCGGAAATATCTTCTCAAATGTTTCTACGAAATCGCCATCACATGCACCTCCTCATTTTTTCAAAGGTGAAACATCCTCGTACCGATTTGTTTTGATGAAATTTCCAAATACCGACGATTTGATATACTCCAATGACTCGGACATCAGAATCGAAATATTGAGAAATTACATGGATGATATTTATTCTATAATTCACAGCCCCGACATATGGAACGAAAATAATGTTTACATCATATCTTCCACAATGGAAACTTTCGTTCTCAACTCATCCACTACTGAACTGCGGAACGATTCAGCTCTCGTGGTTTGGAGTAAGCGATGCCCTATACCTGTGGTCAACATCACCTTAGATTATTACAGCGCTTTCGAATGGTTATCTTACCTAGTATCCAAAACCGACCCAACCTATGATTTTCATGAAGAAAACTTGGAAGATATCATTCCAAGTATTACGGTAGAGGGAAACTTATTGGACTTCCTGGGATTTGGAAAACCCATGATGAGTAAAACAGACGTCCTTGAAAACTTTCCTTTAAACTCGTTGGAGTCGTTGAATATAATGATATTCTCCTTGAGATTCATGGAAATAGACTACGATAACGTCGCGTTGATTGGAACCCTGCTGCTGATCATCCCATGGGTCCTCTTGCTGAGCATCAAGGCTTGGAAATTGGTGATGCCCGTAGTCGCCATAAATGACGAAACACTGAGCGATTCTCCGTCCCACTTCCTTGCCACGACGTGCTTCGCAATTATGGGCATGGTTTGGGTTGTCGGCAACTACTGGGGCTGGAAATTACGTCATTTCGTTTATCACTTCCTGGCAGTTATTTTATTCGGATTGTGCGGTGATGAGCTCATGTCTTTGTCGTTTCCCTCAGACACTAGCGTCGCCAACAAATTGAAAATGGTATTTCAATTCATACTGATATTTGCCTCTGTAGAAGGCATATTCTGGGCGACCAAATGTCGAAGATTCCTCTTCATCCTATTCATATCCATAGTTGCGGGCAAAATATTTCAAGGAGCGTTTTCAACGAATAATTTTAAAATCATCTTATCGCTAGCAGTATCTTCGTTGTTTGTAGGGGTCATATCTTTGTGTCCCGTAAAAAACCTGATGTATATAGTGACACTCAATATCACTATCTGCGTATGGATAGTGGCCGGATTTTTTTCAATCAAATTCTTGATTAGTGATTCTGTCCATGACAGATTTATAATGTTCATGTGTCTAATTGAACTGCTAATGGCGTCCATTTTTGCCAACATTTTCTTTTTCACGAATAACACCACCTTGATACTCACGCTGAGTTTTTTCTTGTGTTTGGGGGCTCTTATACCTCTTTTGGGCGGTAGCGATGTGAAATCTCGAATACTGGCTCTCAGCATCACAACAGCGTCTTTCTTTTTGTTTTTTTCATTCCACGGAGAGGGCTTACTTCTCTTCTCATTCTTCATGGCATGCTTCTGCTCCTTCTTGATGGATAAGGAAACATCCAACAGACAAGCAGACGGAATGACCTACTTCTGCATCTTTCCAGTGTTATTTTATACAATAACCATCGTCGCCGCCTGTGAAATGATCATGCCCATTGCAAATACTGCACTTTTTCAGACGTATGTCCTCTCAGAAATCGGAATACGGTACGACTTCATGACTTATGGACTCGTTTACTTCATCAAACTGGGCTTCCTCCTGACACTTTTTGGAGGTACTGCTATAACAAGCCACAAGAAATCTATGGAACTTCCTTTCCTCTTCCTCATTATCGTGGTCCTAAATCTCGTCTCGTTCAGGTAAGATCACTAATACTTATATCAGACCTGAAGTACACTAACAAATGTTGGGATTGCGTTTTATAAATGTATATCAATAATTGATCACAAAATAATTATGTAATAATAATTTATGATACAAAAAAACTATAACACGACAATTATTACCATTGCATGCACCATCCGTTCAATCGCCAGCCAAAGTATTGTGAACCGTGCGAAAGGCTCAAACTCTCATGCCCATGTGATTATTTATATAAATTCCTAACTAGTAATTAAAAGTTTCAATGTAAAATAAAAGAGCAAATTAATATCTCAAAAATTGAAGGTATAAACAACTGTTCGCACACTGAAAAGAGTATGGGAGAAATGCAAAATTTCAACAACAATTTGATTCGTAAAAGGTAAAATCAGCAAAATCCTAATGATGCAGAAGTCCAAATATACTGAACTTGAGAATGACTGATTATGATGTTGAGGGATATTATACTTTTTTATTCATATTTTAAGATTTATCAAAACAAGAGTTATGGATTCATCGTGTTTTATAATGTCTACCACTTGCTTTTTGCAGAGATGTTATGGTGGTATTTTGAACAATTAAACCTAGCGATTAAAAAGGTGATACAATCGATTTAATTCAGTCTTGTTCTTACCAGGTAGGTACGGTTAGAAGGAACGCGTATGAGTATACACGTATCAGATTCACTCGTATGTTACCACCACCTATGTATTCCTCATATTGGCCATAAAACTCCATATCAACAACATTTCCCACAAAAGATATAGCAAACTAATGATGATTCTCAAATGTTTCAGGACCTACTTGCACATCTTGATAATTCCAGAACGGCTGTACCACATGACCAAAACAAGATTGTTCATAAAGCACATCCTCATGCAAACGATAGCAACCGTTTTCTTCTATATGTACCCATTCATCCAAATCATGTTAAAAGGCAGCTTCTTCATGATTTGCCAAGGCATGAAAAATATTGGGCTGGAGCCTATCAAACAATGAGAACTGAATATTAAAGATGAATGTCTTGTGTGATCAAACTTTTTGTCTTGGATTAAGGTATTCCTAAACTACAACCAATCAGTAACTAATTAGTTATAATTTTACTTAGCCCAAACTACTGTTGCTGACTGTACATCCAAACCGAAATTGTAATGCTCGAGCAAACACAAGCTCATACAACAAAAGTAAGAACGATGAACCAGTACCCATTTTAGCAACCCGCATGCTGTGAAAAATTCAAAATGCTCACTATTCTTTTGAAAGGCATATAGATTGGTGGAAACGTCACAATATCACATATTATTAGGGCTTTCCTAAATTACCTTGGAATCCATATTAGGGTCGAGTTTCTTGTGTCTGTTACATAAACTGTTTCATCGGTTAATACCTAATCACTGGGTGGCTCATACGTAGACTGTTTGGGATGAGATAATGAAAAAAGAAAAAATTAAAGAAAACACTAACAATAATCTAATCAGTAGATAATGGTATGTCAATTCAAATTCAACATTCCACATATTGTAGCACAAAGCCATGAATGAATTCCATGTAGGTTAAACCAACAGCGCTTTTACTGTGTGCTGCAAAGATGAGCTCCAGAAAATGTTCGATTTTATGCTATATTATTGCTATCATGAACTAATAACTAATTATAATTAGTTCAATACGTACACTATTTGAGACATCCGGCTCCGGACGATCTGTGGCGATTGTAATGATATTTGCTGGTTTGTGAACTTACTCCCTCTGCAAAGCGGAAATAAGTGAAAATTCCAACGAGAAATAAATTCAGATTGCACAATTCAAATGCATTGCTTCAATCACGTTTAAGAGTTAGGCTTAAGCATTTATACTCTCCAGGAACCGAAGAATGTCTGCAAATAAAAGATCTTTCAGGAACAGATTAAATTTAATAGGGTGAATTCTCACCTCTAAGTGAGTGAAAAAATAGGGTAGTGCCCTTCACAAACTGATTTTATATCAGGTTAAAAATTGTACCTATGCCTGAAAATTGGGTTATGAAAATGTTCTTTAAAATCAGGCGAGATATTTATTTTGAGTCCCCTTTCAAATATTTGATCTACTTATTTACAAACTGCTGATTATTATTATTACTCCGAATAATATTTGTTTGAATTAGTTAAATATGAAAAATTAACTTCATTTTGTAGCGAAGAAAGAGACAATTCAGATCATCCCGCTTGTGAACTCGGAATAGTTCTAAAACAGTTGTTTAGCATTAATCTAAAATTTCTTTAAACTATTATTATTCTGTGATGAAGAAGCTGTAAAACAGATCATTTTCCACAGAAAACGTTTTAAGCTCACTAGACCGAGAACAGTAAAACAGCTGTATCACCTTACAATATGCAGGTTTTCCATGATTCTGGACTTCACTCGTAATTATGTCAACACCTCATAAATGAAGCGCGTGGCAGTGTAAATCAAAGTTTTTATTATTGCCTGATTCTTTATATTCCACGGACATGTCCGCAAGTGAAAACCATAGTGTGCTTTCCACCAATAAAAATCGACAAAGGCAGTGGGCACTTAACCGGTTTGGTCAGTACAGGGTGCTGGATAACCATCTCTGTCCCTCCCCACCTAGCGATAGGTGTCAAAACAGAGATTTACAACTTAGTGACTAAAAGGGTGGAGGAATTGAGGGGGTGTAACGCGAATTATGGTTCCATCCTGATAACGTGGGAAATGGTTGGTACGCACGCCAAGCGAGCGATACCACTTAGGAATGAAATCCGTGTGCCTGGAAATAGGTGAAACTTCAGTTATACTTTATTGTTCTGAAGATTATTATCTGGGAATCGGAATCAATAGCAAAAGGTTGAGGCACCAGATAGCATTTTAACGCTTTGAATCTAAGTCAATATTTCAGAGAGATTAAAGCGTGAATGCCGTTTCTTGGTGACTCAAAACAATAACACACTCAGTGCTTTCAGGTTACGATAAAAGTGCATTAATGAGTTAAGAATGTTGGTATAATGTTGATAAATAATATGCCCTGTACAATCAGTTTTAAAGAACGATTTTCAGTTTAATATTTTCAAGATAGAATCTTGAATTGATCAAAAAAGGAAACCCCTTCTACCTGTATGGAACTTTTCTATTGAAATTAATGAGCTCAACTTTTTGAATCATTAGTCAACCATATCTTACAGGACATTGTTATGCCTAAATTTACAGCGTTATTTTGTATTAACAGCAAAAGGTTAAATTGAGTGATTTAAATTATTTTAACCGATTCGATAAATAGAATATGATCACAGAGCACGACCAATCGTTCTTGGAACAGGTGTTTGAGTTATGGGTGGAAGAGAAACCAAGTTATCAATTAACGCGGCTGTGGCGTGCAAGGTGATTTTGAAATATATTGACATAACTGTTGACCATTGATAGGCTGAATTTCCTCATCATGAATGAAAAAGATTAAATTAAAAAACACTGCAAATTCTTTCACTGGGGTTTATTATTCAATTGGCTTGCGTTCTTGATTTGAATTTCTACTAAGCTTTAGAGTGTGCGTGTTTCACAGGTGATGGAGCGATAATTGAATTTCAGGAGATATGCATAGAGCACGTAGATCTGTTCTCAAACAAAATACCTATTTGGATTGATCAGTTGATCGTATTTATGTGCCTCCTGAAATTCAATAATCGCTCTATCACTTGTGAAACACGCACACTCCAAAGCTTAATATAAATTAAAATCATGAACGCAAGCCAATTGAATAATAACCCCAGTGAAAGAATTTGCAGCATTTTTTTATGGTTATCAGAATGCTTCAACCCGTGTGTCGGCTACAAAGCCTTTTAGGAGTTTACTCCAGTATCCACATTACTACATCACTACGTCACTAGGTTGCTGCTATCAAAACAAAAACAATAATAAACCAAAATAACGCAAATGTTGGCACCATAAATCGGGCCATACATCGGGAATGGTTTGACCTACAGACCTAGGAAGGGGCTCATTCGATTCCTCATGGAAAGTTCTTCAAAAAAAGTCCAAACTTAGGCCGCTTTGACTATTTTTGAGGTTTTTAGGGATTTTACAAAACTTTGACAACCCATAAAGGGCACTTTAAATTAAGTGAGAAAGCTGGCTCCAGAATTGGGGCTTTGTCGGACCAATATTGATTTTTCCTGAAAATTTCAGATATTTTGCTCCAGCCGTTTGGGAGAAATCTTGCTTACGGCGTACGACGTAGTTAGACTTTTTTTTTCAAGAGCGATTACAATGGTTTATTATTGAATAATAAACCAAAATCAATTATTGGCATTCTAATGATGTACTTATGGTTTTTAAAAATCGTTGGAAGTTTGTGATTAGGGGCCTTAGGGAGTCAAATAACTCATGTAGCAATTCTTATTCCAATTTCATTTAAAACACCATTTCAAATAAAACGATAGGTCTAAAATATAGAAGTATATGATTTTTGAGATTCAATTTACATCACATTTTTGATCTCGCGCCTCTGGATTGATTTTGTACATATGTCTCTCATAAAAAGCAAGATTGACAGATTGGTTTATTTCCACAAAAATGATTTCAGCAAGAAAGAAGATTTCATTTTTGCAACTGTTCATGTCCCCCTTCTAAACATTAATTTTAAAGCTAAAAATAGATGGAAGGGAGTAAAACTCTTTTTTCAGTTCAGGGGAAAGAAATGTGATGAAGGGTGAAACCGACCTCGAGTTACTCCAGCCAATTGCTGTTCGTTGAATGAAGCACTTTCAGTATATCATCGCGAACAAAGACGTCCAGCAGCCCCTTGGTAGTACCAGCGGGAAACCATTTATTTCTCTACGACTGTAAAGTGGTTTGTAAGATAAAATGGGATCGTTCAAAGTAACCCATTTTACACTTCAGCATTCCTGTAATCAAGCAAGTTGGAGTGATCAATCTTTCGAAAGTTGTGGACTCTACTCCAATGACGCCCTTCTGCAGCTCGGTTGCCTTATATACGACAAAGTTTTCCGGAAGACGTTTAATCAAGGGTAAGTAAGATTGTTTCAGGTTCTGAAACCAAAGTTTCCTCGAGATCCGTAGATAGCGGGAAGCCTCTACGTCCTCAGATCTTCTCGATTTAATCAAGGAGGAGGCGTTAGCATTTAATTACGTTGATTAGGGGGCGCTTTTGTCTTTGACAAATACCCGGTCGGATTAGCCGCTTCCTGGATGAGACTGGAGTCGCCGCCGCTTGTCAAAGGGCCAGGTGATAAGAGGGTCGAGTTATTACCCGGGATTACCGCGGTGAAAGCCCCCTCTCCACTTCCTTTCACCCTTAGAAAGGGCTCCCTTTCACCCTAGAGAGGTTTTGGACATTTGCATGGACCCTGCAGTTACTTGTCTCTTGGGGATATCCCTCCGTGAGGAGCGGCCAATTATCAGATTTAGGGGGATTCGGGAAGCTTCTGAGCTAGGGAGCCCTTCCCTCCGTATGTGGGTTCCTTGACGTCAATGAACCTTTATATGTCAAAGGTAAATTTAAGAGGGCTTCAATTCCAAGACTTCTCAGTAATTCAAAGCAAATTAAGGTGAATAACCTGATCATATTTTATAATCAGACCTTTCAATAAGGTCTCGTCTATCAATTTTTAACTTTTCTGCAAGATAGTTAAGTGAATAAATTACTAACTTCTAGAAAACAGTATTCAAATTATAAGATTACCACCCTCACCAATGTGCACCAATGCAATCATCTGCATAATCTTCATTAAATCATATGGAAGAAATGTAAATGTGTACATTCTGTCATATGGTTCTACATCACAAGATTCTCCTACTTGCAACTTGTTCGGTAAAGTATAGCTGTATTACTATTGCGAAGTTTTATCTCACTATTTCGGAATACAAATATTTTTTCCAACAACTGGTAAGGTCTTCCATGTTCAATTAACTATCTTGAGTTCTGTCCTGAGGAGCAGTACCGTCCTAGGTTTGGACTGACACTAAAACTGTAGTGATTTGCCATTCACGATATACCATTGATGAGATTAGTTCAGTATTCATTGATTTAACAAACAGGATAAAATTCCAAAACACAATTTCGAAAAGTGAATGAACAAATTTTTTTATTAGAGGTTCTCGCTGTTACGATTTAAATCTGAATCTTTTTCGATGGGAATGAACTCAAAAGTTGTTACTCACGAATAAAAATTTTGTTTATTGGTTTGTTCATTTGTTTCAATGTTTTAATTCATTTGTTGAATTTGACTGATGAGAAACACAATAGAGATCGAGAGACACGCTGTTAGTGCAAGATCTTATTTTAGGAACGATCTGCTGCACACATCACTTGTTCTTTCAATTTTGCATGCTCTTAATATACAAACTGAAACTAAAAAAATTAAAAATATGAATAAAAAAATAAAAATAAAACATCGACTTAACCCAACATTAATTTTATATTCACCATGCCCCAAATAATTATCTATAAAATAATCCAATCTCAAGATTGCATGAATATTTCAACAGCCTGGCCGGCTCCTTGGACACTGCCATCGACCTTAATTTCGGGTCTACTAATGAATTTGAAACCAGAATGCGTTGTCTAATTTTTATTGTAGCCTTGTTATCACCAGAAATTTATTCTAGTTTATTATGTATGCATGTATATGATTATATTTATATTCAAAATGTGAATTCTTTCGCAGCCTGGCTGATTAGTAATGACAATACACAGAACATGAAAGATGAAAAAGAGAAACGCATCGAGCAGTGGGTTGCATTGATTTGTTGAATTGGTCGATTGACTACTCTTCTCACACAATTGATTGAGGTTTGGTATTTTGCCGAAACAATATGTGTGGATATGTATCTTATGAATAATCAATTAAGCCCATGTTAAGCATCCAAACTTTTCAACATGGGCCGTTCGCTGCTGTTTATATTCATTAACTCAGTATTCAAAAGTACAAAGTAAGGTATCCAAAATTACAGTTTGTGTGCTCATAAAGTTTTCACATTTTGAAACAATATACTAGTAACTTCAATTGAATGATAAAAATTCTATGACACCTATGTTATCATTCAGATGCAAGACTGAATATTTTCTTGATCATAATTCCTTAAGAATCGATACCTACCACTTTAACAGCGACTTTATATAAATAGTTATTTTTTGAAAGTCACGCTGTTATTTATATAGCTAAACATGAAATGACGCTATTTTTCTATATTGAAATATCCATTTCCTATCGAAATTGCGAAAATTCCTATACTTGCTTCAAAACGGCACATCAAAATAAAATAGAGACATCTCTTTATGCTTAAGACCAAATAGGTATGTTCATATTGAGGGTATTAATTCGTAAAACTCTGTTCTCACTTTTGTGATTATGAAAAGTAATAGCTTAGTAATTTAGGTAGTTCTTTTTTCCGTGTAAAATATTTAGGAAAATGGATGTTTTGTTCTTCGAAGGACAGCAACTCAGCTAATTACTACGCTTCGCCGTCAGATTTTCGGGGATTATCATTTTAAGGAGAATGAGAATAGAGAGTAAGCCTCGAAAGCTGTGTTTACAAACATGTTTGTTGTCAGGACATGTTCTCACAGATATCAACGCCTTCAAGTAGGAGTCGACATACGTTGCGGTTCTGCGGTCCATAGCATATTTATAGTACTGATGCGGTAAGAACGATTGAAATTTATTTGATACCGATTTAACATTGATTTGTGCGAGATCTGGCTATTTGAAAGACATTTTCTCCCTTTTTCTTAATGATTGAGGAGTTTCATGTTTACGCATGCGCAAAGCGTTGTATTCATTCCTCAGAAATTTACCTGGTAGGAGACTGTCTACAGTCATACCCGCACACTCTTTGAAAATTACTTCAATATCGAATGAAAACTATGCTAGCTTGTTACTAGGATCTGTGGGTACACGACAGACACCCACAAAGACACAAAACGAAAGTTCCTTAGAATCTGGTGGAAACTTAGATTTTGACAGTTGTAAAACTTGTTCATCTCTAGAAAGCAAATATAAAGCTTCCTCTACCGGAAAAGTCCCAAGCAATATATTGACAACAATAATATCATTAATAATAACTTCAAATGTTCCCCGGAATCGCCATTAAGCTGAAGGCGGATCGGAGGACCAACAGAACAATAAAAGTTCCCTTTGAAGATCATATTGTTCGACACCCATTTTTCTCCCCGAACATCCACATTTTACGAGGCTCCCCGTCGCCCTCCGAAGGAAGTGAATCATCTACGTGAAGGTGTCGTGGGAAAGATAAAGTGTGGACTGCCGTGGCAGAGCGGGGAAGTGAGTATTTACTACATATTGCATCGTCAGTGCTATCGGCGGCCAGGTTGTCGGGGGCGGCTGTCTGATTGACCTCCCTCTCAGTGGAACCCCCACCTTTAAAACAGCCATTCCACCTGATATTATAGCTCGGAAACGGATTCCCCCGAGGGAATATCTCTTTCTGTCCTTAGTACCCTGGGGTAGCTATTGTTTCGGATGGCGGTCCAACAATCCGGGAAGGAAGTTGGTATTAAAGTTTTATTTGGCGGGAAACCATTTTACTGATCCCCAGCCGCAAGACAGAAAAAAAGGACGATATCAATCGAATGATGAAAGTATTGTCGGGAATTCTCGTTATTTCGTGACAATTGAGTCTATCATGGCCTATCAATCGTTAGGACTCCAACGTTTCACTAATCCCGGAGTCAGGGTTAATTTTTGCGTTCTAGGACAAATTTCAACCTCTTCTATTTCTAAACGTACCTGCTTTAAAATGGGAAACTTGGATTTTATTGCAGAGAATGGACAATATTTTCATAATTTCAAATCAAACTGTATACCAAAATCAACTCCCATTTTCGGGCTCGTCAATTACCACAGAAAAGATGAAGAGTTCAAGGAAATTTGAAGTTACCAACCGCCACTAAGTAGATGAGTTACTTTACTATAATCAAAATGAAAGGATTATATCAATATTGTTGTGGATTTATGATCCAATTTTTGTATTGATGAGCCAATGATATACCATCGCCATAAGGCAAATACCGCAGCAAATATAGGTAAACGTGTATTGGGAATCTAAAAAACAAGTCTATAAACTGCAATGTCTTCTAATAGCACTAATTGCAGCCACTGGTGTTACAACTTTATTTGTTAATCATCATAAAATAGGACTTTCACAATTTCAATTGTTTATCGTAATCTGTCATCAGAAGAAACGAAATTATCCTATCTAATAGATGATTGACCTTTTTTCTGAAAAGCAATTTTACAAATTACGAAATAAGGGAAAATTCAAGGTTTGTTTTTTTAACTTTCACTATGAACAAATATTTTTTCAAGAAGCAAGAACATTGAAAAAGCTCAGCTGTCCTAGTTTAGTTGATTTTATGTTTGAGAAATGTTTCTGATAGAAAAGTGAGTTTAAATGCTGAAAAACTTGAGATTTTTTAAACAAAAATTAGGTTATTCGCTAGGAAAAATCATACAAAGTGATGCCTTAAAAAGTTTGGGGAAGTTAATTATGGGACTAGATGTATTTCTTTAAGAATTCTCGGAGGTCCTTCTTCCGAATGTAAAACTTAGTAAAGGCCTGAATTATCATCGATTGAAGAATTGATATTATCTGGAAACTCTTATTTTGGAAAGATTGAATAAAATGAATTAGCTTCATTAATATTGATTCAAAAATTCTTAATGGCTCATCTAAAATATTGAATAAGACCAATCCCAGAGTTCAGCGACTTGTAGATAGTTCCCGATGAGGGCTCAAAAGACAAACAGACTATTAGGATGGAAAAAAAAAAACGGATATAGAGGAAAAAGCTCTAATGATTTCGAGCGTAAATTGATATTATAGATAATTAGTACATTATTATTATTATTATTGATATTTAACATTATGTAATCGAAGATTGTTGATCATTTTTTTATTTTCTGTAGGGTACTCATGGGAAGAGATCATGGAATGTATCTAATTTTGGTGGAATTTTCTGTATTGAGTGAATTAGCTCCTGGATAATACCCTACAAATTTCGTTATAGTACTTATATCTGCTTAATTGACATTTTCTGACCTCGATTATATTTTTTCATGTTGCTATTATGAAGTTTGATGCATACACTTGAACTGCAAATGGAATCTCTACAGACTCATATGATGACTACCCATCTAGATGGGGGAAAGATGATGTTCCGTTCTTCTCTCTACATCACACCCAACTGATCCGTCTACGAGACCCTCTGAAGGATTTTATTAGAAAAGCAATGTTCACGCGCATTGATCCAAAATGGGGCAGTCATTGACAGTCAAGGATTTATTTAGTGTAAGTCCCTGGCATTAGAAGACTGCTCCTTGGCACTGGTTTATGACCGCTCCAATATTCAGGCTTCGTTCGATGAGCCTGTGGAAAGTAGTAGTGTAAATAGTACAAAAATGATAATGACCATCTTTATTCTTCCTTTTGACATTTCATGTCTTTGCTATGGCACACAACCAAATTGTCGTTATGTCACGTTACGTTACGTAACGAAATATGATCAATGATTATTATGATTCTTAGAAGTGAGGTAGGTAGGTTCCTATACGATTGTAGCTGAAATTTGGCTATATGATTATTATGATTTGGCTGATAGCCTCCTTAGGACGTGAACAATAAGGTGCAGAGGGTTTTGATCAACTGAGTGGATCCTGAAGCTAACTTCTTTCCTATCAACTGTGGAAAGCTGAAATTTGGCTGGTAGCCTCCTTAGGACATGAACAATAAGGTGTACAGGGTCTTGATCAGCAGAGTGGCTACTGAAGCTAAAAATATGAGCTAAAAATATTAATTTTTGTTTTCTTTATATTGAAAAAAATGTAATTCACAGAGGAAACAAGATTGCTAGAAGATGGAAGGGAAGAAGGAGGGAGGGGAAAGACATGAAATGTCCTAATGCGTTGCAGACTTGTATGCAAGAATTTACCACAGATTCGGATTTTAGCATTTTTCCTGTGGGATCGTAGTGAAAATAATTAGCTATCAATTACTAATCAACTTATATGATACAAATCCGTTTGAGGATTGAATCAGCCCTTTACGACGAATCATGAAAATGAAATCACCGTGACAGCTGCCGGATCTTTCGTTCAGGAAAAACCCTAATTTGGTAAGCTCAACGCAATTCATAATGGAAAGGGTTGTCGAGAATATTGGGACAGGCGAGAAAGCTGAAAGACGAGCGCGACATCCAGGAAAAAGTCTTTTCAGCTTCGCCTAATTGCTTCTCCGTTGAATACAAGGGAAGGGGCGAGAAACTCATTATAAGACGGTAAAGAACGGAGACTTCGTGTAAGTGAATCTTTCCGGGTTCCAAGGAGTGGTGGGTATTACACGTAAGAAGATTACCAGCCAACAGCCCTTCTCTTAATTTCGGATTGGGATTTTATAATTGTATTTTAATACCGTAGGGAGGATTTTCAGAAATAAGGGAGCCTTCCCCACCCCGTTCTGTTACTCGGCGAAGGATTATCTTCCGGTAAAAAGGATTGTAGAACACTTTGACAGTGAAGGAAGACATTTTGAATAAGGATTACTGTTAGTCAGGATAACTGTCAGCCAGGTGTGTACAGTATCCACTGATATTGAAATTCTTACAGCTATTGTGTTTTTA
Source organism: Creontiades dilutus (assembly GCA_031894815.1). NCBI lineage: Eukaryota > Metazoa > Arthropoda > Insecta > Hemiptera > Miridae > Creontiades > Creontiades dilutus. The sequence continues at coordinate 604,678 of JAVIWC010008575.1, read as the reverse complement.
CTATCAAACATAGGAGGGATGGGAGAAGTCATACCTATTCGGCCAGAAAAGTTTTTGTATGACTTCCTAACTCTTATTTTCCAAGTCCAAAATCCAAACGAAACTTCAAAATCAATGGAAGATATTGCAAATTGACCGAAATAAACTGGAACTGACAAAAATGATGGCCTCTAAGTTGTAGTTCCTGCAGGTTTCCATTCGCACGATAACTAACTTTCAAGATTAATTATTAAAGACTATTGGGTAGTGGAATCAGAATAATCACAAAATAAGAATTCCTCTTCATGTAGTACAGGTATGTACAACGTCTTTGCCCCTATAATCATCCACACTTTGCATTTCATAACCAACGCATATCGGTTCCATATTCTTAAGGTTCGTAAATAGTTCCGATGTGATATCCTCAAACATATATTGATTGCAGAAGGACAGTCGGTGCCATCTCTCACTAATGGGAGATGGATAGGGAATCGGTTCCCTTTACTCTTGGTCTGTATTAAAATTGTGGCTGTATTACGAGACTATGAACTACAGCTCGTTAATTCTCAAATGTTGATACAAATTGCTCAGTGGTTCAACGTAGGTTCTTGCCGTCCCGATGAGCAGGGTGGATGCTGCGAAGTTTCATTAGCTTAATGAGGCCATGGGTGGCGGAAGGGTTGTAAGCCGCTTATAGAGGTCTTGATTACTATACCGAAACCTAAGTCCCTCAAGGAAGGATGGAAGGGGGTTGCATGGAAAGTAATTATAGCTTAGACCCCCTGATACGTCCTTTGGGGATAGCCGGGATGTCAATAAGGGAACTAGCGCCATTTCACGGTTTCGGGTTTGTTGTTGATCGTTATCAAAGTACCGAGTGGGCGAATAAGCTACTTGACTCCTTGAATCCCTCATTTATAATTATTTATATTCGAAGTAATAAAACCTATAAATTGTTTATATAGTGGTTGATCATTATTATATTTATACCTAATAATTAAGTTGTAATACTTGGTACGATAGTAACTGTTCAACTACCCTGCAGCTCGAGTCAGGCCAACCTTAGAAGCAATAAAGTAAAATGCAGTCAGTGTTTAAAGTTATCTAAGTAATTGTGATCAATTTGAATTTTGTTTCCGAGCTGATCAAATCGTGTGAATCAATAAAACATTCTGTTCCTATTTTCATTAAAATATTATTACAACTCAATTGTAAGTATTGGTTTATGGAATTGGTGAACCCAAACAACTCCTGTCATATTTGTTGATTACTTGCAGGCTCTGATCTAATACAACAATGTTAAATGTATTATAGAAGGCTGAACAAGCAACATATATAATATATTATATTATATATCCTACCTCCTAGTTACCTTAAACTTACTTGACACGATTCTGGTCATTCTGTTCGCTACCGACCTCCAGCGAATATTCAGTGCTACCTTTGGTGGGGAATTTGGAGAATGACTAACGGGGGAAGGGGGTTGAGTACTGAATAACTAGTTTGAATCTGTTTGGGAACTTAGAATAGATATTACACTTTTTTGTGGTCAAATTTAATGTCATATACAAACATTTTAGCTCCTTTTTCAGGTCATATTTACAAGGGTGTTCAGTCATTTCATGACGTTTTTCAAGGCATTTCAATCCGAACTCCAGTAATGAGCCTGTACTCACCCCAGGTTGTTACCTAAGAGATACGAATATATTCATTCTTATCTTGATTTCCGAACTTGTAACTAATTTCCTATTATATGTGACATTATTTCATTTCCAAACTTAACATGGTTCATTTCTAAACTTTACACGCTGTCAGTTGTCTACTCACCAAGCTTACCAAACTAAGAAAACTACAGACTTCATTTTTCAACTTTACAACTTCCACATTTGGATTTGTGTTATACGGAATCTGAAGGGCGAGGCCGTTGTAATTATCACAGGAGCCCCAGGCCATCTTCAAGGTTTATCTCGAAAACTCCAAATTTAATGAATGAACACTTTCATCGCTGACCATCCATCATTAGGAGGGGAACATTATGAACAAGACACCTCGTGTTGGTTTCCCGACCTACAGAGCGAAGATGATGAGGGGCGGATGAGAGTAAGGATTGACGGTCATGTTACGCCTTATCCAACAAAAGCGAAGGGAGGCTAGGATGGCCCCTACATGAAGACATTATTATCTGTTGCTCTTTCCCATGATCCCGAACTGCCCTCGGTGTTGCTTGAAACAAAAGACCGTCCGGGTTACCGCAGAGTGAAATATGGCAGAAGGGGCGAAAGGTGGGTAGAACCTGAGCTCCGTCGTTCACCCAGGGAACAATAGCGGTCCCCCACTGGATCCCTAATGTCGAATAATGCGCGGGCAAGTATTAATTATGTTCGGGTCATTAGGAGGTGTGTGGTTCGGTCATGTCGTGCTTTCCTAACATCCATTACGATTGTCAGTTAGAAACTTTTTTTTTTTCATTTCTCCCTTCATTGGCTATTTATTAGTGCACCTCGTAGCAAGACTGTAAAAAACAGTTCATTGTTCGTGAAGATGGACGGCCGTAATACAAACGACTACTGTCGTTCATGTAATGTTCAAAATGTTAAACCGTAACGACAGGCAGGATCTTAAAATGATAGCTGTTAGGAAGGATAGTTTCCAAACGTACGCTGAGCGGATACATATGAGAACCAAAGGTGTGACTCTGTGATTCACTCAGTACCGAACGACATTCTTCTCGCTCTAGTTATAGAAAATATAATCAAAAAAACTGTATTATTGTAGTTTTGTGTTGCAACCATCCCAAATGATATAATAGAAAAGCCCCCATTTTTCATGCTAAGTTAATGTGTCAAGTAACGATATTTCAAAAAGTTGGCGGATGTTTACCAGGAAAGCGCTTTCTCAATAAGTGAATTCAGTCTCATATAATTTACGTCAGGGTCCTTTCTCTTAATAACAAAATAATATTACATATTTTTATTTTTGAGATATTCCCTAAGCATGTTCTGAATCATTTTCATACTTTACTAGTGACTGCGGTACTCATAAGTTCAGCACTCTCCAGCTCTCTATTCTCTATTCTCTTAGCTAGATAGGCCAACAAGTAGGTATTTTCTCAATCATATCGGACGAATTATCCAATTGTTTTTATGGCCAAAATCGTGATACGTACTGAAGAAAAACTTACCGAATAATTCCACAAATTGTTATTTATTTATAACAAAAAATATAAATTTATTAACGTTTTCAACTTTTTACTCCTAAGAATGACAATTTTCCGAGTGAAATGAGAGCGGACTGATCTGGGGCCCATCCCAGTTCGATTTTTCCTCCAATTTTCTAAACAATTACAGACCATTTGCCTATGTAAATCCCAAAAAATCACGTTTTTTACCAGTTTTTGCCTTACAGTTATGGGATCAGGTTAGCAAGAAGTTACCACCAACTGGAACACAAGTGAAGACCGTGTGTGAAATAACGGATTTCATAGCATCAATCATAAGGTCCTTAACAACCTGTACCACGGACAGCGTGCGGTTGACGTACACTGTAGATTTTGAATCTACGGGCCTTGAAACGTAAAGTGACAAGGTTTGAGGGAGGTTTATTAAAAATATTTACTAAACGATTAAAAAGGCTTATTATTGAAAATAAAAAACCCAAAAACGCATATGGAAAGTTCAAAAAACCCCGGTTTTTTTTAATTTTATTCAAAATCTGCCAGATACTCATTATGGGATCTTGAGTAAATGCAGGGGTGCCCACATGGGGGGGGGGGGGGCTGTGACGTAGACCGCCTCATTGAAATTATTGGGGGGGGGGGGGTAAAGCTGATTGAAATAGTGTTTAGCGTGACGACATTCGAAAATATTTTATCCCATACAGGATGTCGCAGGAGGTATGCACAATCCGACTCCTACTTGTTCTACAACTCATTTCCGAACAAAAATCCCGCGTACCAATTTTTTGCCAGAGACCTCGTTTCCGAGCTATTCGCGATTCAAGATTTTTTTCGTGTTTTCGATCTTATGTCATTAAAACTATCATAACTCCCTCAATTTTGGAGATAGCTGAAATTTGATGACACCGTTGGAAAGAGCGTTAATTTGTCTATCTATTTGATGCCGGAAACCTTTTTTGATGGCATTGAAGAATTGCGATTGCTGCGCGAAATGGCAGTTTTGTCCAAATCTTGAAATCGCCTGTTTTTCATCTCGCCTAGAAACCTCATGAATGCTTGACGCAGAACTGTGCAGGCCTCGTAAAACGTGTGCCAAAATGTCAGCTTTCCAACGGTGTAGTCGTTTTGGTTTTTAAAAATATTTTTAGTTAAGGCAATGGTGTTTAACTGCAGAAAAACGTGTGTTTTCTGTTCAAATTGAGGTTTTTCCAAAAGTCTAGACGAAAAAAAGTTGGAGGCGGGATATACGTAACTTTTCTCGCTGAATCGAATGTTGACAACGCCAGACCTCTCAAGCGACGATTTATGTTAATTTTGTTGGATGCACAAACCCGTTGGTTTGTGAACAGCGTTTACGGCATTCCTAAGCTGTCCGGCCAAAGTCAGGATAATCGAAGAGCCGAGAGACGGCTATTGTTTGTCTTCATTTACGATTGATTGCGATGAGTTGCATTAATCTTTTTGCTGACACTATGGGTGGACCCTTATCAATCCAGGCTTCCGTATCTTTACCAACTCGTCCCT
>JAVIWC010008561.1:0-89469 GCA_031894815.1 Creontiades dilutus | reverse complement strand
TATGAACGACAGATATTGTGAAGGGCTGCGAAAGCGTTCAATTCTTGAAATCGTCAGAAGGCTGGAAGTATTCTGCAGTTTCACTGGTAAGTCATCATTTCTGATTTATTTATTACTTAGATAACTACGGGCAAGCCCAATTACAAAGAATAAGAAATAAGTTGATACGTTTCGAACAAGGAAGCACATCTGTATTCAAGCCCAAGCAATGTACAGGTACTTGGAACATTAAATGGGGTAATGAGTTTTTGTCATAGATTTGTTTTCCGGCTGAATTCAAGGAAATTTTTGCGAAAGTTTTGGTTTATTATTCAATAATAAACCATTGTAATCGCTCTGGAAAAAAATTCTAACCCCCCTGAAAATTTCATACCATGAGGAATCGAATGAGCCCCTCCGCAGATCCGTAGGTCAAACCATTCCCGATGTATGGCCCGATTTATGGTGCCAACATTTGCGTTTTTCGGTTTATTATTGTTTGTTTGAAACCTAGTGATGCCGATAGCGTCGAGTTGTAGTGAATGTGGGTACTGGAGTGATAGCCGACACACGAGTTGAAGCATTCGGATATGCATGAAACGCTGATAATATATAGGTAAATATTATTCAATATTATTACTGGGGTAAATAAGTATTCTTCCACTGGGGTTTATTATTCAATTGGCTTGCGTTCATGATTTGAATCTGTACTAAGCTTCGGAGTGTGCGTGTTTCACAGGTGATAGAGTGATTATTGAATTTCAGGAGATATGCATAGAGCACGTAAATCTGTTCTCAACCAAAATACCTATTTGGATTGATCAGTTGATCATACTTGTGTGCCTCCTGAAATTCAATAATCGCTCTATCACCTGTGAAACACGCACACTGCAAATTCTTTCAGTGGGGTTTATTATTCAATTTTATTCATTTGAGTTGCATTCATGATTTGAATTTCTGCTAAGCTTCGGAGTGTGCGTGTTTCACAGGTGATAGAGCGATTATTGAGTTTCAGGAGATATGCATGGACCACGAAAATCGGTTCTCAACCAAAACACCTATTTGGATTGATCAGTTGATGATATTTGTGTGCCTCCTCTACATCAGTCTACCTTTGGCTACATCGTTTAAATTTGGATTTGGGGAAGTTTTAACGCAATACGAGTTCTAAAGGACTTGATAAATTATAGATGTTTTTATTGTGGGGGGGTATTGAGGTTCATTAAAAAAACGCTGCAAATTCTTTCACTGGGGTTTATTATTCAAATGGCTTGCGTTCATGATTTGAATTTCTACTAAGCTTTGGAGTGTGAGTGTTTCACAGGTGATAGAGCTATTATTGAATTTCAGGAGGCACACAAATATGATCAACTGATCAATCCAAATAGGTATTTAGGTTGAGAACAGATTTACGTGCTCCATGCATATCTCCTGAAATTCAATAATCGCTCTATCCTGTGAAACACGCACACTCCAAAGCTTAGTAGAAATTCAAATCATCAACGCAAGCCAATTTAATAATAAACCCCATTGAAAGAATTTGCAGCGTTTTTTTTTTTTTTTTTCATAAGTTATGAATTGCAAGATTGTTATTGAACTCATCACTTATAATTTCCTACCCCAGGCAAGATTATTGAATTCGTCACCAACGTTCGTCAGCAAAGGAATTAATATTATTTAACTCGGCACCGAAGTCCAGAGATTTGAGATTTTTGAACTCGGCAAGAGTGGGATTCGTCAGCAGCAAGGCATTAGACACCTACAGGATTTATTGCCACCACGTCATACAGTCATTATGATATGTACATTTATAGAACATTTAAAGAAAAAACACAATTAACACAATTAAAAGAAAACAATCGTCACATCCACAGTGTCACAGGGAACGTCTCATTCAGTCATTTGGTTTTCTTTGTTTTCAATTTGTTCTTAATTGTTCAAAAATGATTAGCACGACCGAGGCGGTGACGAATTCATACATCTCATTTTGCCTTCTGGGCCGAAGCCCAGCCTTGAATCGTCATGTTTACTTGATTGGCGTAAACAGGTTACAGAATATTACTGATGCCGAGTTCAACGCTTGCCGAATGCAACGCGTTGCAAGCTAGTTTATCGGTACTACGAAGCAAGTTTCTCTAGAATACTGATAAACAAAATCCAGCGTTCAAGAGGACGAATGGGAACGGTAGTTTCTAATCATTATTTCGTCATTTTAATTTTCAAATGACACCTACAACAACGGACATATCCATTATTGGCTGAAGTAGAGAATAGGTGACCCCTACTTTCGAACATGTATTGAAGTGTACTTTCATCGATATATATAATAATATATCGACACCACTGCCATATATTATGGAATGATTTTCACGACCGTTATATCGATAAAAGTATATTTAATCCGCAGAGACACAAGTGTTAACAAATTCTGATCTATTTGTCCGATCTGATAAGGAAGGGGTCACCTATTCTCGACTTTTATAGGAAAAAATTGAGTAAATGAGGTACTTAATGATGATTTTTGTCATAGATATGTTTTCCGGGATCAAGGAAATTTTTGCGACAATTTTTCTTTTGCCATAAGTTACGAATGTAGCGCGATGCAAGCTTGTTTATCGGTACAGTAAACCCTCTGATATCCGGAATAATGTGGCGCCGGCCGATCCGGATAACAAAAAATCCGGATATGAGGGAGAAATTATTTTTTTAATCAGGAAACAGATGAATACTGTACAACAACTACTGTATACTCAATTTTAGCAAGCCTTAAATACGGAAACGTTTGTTTATTTAATAATGTCAATGGCACACGTCAATGAAGAAGCAGTCCAGTTGCTCAACGTTGGCGACCTACTCCGACGTCTCAAGAGGTTTAAACCTCTGCAAATCTGTGCAAGTGAGTGAAGCCATAGTGAAATCAGTTGAGTGAAACCTCATTGAGACTCAAGTGACAATACAAATAATAGAGACTTGGTTAAGTACCTAGTTAGTCCCTCTGTAATTAAATCAAAAATACTATTATCAAAAAGTATGTTGCTTATACTTCATGTAATAATTAAATTATTGAGAAAAAAAATTCCAAGGCCTTTATAGGTAGAGCTCTACAGTGGACGGACATTACAGAGTTCGTATCACCTCGCCTTGATACGTGAAGTGGCAAAGTTTGAGGAGGGGTTATAAACAATTTTGGTTTATTATTCAATAATAAAAAATTGTAATCGCTCTTGAAAAGACAAATTTTAACCCCACAAAATTTCATGGTTCACGTTTCAAAGGGAGTAGGATCCAAATCTGCAATAACAATTTTTCGATTTCTCCCAAACGGCTGGAGCAAAAATCTGAAATTTTCAGGAAAAATCAATATTGGTCCGACAACGCCCCAATTCTTTAGCGAGCACTCTCACTTCATTTACAGTGCCCTTTAAGGGTTGTCAACGTTTTGTAAAACCCCTGAAAACCTCAAAAAAATCAAGGCGGCCTAAATTTGGACTTTTTTTTTAAAGAAATTTCCATGAGGAATCGAATGAGCCCCTCCCCAGGTCCGTAGCTCAAACCATTCCCGATGTATGGCCCGATTTATGGTGCCATACAATTTTTGTGGATACTGGAGTGAACTCCTAAAAGGTTTTATAGCCGATACACGGGTTGAAGCATTCTGATATGCATGCTCCGTCTTACGAAATTTAAAATTTTCAAATATTTTTCCATTGTAATCGCTCTTGAAGAAAAAAACGCTGCGAATTCTTTCACTGTGGTTTATTATCCAATGATTCATGATTTGAATTTCTACTAAGCTTTGGAGTGTGCGTGTTTCACAGGTGATAGAGCGATTATTGAATTTCAGGAGATATGCATAGAGCACGTAAATCGGTTCTCAACCGAAATACCTATTTGGATTGATCAGTTGATCATATAGGATTGCAAAGGTTTATTTTGGAAAATAGCAAACCAAAACGTCTCGCCCGATATGAACTCAAAGTTTCTGACTCTCAACTATTTTCCCTCCCTTCTCTTGGTCACAAGAGCTGCTTTACGGCTTGACGGTACAATGAAATCGCCAGAAGCACCCATTAAAAAAGTACGTTCCGTCGTCCGCGTCCATCATCCCATATTGGTCCATCTCGCTTTAATCCGGACCCCACATCACCGCGATTTGTTTACGAGTTTTTCATTGACGAACGCGGAGAGTGTGGGCGGGAGAAGGAAGAAATCCGGGGATAAATTCATAGGAACCCCCCTCGAGTGCCTCGTAAAAACCGGTGTTTGTTCGTACGATGTTCTCCTCATATTCTCTCCGGACAAAATTGTCCGGGCAGGTGAGCCTGAAGTTTTATGACCCGTGAAGTCGGGATAAGGGACGAGAAACCGGGTAAGATCGATATGAAACATCTTGCGATTTCCGAGCGAATGGAATTGGTGTACAAAACTTAGAAAAATTTCGTTTGATGGAAAAACCACCATCAGGTTTCGGTATTCAAACTGGTATTCGGTTTTTCAACTGCCTCCCCCAATACATGAGAGATCTATCTACCCTGCACTATGCAAGAAAAATTGTATTTCTCTCTTTTTTTAAAGTGTCTTTACTGATGAAGAAGAAGAAGAACAACAACAAAAGTTTATTGATCAAATAATACAAAATAAATTATTTCTACCGCTTTACAAAAAACGATGAAAATTCTTTCACTGGGGTTTATTATTCAATGATTCATGACTTGAATTTCTACTAGGCTTTGGAGTGTGCGTGTTTCACAGGTGATAGAGCGATTATTGAGTTTCAGGAGGCACACAAATATGATCAACTGATCAATCCAAATAGGTATTTTGGTTGAGAACCGATTCAAGTGCTGTCTGCATATCTCCTGAAATGCAATAATCGCTCTATCACCTGTGAAACACGCACACTCCAAAGCTTAGTAGAAATTCAAATGATGAATCATTGAATAATAAACCCCTGTGAAAGAATTTGCTGCGTTTTCTTGATGAACTGTCTACCTTTCCATCAGTTGCGTTAAAATAGGGATAATTGAGGACATTTTTGAACTATAGAAATGTGTTCATCTCAATGCAATACCTATATCGCACATCTGTCGCCTCGTTCATTACCTGGTACCCCCAGATGAGATGGTGCTCACTGAAGGTGCACAGAGCAAACTTGTTCATTCCTTTTTGGCTCAACTTGGAAACAACATCTTTCACATTTTTTTAACTCACCATGGATGACGGGCAGGTTCTTCTTCAAATTTAAACGTCTTGGCCGCATTCATGCCAGACATAAGTAATGTGTATGGATAGATAATAGTTTATTTAGATGAACAAGAACTGTTGGTCATTAAATTGTAATTAGCAGTGATGAGTGTTCTTAGTTCTTGAGGTATTTTCACTTCTTGCTCTTTTTCCATTGTTGCTGTTGGATTCCATTATTATATGGGTGTCGTTGAAGGTGAATAAGAAATCTGAAAGTTGTGAAATGAGGGTCCGTTCCTAGGAGGTTGCAAGGAAGCGAGACCTTCAGGGTACAATGTCGACTTGCCTCTTGGCTCATGTTCGGATTTGAAGGGGTCCGAGGCGCAGTTCTCCGAATCCAACCGGAGATTCGACGCACATTCGGATCGACGGTTCACAGGGTACCGCTGATCCCAACAAAAACAAGAGGGCCAAAACCCACCATTCTGTTCATGAGCCCAAACTAGGGCTGGGACATCGAGACAAAACATCGATATTGATATCGATGTCGATGTTTGAGTGTTGGCATCGATATTTTATTTTTATTTTATTTTATTTTTTTTATAACACGGGCTTATCAGCCCAATATAATCAAATAATGTATAAACTCAGTTATTTCAGTGGTTGCGCGCAGGCTTCACAAACATGATTAAATAAAGAAAATAATAACAAAAAATATCTCACTGACCAAAGCACTCATCTATAATTTTTTTCAATTTAGTTTCCGTGATGTTAAAGATGTCCACTTCTAGATTGTTCCACTCCTCCTGGCAACGATTCAAAGGAGACCGCAGAAGGTAGTTCGTTGATCCAGGTGAGATCTGGAAGGTCTGTTGGAACCTTGTATTGCGAGGTGGAACAAAGAAATTTATGCGGGAAAGAAGCTCAGGACAGTCCACCACACCACCGACCACTTTATGCAAAAGCAAGGCATCTGACCTTCGCCTACGCTCATTTAGGGGCCTCAAGTTACATAGCCTCAGCGCCTCACCCACATGAAAATCCTCCCATGCAACTCCAGACTTGAACGAGGCAAAACGTAGAAACTTCCTCTGGACCTGCTCCACCTCCATCTTCCCAGTTCCATAAATCGGTGACCAAACTGATGCACAGTATTCCAAGATTGGACGAACTAGGGCAACATAAAGTGCAACAAAGGCCTCCACTGACGAAAAATCACTGGAATTCCTCTTGATGAACCCCAACGTACGCATAGCCCTGCTTCTAATGGACTCGATGTGTGGCCTGAAAGTGAGTGAGCAATCAAAGATAACACCCAGGTCTCTCACCACACTCTATGTCGATATGTCGTCCAATATAGGGTGAAAACATCGATATTATCGAAATGTTCGATATCGATGTCCTTATCAGTTAACAGCATCCTCATCACACGGTTTTTATGAGGAATATTGATGCAAAATCAACAGTTTTATTTTGTGACAAATGATATCTCATTTTAAAGGTATTTCAACGCTGAAGAAGATGGTAAAGAGTTCCACTCATGTAGCATTCGATGATATGAGCAAAGTTCCAAACTAATTTTGCATGAGGAAAAATTATGCAAAAAACAATTTTATTTTCTGACTTGTTATACCTCATTTTAATTTGGAAATTTTTGACAGCTGAAGAATCTTATAATTTGTTTTCCAATTTTGCCCATATACCTTGTTTTATCATCTTCAAGCTGCTTTAGTTAGAACGGATTGAGATATCTCCAATCCGATTTCACCATCGTGTTTAGCGTGATAAAACCTATGTAAACGAGAGTCACCTATTCGGGGGTTTTCGGGTAATTTTCCCCCTCTTGGAAGCCCACGTTAGCCAACAGATCACTGTCCATCCCTGCTATGTCTGGTCTATCTTACATTATGGCTGCGAGACCTGGACATTGAAAGCGATTAACAAGCTGGACGCATTCGAAATGTGATGTTACCGTCGCATGCTAAGAATCTCCTGGGTCACACAAAATAGAAATGAGCAAGTGCTTCGAAGCAGATGACATTGATTTGGTCGGTCGATCTATAGGCGCCATCCACGAGGCTTACGATGATTACGGTCAGGGAAGCAGCAGCAGTTGGGCTTGAAGTTAATGAAAATAAAACCAAATACATGCGTACAAATGCCCCCACCAACCAAAGCAGATTTATCCAGATTGGTCCCCACACTTTGTGTGGGTTGATGAATTTATGTATCTTGGGACACAGATAAATTCTGCAAACCGTATAAGCCTCGAAATTGAGAGAAGGATAGTTGTTGCAAATCGGGCATATTTTGGGCTGCTGAAACAAATGAAGAGGAAAACTCTCTCCCGAACTACCAAGCTCCGTTTATACGAAACATTGATCAGACCCGTCTTGATTTATGGATCAGAGTGCTGGACTCTCACAGTCATGCCCGGGCCGTTTTGGGTGTAAGAGATTGGAAGATGACAGCTTTGAACCGCACTGTCTGGAGGAATTTATTGAAGGAGGCCTTGATCCCACGCGGATTGTCGCGCCACTGAAGAAGAAGTGCTTCGAATGATGGGAAAAGAAAGAGAGTTGTTGGCTAGGATCAAGCGCCGCAAGGTGGCTTATTTTGGGCTTATTGTGCGTGGTCCAAAGTACCAACTTTCCAGTCCAGGTTGATAATACAGGGGTAGATTAAGGGAAGACGAAGGATAGGAAGAAAAACTATGTCATGGCTTCGAAATATTAGGCAGTGGACTGGGTTGAGTGTGGAGGAGTTGTTCCGTGCGGCGGCTGACATAGACACATTTGGAGAGACGGTTGATTCAATGAGATAACGATTCGCCTTGGATTCGAGTGTGGCACTGTTGAAGTAAAAGCTCCAAATTGTAATGCGAAATTCTACCGTTTGTGAAAACAGTTGCGTGACAATATGAGGTATAAAATTCAATTCTCGATCAACCAAAGCAGAGCACGGTTTCATTTTGTGTTATCTCAGTTGTTGGGATTTAATTACTCACCAAAATCCAGAAGATCATTTCATAACAGAGCTTATTAATCATTTGTCCGCTGTTTACCCCTGATCTTGCTTTAATGGCTTTTCAAAGACGGAGTTACAGTTGATGACGTGAAAGAGGATCCCCAATACCACTGGGTGAGTTTCACCACGATAATACGCTTGAGGGGGGTTCACCGGCAGGCAGCTTCCCTAGAAAGGGCGGTGCGCGTATGTATAACGCAAGGTATATGGGACGGATATTAAAGCCGGCGAACGATGTCATGTGTTTGCTCCTCAAGCCCCACCGTAGCCATCAGACCGCTGGATAATTGATGTCTTCAATTAGCAGTAATTAATCCTTCGTTTAATTGAAATACCGTATAATGTTTATTCGGTTCTAATGAACCGCTTCGCTCCCCCACTGGTTGGATGTTCGTTTCACGGCACATGTTCCTACCGCGCATCCCCGATAAACCTGAGTGCATTTGCATCGATTTACGGGGAGGCTTTGGGGTTTTGTGAGTATAGAAGCAGAGTTAGTGCCAGTAGAGTCCTTATCAGTGGTGGGAGGTTATGAATCATTACCTTGATAAGCATCAGTCGCGTGCTCCCTTTTGTTTACTGACGGCAACAGCATTCTTCAGACGGTCCAGGGAATTGACCTAATAAATTCGCCTTGTTTATGAAGTGGATTATAAACACGGACGCCTTACTGGACTTTATTAGAAAACGAAAACGTCTTTCCCTGGTGAGTGAGATATTCACGCTGAAATAACGATATACACTACGGATATAAATACCTAAACTGCAGTTTGATCGTGCTTAATCAATATATCAATGTATTATATTATTGCATAATACATAACAATATATAACATATTACGTTATATAGCATCCCCAAGTCAAATTCAACCCTTTCCAACTAAAATAAAGTTAGTGCACGAGAGGGTTCGAACTGTCATTGTGCTTCCCTTGAAAGAGTTAATAACATTTACCATTATTTCACCTTTATTTGGGAAATGACTCCACTGATGTCATATTTCTTATCAATTTATTACAAGTACCTACTCTTTTTTCACCTGTTTTTTGTTTTTGTTTTTGTTTTTGCTTCTGATTCCGCGAAGCAGCGGAAGCCTCGTGTTCACTTTCGGGAGCCAAACAATTTTTGTTGTTCGAATTCGAAATTTCCACTCGCATTTTGGGTTTCATAGCATACTGAACAAATTTGGTTCCGTGTCTGTCTGTCAACGTGTTAACAAATGGGGGTTCCCATTCGGAATAACAAGGTTAATGCGCAAATCGCGCCTTTGCGTACGTGCGCAACGCGCAAAATTATGATATTTGAATTCCTTGTTAAAAATGAGTGAAGTTATCATGTGATACCGTGAAATTTTTTTTTTTTTTTACTAGGAAATTACGGAGATAAATGCCTGGTCTATTAAATTTTGGCCACCCTGTATATGTTGATAAGTCGGGTTGGGGGTGAAATACAATTAAATGAAAGATATGGGGGAAGACGAAATGAGGGACTTCAGAGTTGATAAGGGGGTGGAAAAAAATCAAAATGAGGATTTATGGCCAGAAATAAATTTGCGCTGGTATTCGGTGAAAGGGACGACAGCGGTCGTAGTTTGTGGCTGAGAACGGAACGAAAAACAGTTGAGGAGATCGAGTGGATGAACGGGAGGCGGTCAGATGGACCCCCGAGAGCAGTGGGGGGCAGTATAGCAGAGCTTCTTCTTTTTTGACATGCACTTTTCTCAACTTTAACTTCCTTTCAACAAGCCCTTTCATTTGAAACCAATATTCAACAAGCCCTTTCATTTGATACCCATATTGTAGAAATACATTAAAAATAACTGTTCCGCCATCTTGGATGGTCCGCCATATTGAATTTAGAATGACGTCACACAACTAATCGTGTATTGTCATCCAATATAATCGTGCATACAAAAGTTCAGCTTAATCAGTTGAGAGTATCTGCTCCAAAATCGGGTCGCAAGATTCCACACGAACATCCATACATACATGCGTTGCAAGTTGAATGCAAGGAGACACGCTTGAAAAATAGGTATAAGTACCTAGTTTTCCACTCACCCGCTAGAGTGCGCGCATCTAATCACCAGAACACTCTTATTCTATTATCAGTTGATTGTCCCAACCCTCATGACCGAACTGTGTTAGCTGTAAATACGCGATGAATTCAGTAACTACTACAAAATGTGAGTTCGCTAAATTGTCGGTGAAGCAAGAAGTTATTATTCGCCCAATGCCAAGACTGCGACAAACCCCAAAGGCAAGCAAAAATCGTTCCACGGTTCGCAATTTCAACCCTCAGTATTACGGAAAGGTAGATTGGCTCTGCGGATGAAGTAAGTAATAAACTTTTATGCTTCCCTTGTCCTTTTTGTTGCAACAATAGGAATGAAGCTTGGGTTAATGATGGAATTGAGCTTTCACCTCCCCGGTGGTTCTTGATGGGCAAATTTGAATTTCAACTGTTGCACAAAACACGGTTTTCTAAAATTCGACAATCACTTCACTTTTTTTAAAGGTATTCACATACTTAATAGTGAATTTCTTTTAAAGGCAGGATTGAGTCGTTTGTTTCACGATTTGAAGCCGAGATAGCAGACAAGATTGATCTACTTTGCATATTGGTAGTTGAACTTAGTATTTGGATGAAAAAAGCACATTTCTGTGTCACGTTCCCTTTGTGGTGGTCCCTTACGGTCTCAGTGCACCCCCTGGTATTTCACAAAAGGAGCAGCCACTTGTAGCCTCATCATTGGAAATAGTGAACCAAATTACGAAGAAAATACTACAATACTCGACCACTATACACGCAACGGATCAAAGAACGACCAAAGAATAGGATCTCAAATTGAGTGCTCACTTGGAATTCCCACGTCAAGAAAAAAAAGCTGACCTTGTCATCAAATTCAGAAAAATGTACTGGCTGAGGGGCCAACGGTTAAGACTGACAGTTGATTGATACTGTACAAGCAAGTCCTAAAGCCTGTCTGGACTATTGGTGCGCAACTGTGGGGGTGCACGGAACAGAGCAACCGTGTCATTATTCAGCGCTTTCAGGATAATGTCCTACGAAGTTGCTTAGATGCATACACATATTTTAGAAATGACAGAATTCACTACGAGCTGCAAATTGAATCTGTCAATGAGGTCATTCGAAGCCAAGCCATGCATCACCTCTTGAGGCTACAAGATCATGTAAATGAGAATGTCGTCCAGCTTCTGAACACAGAGGATCGGCTTAGAAGACTGAAGAGAACCGCGCCACACGATTTAATTCACTTAGTGTGAGCATCATAAAGTGCAAATATCAGGACAATAAGGACTAAGTGATGTATCTTAGATTTCTTAATGTACACCAACTACATATTAGAATAATGTTGCTTATAAGTTTATAACTAGGTGCAATAAAACAAATTTTTAACAAACTAGGTGTAAAGGGTTCGTCGAACGAAGTAAACATGAAAAAATCATTTCTACTACACATTGAATATGTTGTGTACAAATGATGCGCGCCTACCACTCCACTCATTTTGAACTGGCAAGATCTACAGTCGATACCTTGAGGATTGAATGTGGAGTTGAAACTGACCCCAACGAACGTAGAGTGAAACGATAGAAACACAATTAGCTGCCTTCAGAACGGGCGAAGGATTCGGGAAAACTCCGTTCAAACAGCGTTTTCCCATTAGCCTTACGATCCAAAGCGAAAGCTTACACCGGTATCACAAAACCAGCGGATATCACCAGGAAAAACCTACTAAACCGTTAAATATACCCATCCTAGGGAACGAGTTCTTGGGGTTCAGTGTGGCAGGAACAGACAATGCAGAAACCATTGAACAAGATGCTAATTATTCAACAAAAATTTAATATTTCTATATTAGATTTAAAGAAATTCTTGTCGCAATAAAATAAAAAACGCTGCAAATTCTTTCACTGGCGTTTATTATTCAATTGGCTTGCGTTCATGATTTGAACTTCTACTAAGCTTTGGAGTGTGTGTTTCATAAGTGATAGAGCGATTATTGAATTTCAGGAGATAAGGTAACGGTACCGGTAGTTAAGAATTTTTTGTTTTGACAATTGTGGGCCAACAGTAGTACTGACTTTCTTCAGGCCTCATTTAGAATATAGCCCGACTCTTCCCTAACATATCCATTGCCTAATACTATCAAAAGAACAATTTTTTCTATTTTTTATTAATTTTTTCTCACACCTTTATTTTGATCTAGTAGGTAGTGGCCACATCAAATTACGAAATTTCCAGTAGTGGCCACGTGCATGTCTCAGTAGTGGCCACTTGACATTTTGCCCTCCTTACGTGTTTAATATCATTAAATTCAATACCAGATGAACAAAATTGATTCTATCCAGTAGAAGCTCTAGGATACAGCCCAACAAACGAGGAAACTAGGGACGGTCATATTGAGAAGTTTACCACAATTTCCAATGATGCTCTGCGCACTCCTAGTTCAACCTCTGACTACAAGATGACATGAGCTGTACCTCCTGCAAGTTTGAAGCCACTAGGAGACCGGGAATCCTTATTTCTCAAATATAAACTTTAAAATGGCCACTACTGGAGCAGTGGCCACTACCGGTGCCGTTACCTTTTATCACGTAAATCTGTTCTCAACCAAAATACCTATTTGGGTTGATCAGTTGATCATATTTGTGTGCCTCCTGAAATTCAATAATCCCTCTATCACTTGTGAAACACGCACACTCCAAAGCTTAATAGAGATTCAAATCATGAACGCAAGCCAATTGAATAATAAAACCCAGTGAAAGAATTTGCAGCGTTTTTAGCAATTGCGAACACTTCAGCAAGTAAATACAACCCGAAATACGGGATACTGCTGACACTTGTTAGCACCCTAAGTAGATTATCTGGTCCACCCTATGCTCTTGGAAAGGACTATTGCTGGAAGTATAAACCATGAACATGCACTGGTTTTCGAGAAAATGTCAAAATGATCAATTGCGACTGTTTATTCCCGCTTTGCTTCCAAGAATGTGAGAACAGTCAGTCACAAATGATTTTAAAATATCACGGGAAAAATGATTTGAAAAATGAGATCACGAGAGGAATACCTAAAAGCCAGATGTCCCTTGGAATGTAGCCTTAGTGTATGCCTTACAGGCAGGTGTCCCCAAGAACCGTAATTTCATTCATGTCCCGGCCGAAGTGTTGAAATGGAAATCATTTTCGAAAAGTGACTTCCAAAACCGTTCCTACGCCGTCTGAGCAGCAACTACGGATGGACTTACACGAGTTCGTTGCGACTCCGAGAATTTAGGCTCTGCTTGTCCCGGCCTTATCAGCCCACACGTGTTTCTAAGAGGGCCGGTAACTGGGAACTAGCATTCAAACGTGACAGGAAGACAAAAGGAATTCACCGTATTGGGTCCCGTACATCATATTTGGTTTCCACGTTTTTACTGGTTTTGAGGGAACCCTCTAAAAGAGAATTCCTGGGGTCCAGGCCAAGCAGGGAGTAAACTGACACTTTCATTCCCAAAAGTTGAGATTTTCTGAAATAAGTCCTACATAGGAACCAATGTTGGTTCATCATTTTCAATAATGAACCTTTATAATCAACCAAAAAATACTTGCCGCTCCGCTGGTATTCCAATATGAATTGGGTGTTGGGATACATATCCACAACATGGGTTGTAGCTTTAAAATATATTAATCCATTCATTGTGTGATAATGCTTTATGCATTATTGATGACCCATCCAATTAACGTCCCTGTAACCCTGTTATTTTCCTATGGAAACTCGATTTGAGGGAGAGGCGCTTGGGTGATTAGGTACCGTAGCAAAGGTTGTACTAAAGCCAGCCAGGTTCGTTCGTGGCTATCCCATCAGGGCGAAGTTTAGTAACTGGGTTTTTCCATACCCAGACGGAGTCGAAATGTACCAACCCCTCCGATTTTGTTCATACTTGGTGAAGTTGCTTCCTTGCATAAAAAAGGCCTGCCAGATCTGCTCCTCCAAAAATGAACGGTTTTGGAAGCTATAGCAGTATGATATTTTGACGATTTTTTATGACCTAAACATGGTTTTTTCACTATAACTTCGGTTCTAATCGATCAAATTAAGCGTACGCGGTCTGTTTTTCTTCGTAATAAAGTAAAGAACGCAAAGGACCCTGCATAAAGCCGGTATGTGCGGTATGAGGTTTTGTTTGTCGGCGGATAACGTCCGCATATCTTAAAAACGCGATTTCTCCCGAGTTGCTCAGTAGAATTAGGCGTTCGAGGTCTTAAAATGTTTGTGATTACTCGTTTTACAACGCCCCCAACGGGTGTTGTGTTTAAATTTCATTTGACGGAGTTATAACGATTTTAAGGGCTGTGCACCGCCATTATTTCACTTCATTTCGCCTTTTATCGATGTAAAGCTGAATTATCTCGAAAACCGTTCGAGATATCAAAAATTGTCATAGAAGAAAAGTTGTAGTTCTTAAAATTTCCATTCGGATGGAGTGCTTCCACTTTTCCATAGCTCCAACCGTTTACGCGCTATGAGCAAAACTAAGTCTGCCAATTCACGGGTATGGTTAAGAAGGTAGCAGTGGCAAAGGGAATTTCATAGTCAGTAACGCTCTAATTCTACCCAAGAGGTGCGACAGGGGTGGGGACAAAGGAAGCGCCAGAGCGTCAGCTGTTCGCTGAACTTTGGCGTGTGATGTGTTACTTGTGATTGGTTTGTGAATCTGGGTCAAATTGGAGCTCTACTGACTGTGAGACTGCCTTTGCCACGACTACCTTCTTACCCATACCCGTGAATGGGAAAACTTTGTTTCGCTCATAGCGCGTAAACGGTTGGAGCTATTCGTTAAAAAAAGCAACTACATCAACAGTTGATGTTACTATGAACAATAGTAATAATATAATAGTTACTATGAACATAATCGGAGGGGGTCGGTACATTTCGAGTCTGTCTGGGTATGGAATGACCCAACTAGTTTGGTTCACCATCACCTCATGATTGTGGAGAAAGCTCTATGCTAAATTTAATAAGATTTGGATGAGGGTTGATATTAATATACGATAATGAGTTATTGGTAGCTAAAAGCTGCTTCTAGGAGTGAGTATATTTTGATTGCTGAATAATTTCTTGCCAGCCACTCCAACCTCGGTCTTTCTCTGCGGTGGGCCGTTTGATGAAGTGGCCTATTGCACAGAGTCATTACGGTAAGTACCGCGGCAAAGGTCGCCCGAGGCGGGTTTGGATAGTTAGTGACTCCTTATCCTTCAGGCCCCAGTCGGGCAGGCGGGTATATAGATGCCCGTTTCAACATCCCTTGGCCTGTTTGGAGACCCTAACCTATCAATCTCACGGAAGAGCCCTTCACTTCCTTCCCTGGATCCCTCCCGCCGCCATCTTGATGGCACCACCTGCGGCCCCCGTGCCCCAATCCACTCAACCGTCCCGTCCACTTTACCTTTTTATCAACTAGAAGGAAACTCGGCGCTCGCTTTCCATTTCCTTGAAGTGGCTTTCCCGGTTACTAGGGATCCTATCCGTCCTGCTATGCTACAGACGATCTCACTCCTCGTTGACTACTTACTTACTGTTCCAACTGGAATTCACTTCTGTAACCACGCAGGCGGATAAACTTGCCAGAAAGCTTTTGGTCCCTATGAAAGTACTAAATTCTGAATACGCTCACCCTCTTAACCATCAAGCTGATGAAAACAATCTTCTACATTCACCAACACTCTAATAGCATCTAACGAGATGATTAAGTTAAAAAAACGTCTACGTACACAACAAGTGAAGAGTAGTCCACAAGTATCTATACACAGGCTCATTAGACCCCCGTAATTTTAATGATAAGTTTGAGCCCGTAAGCCTACAAAATACGCAAAAGCTTCAGCTTTCTAATGGTACAATTAGTTTAAATTTTTCAAAGAGAACTTTTTTTAAGGAAATTGAGATTGTATGCAAATACGTGTATTTTCAAACACATTTGCGGTTTTTTTTTTAAATTCACACGAATCATTCAAAATGTCCCCCGTTCTCGCGGATGTAGAGGATCGATCGCCTGCGAATGGAGGAATGATGAGCCATTAAAAAGTGTTTTTTTTTTTTAATTTGACAACATTTCCTTTTCAGCCTAATTTTTCACCCTTTAGTTCCCTTTAAAAAATTACTGTTAAAGACTGAGACGATGGGAATTCAATGCTCTCTTTTCTCTTGTATTTGCAAATACTTCGAAAACGCCGGAGTTACGGCCGTTTTAGTGACGTAAGGTTGAAAACACGAAAAATATCTTAAACGCGAAGGGTCCACGGGAAAATCGATGACAGTCCAGAAAAGCCGATTTTCCAAAAATGAAAAAACAAACTTTCAAGACCGATAGTTTCAGTATGTGTACCACTAATTTTATTCCAATTACTAAAATGCCGCTAAAAATCATTCCTTATCAAATAGTTTTTAAAATAATACCTTGTGGATTCACTGACAGAGAAAAATTGCACTCTTCAGAAAACGATACCTTATTTTTGTAAGCATTAACACGATTTATCTGTAACGGTGTAAAAACGTTTATTGGGACAGTACATACTGGTTTCACTGAATGACAAAAAAGCAAGAATTAGTGACAACAAAAATAAGGTTAAATGGGGGGAAGAATTATTTTGCTGGTTTTTGAAAAGGGTCAGTTGAAGTGTTCAGGATAATCAAGAGGAACGTATTCATGGAGGCTATCTTCGATAGCTTGGAGTGCGACCAGGCAATCGTAAAACGTCTAAGTGAATTAGCTTTGCAGGAATTGTTCAAGGTGATTCTGTTAGGGATATGGTTGGTTGGCCCTTCCCGATTTTTGAATCCATCACCTTGGGAGATGAATCAGACGCAATCAAGCGTCTCTGTCATTATCTGAGCGTGGCGGGCATTACCGCATTCAGCTCATTGGAAGGGGCAAATATACCATTCCCTCACCGCACAATTTAGGTTGAGAAATAGGTTGTGGTCCTGCATAGGCAATTTCAAGTTGGTGGAGCTTGTTTTCTTTTGTTATTCTTTGGTGGTTGCCACACCACATCAATGGTTAGGACTTTCGTGTGAATTCAATCACATTGATATTGTGATTGAATGAGGATTTCTGCCTGCTGCTACGTATAACATCGATATAATTGATATAACAATTCATTTCAAGTATTACATGGTAGCAGAGCTTGGTTATGATCCATGGACCTCTATGTTATGGGCCCAGCACGCTTCCACTGCGCCGAAAAGTTCGTGTTTTAGAAGTTTTTGGGAACTGCGCGACGGTGTGATTCTAGTGCGGAATTTACTACCTCTGATATTTTCAATCAAGTTGATCGCTCCAATTTTGAAGCAGTGAAACGTCCCGAGTTAAGTGAGCGATCAAGTTATGATAAAATGTAATTTGTTAGGAAATCCCCCTCGGGGTGTCCCGCTCGTTATAACTTGGGCAAATCCCTATTTATGGTCTTGAAAGTGTCGGAGGGAAGTTGGAAGGGGGGAGGCGGCCGGGGGGGGCCGGAGGTTGGCTAAATAAAGTCAGGTAATGACGAAGCAGTCAAGGAAGAGCCGTAAAAGTGGAGTTTGATGTTCAAAGCGGAGAAGGGATGAAGATGGAGTGGAAGGGAATCACGAACAAGTTGGAAGAGGGAAGCTCTGCCCTTAATCGTTTAAAAGGTGGAAATCGTGAAACGAACGGTGAACCTAATGGAAAATGTGACGAAATTAGCACATAACCGGAAAATCCGGTAGTAAAAGACGTTTCTTTATACCGACGGGATTAATCATCCCATTCCACAAAACTTCACTTGTAAGGCATTGAAATACGTTAGAATCACAACGAACGAACTTCATTATGAGGAAACTTCCTAAATACTCCCTGCCAACTACCTAAATACTCCAACTGATCCGCTAACCAGAACTGTGCCTAAAAACCACTATCTTCTTTCGGAGGAGAAAGTAAAATTAGTAGATGAACCATGAAAACTAGATCCCTGCAGTTCATTTTAGGGATAGCCACGATAATCGATAGTAATATCGATATTTTTCCCCGATTTAACGATATTTTTCCATCGATGATGCAAGGGCCAATAGTATCGGATATCGATAGTTAGTGACCAATATTTTTTCCGATATTTCAGCCGATATTTTTTCTAACCGATATATCGGCTTCATCTGATTGTATCACATAATATCAATATAATATTATTATGTTGACTCATAAAATAATATCGATCGTAAATTCCATTTTTTTCACATCACATGAGTTTACCAGCCTCCATGGGTAAGAAAACGAATGAAAAAAGCTGCGAGACTCACGAACTGACGGAATTTCTCTTGAATACTGAAAGGTCTTTTGAAGAAAATGATCAGATTTCATTCTGTTTTGGCTCCTGTCGAAGCTTGATGTCGCTGAGTGAGAGATAAAACAAAAAGAACAAGGTCCATCCCACCTCCATTACGCTCCTAACCACGAGGTATAATGTGAACGTTGTCCGATTGACCTGAAGTTCTTGACACCTTTAAAAGAAAGTGATCCCTTAATTCTTTTGAGGTGTGTATTATACCCACAAAACTGAGTTCGTCTGGCTGGAATATCGATATCTATCCATGGATAATATCCATACGATATCAAGAAGTGGTTTTGGCTGCCAGGAAGAAGAGTGGTTTGTTGGAGAAATCAGAATTAAAGTTTTTTTAAGACCTAAGGACGCAACAAAGAAAGAATTATTAATTTTTATGATTTTGAAAAAAATATTTACAAAAAACATAGGTAACATTCATTTAACAAAGACAAAAATCTACAATCCCTCTAAGAGAACTCAACATCAATCAATATAATGTGTTACAAAACTATTTGAAAAACAAAATTAAATAGCAGTATCCCATGATGTTTGAATGTGGATGCAAATGTTGGCAGCATAAGATCATGCCATACATTGGAATGGTGAGTTTCTGGCTCAATTCGATTCCTCCATGGAAAGCTCTTCAGAATATCAAGAATCCATTCAGAGTCGCCCAAGGTTTTTTTGGAGGTTTTTACGATGAAAATTCAGGAAGAAGAGTAGTGGTTTTTGTTGAGGTTTGTTGAGGTTTTTCAGCAAGTGTTGTGTTGTTCTTTTTGAGAAATCAGAATTAAAGTTTTTTTAAGACCTAAGGACGCAACAAAGAAAGAATTATTAATTTTTATGATTTTGAAAAAAATATTTACAAAAAACATAGGTATTTACATTCATTTAAGGAAAGACAAAAATGCTACAATCCCTCTAAGAGAACTCAACATCAATCAATATAATGTGTTACAAAACTATTTGAAAAACAAAATTAAATAGCAGTAACCCAGTGATGTAGTGAATGTGGATGCAAATGTTGGCAGCATAAGATCATGCCATACATTGGAATGGTTTGAGCTACAGACCTGGGGAAGGGCTCATTCGATTCCTCATGGAAAGTTCTTCAAAAAATTCCACATTCAGGTTTGGTTTTTTTGGAGGTTTTTAGGATTTTAAAACTTTGACAACCCTCAAAGGGCACTTTAAATTAAGTGAAAGAGCTGGCTAAAGAATTGGGGCGTTGTCCCAATATTGATTTTTCCTGAAAATTTCAGATTTTTTGCTCCAGCCGTTTGGGAGAAGACGTGCGTACGGTGG
The DNA here is from genome assembly GCA_031894815.1 of Creontiades dilutus. Taxonomy (NCBI): domain Eukaryota; kingdom Metazoa; phylum Arthropoda; class Insecta; order Hemiptera; family Miridae; genus Creontiades; species Creontiades dilutus. The sequence continues at coordinate 69,632 of JAVIWC010008561.1, read as the reverse complement.
GCGGACGGAAGAATTTTTATTGCAGATTTGGATTCTACACCATTTGAAACGTAAACCATGAAATTTTCAGGGGGGGTTAGACTTTTTTTTCAAGAGCGATTACAATGGTTTATTATTGCATAATAAACCAAAATAATAATGCATTAAAATGAACATAGTTTTAATTTAAACATATTTTATCTTTAATAAGAAAAGGAGTAGGTATATCTCTAATTTATTGATTAGTATTAACTTTTCTTTTTAAATCAAATTTGAACTTCTGCAAACTCAATCGTGGCCTCAGGTCTATTGAGTGCATTAAATACAAGAATTTTATTCAACTTTTTAACCAATATTTTTCTAAAACTATCGATATTTTTTGGTCGATACTATCGGTAGTGCTTACTATTGATGATTAACCTACGATATATATCGGCATCGATATTTTAACGCCGATACTATCAAACATCGATATTTTATGTTTCGATGGCCATCCCTGGTTCATTTGTGGAAATAATAAACCAAAAGCGCATCGCCCGAAAATCAGGGAACGCATCGACTGAAATTGAGAACCCTGAGGTTTTTGTCCAAATCAGCTTTCCTGGACATTAACCGTTCTTTCCCCTCCGGCCATGAAATGTTAAACTCTTCACCGCATTCGAAAGGTTTCAACAATGTCCAGGTCCTCGTCAAATTAAAGAGACAGTGAAGCGTAACGTATGACGAAGGGCGTTTGACCACCTCGTAGAGTCTGTTGTGCGAACCGCAAGAGCCCGAGTAGCCAATTAATGTTGCAACGAGCTCCGGAGCTCCGGGAAACTCGGTCCGGTTTAATTTAATTAAAATAGTGCAGCCCTTTCGGAGGGAGACCGTAGGTAAAAGCCGGACAGTTGAACGTTCAACTGAGAGGGCCGTGGGCTCCCGAGAGGTCTCGCGTTACTTTTATAATGAAATCCGCGGTCTCTCTGAGGAGGGCGGTGACAACTGAATTACAAAAACTTCGGCCTGCTGCAAGATGTCGCTACCTACTCCATCGCTTGTCAGATCCAAAACGCTGCAAATTCTTTCACTGGGGTTTATTATTCATTTGGCTTGCATTCATGATTTGAATTTCCACTATGCTTTGGAGTGTGCGTGTTTCACAGGTGAAAGAGCGATTATCGAATTTCAGTAGGCACTCAAATATGATCAACTGATCAATCCAAATAGGTATTTTGGTTGAGAAAGGATTTACGTGCTCTATGCATATCTCCTGAGATTCAATAATTGCTCTATCACCTGTGAAACATGCACACTCCAAAGCTTAGTAGAAATTCAAATCATGAACGCAAGCCGATTGAATAATAAACCCCAGTGAAAGAATTTGCAGCGTTTTAATAATCTTGTTTAAACTCTAACTCTTTGTATGAACTCGATTTCAACATCGCAACACCCAATGCTACGGCCAAATCAGATTGGGGTTGATAATACACGGCGCACAAAGCAACCAATCAAGACCGAGGGGTCGTGCGGGTCATTGCATATCCATGCCCCTGATCAAGCCAATGCTTCCTCCGTAGCAATTTTCAAACATTAGGTCTTTTTTAATGATACAGGTTGTCCCAGGACTTATGCACAATCCGACTCCTACGTGTTCTACAACTCATTTCCGACTGCGATAAGACGCATTCATCTTCGAGACTTTTGAAACACCTCAATTTTAACAGAAAGCACACTTTTTTTTTTTTTTGCGTACGGCGGACGGACGGGAAATTTTTTATTGCAGATTTGGATTCTACACCCTTTGAAACGTAAACCATGAAATTTTCAGGGGGGGGGGGGGTAGATTTTTTTTTTTCAAGAACGATTAGGTACAATGGTTTATTATTGAACAATAAATAAAAACCAATATAATGTGATGTGTACAATTGTTTTTTGCTGACACTATCTTTCCACTTAGGATCCAAGTTTGTTGTTCCAATCATAAGTAAATTTTTCAAGTGTTCTCCTGTAAGCATCGCTCGATATTTGGATTTGACGGTTTTGAACAGGTTTGTTTGTACACATACGTTGAACCAAAAATTGGCATCTTTTGTCTGGCAAAACTCTTGATTCTCTTGAAGTCATCATTCAATGACCTGGAAATAGGAACTGTCTTAAAATTACTGGGATCTTTTCTGTTTATATAATTGACCCACCCTTGTATTTTTTCTATTGGCGTCCGGACCAAAGGTTTCCGTTTTTTTTCTTTTTTATTTAACTTTTTGTAATACAATTACTTTTTAGTTGTGCTTAATAATGTAATTAATTATGTACTAAGTACTATGAGACTTGCATGAGGGTGATTGCCCATCGACAGTCCCTCGCAATATAAATACAAATATTTCAACATTGTAATAATAACAACAATTATTTTATAAAGAAACGTACCAAGGAGCATTTGTTATTGTTCGTAGAACTCTGTTTTGCTGTATTTGAACCCGCCTGATTTGAGATTTGCTAGCCAAACTCCATATTGTGCAGCCGTACTGCCATATCGGACGGATTATTGTAAGATATAATAACCTTTTATAATCTAGCGTGAGAGGTGATGCTCTGCCAATCAACGGTTTCATGTGGTGTAGACGGGAACGAAGTCTTTTTACAAGTTCTCCGATGTGGTGATTGTATGTCAGCCTTTGCTCTAGATTAACTCCTAAGTATTGTACCGTTTCAGCCTGAGGATTTTTGTTGGTTGTCCATCGTGATAGGGTTTGTTTGAAAGCTAGTTTTTAGAGTGTATGTTATTCCACATGATTTTTCAGTGTTAATTGCAATTCGCCATTTTCGCGTCCAGTGTTCGATTTCGTCGAGGTGGAGTTGAAGGTTGTCACAAGCATCCATTCCTAACAAGTTGCGGGATAATATCGCATGGCCGTCAGCAAACATTGCTGAAGTCGTGTTCGGTGAGGTGGGTACATCACTTACGTACATAAGGCAAAGTATGGGGCCCCATACACTTCCTTGAGGTACAGATGCTGCAATTCTTTTACTTAGGGATTGTGCCTTTCCATGGGCCGTAGTTTGGATACCCCTGGTGTAGATAATATATTTTCCCAATTCCAACCTGTTTTAATATTTCAAGGTTTTGATCCAGGTTGCCTTCCAATCTGATAAACTATTTTGCTTTCACATTAATACTTTTAATCAACTTCTTCACGCTCTGTCCGTGATCCTTCATTCACCACTAGTCTCCATTTACACCCATGTTAATTGTAATGTTCGAATAAGATTCCAATTATTTTATTTTATTTCACCAAAGAACTAATTGCATAGTTATTATTGCACAAATACGGACTCACGACAAACTAAAACGCCAAACTGATTAACCATCTGTTTTCAGAAGCGTTGTATGATTCACGAAATCATCAAAATCCGGACTTCCTACTGGCTGAATTGACTTGTGAGGTTTTACTCATTCATCTTGTCTGGACATGTGTGGTTTTGTTTGAACCAGCGATTTTCTCCACTGTTACACAATGGGATTTGTAGGCTTTTGTCAGATTCGGAACATCAACTTCGTGAGTTTGATCCTACAGGATCAGAATCCACTACTAATTCAAAAAACATTTATTTTTGTGACTTGTAGGGTTCTGCTTGAGAGATCCTCATTTAGTGCTGACGATTTAAGTGGCCATTAAGGATGATCAGTTATGTTGAAAGTGTTCTGGTTTGAGGGGACAACTTTCGCTGATAAAACTTTTCTGGTTTGACGGGAAAATCCGCTGCCTCCGAGGGTTTTCCTGGATTGGCGTGAGAAAAGTGGAGAAAATGACGGGTGAAGAGTAGATTGCTGGATGGAGGAAGAAGGGAGTGGCGAAGAGTAGATTGTGTGAGGGAGGAGTGGGGGCTAACCTAACCTAATGGCGAGTAGGCTGACCTAACAGGCCCCCACCGGTTTCGGTCATCGGAAATCTCCCGTTGTAATGGCGGCAGGACGGAGGCGAAAGGGGAGATTTGATGGGTTATTGGGAGAAACGGGCCAGAGAGTGTCGTGGAAGGGAGAGGGCTCTCTCCGATGGGAGATTTGGAGGAAACGCGGTTTTAGAGGGGGGAAGATTTGGATCGAGGTAGTTGTGGATAAGACGGGGGGGTTTTGGTGATTGGAGGCGGCAGATTGAGACGAAGGCAACAAGACGTTGATTGAACTGCGGGCCCGGCCGCAGAGGAGGTTCTGGGAGCATCGCTCTAACTGCCCACTCGAAACAGTGGAGAATTAGGATCGGGCTTGATCCAGGAATTCACCAAATTCTAATCCGTCGGTTGAGAATTCACGAACGAGCCTCATATGACACATACAAACAACTGTTGGTAACACTTGCCCAACTTGTGGTAGAGATTAGAGACATATCTGAACAACGTGAATATTAACCCTGGAATGGAAACGTGCTGCAATATATGGGTCATTTCAAAATTTTGGTCACATTTGGGTATCGACTTTTCTAAAAAATAAAAGTTAAAACTTGATCAATTTTCCTGTTCCTAATTAATCACTGTGGCTCTCTCGGCATATTACCCAAGTGAGCACACATAATCTTGAACCGTACTGCTGATACACCATTTAAAAAAAAAAAAAACTTTTGTAGGGAGTGAGGTATATACTACTATTTTTCCCCCTCTTGAGCCTCCAACCTCCATGGGAATTGCCGCTCGTCTTTCAAATTAGGTGAGTGGAACAGCGAACTAGCTTAATTTTAGTTACAGTAAATACTAAGGTTTCCTTACCAAAATCTCACTTGCTACAAGCAGATCTAACTCCCTGCAATTTAAGGGGCTATTGGCTGGATATTGTTGGGAGTGAGAGAGTAGGGAGTGAGGTTATAGCCTTTCACCGCCTTTACAGGCCACAAATCAATCGAAAAATGTTGTCAACGAACTTCCGACAACTACACTAATTGTCAACAAGTGCGATCAAGTTTCACTTGCCACAGTCAGAATGTCACTGGAGTGGAGAGTTAAAAAATGTACACTGATGCCTCCAGGGATGGTTTTGCCGGTAGAAGTGACCTGGAAGGTCTAGGCGAAATCCAACCACCAGATTTGGGACCATTCTGAATAAGGGATGACAACAGAACAGAAGCAACTTCATAAACACCCTTTCCTGCCTGTTGGGGGCTACTTTTCATAACATTGTAGGGAGTGAGGAAAAACCGTGTGACACTGAAATAATGGGCTGATAAGGCTACTTGATTTAATCGAGTTGATGGTCCATTGTACGTGGTATTTTCTTTCATAGTGTAAGTGGATATAATAGCATTTATTTTACCAATAAATATTTCGCTGAGTAGTGACGATGGAAGTTGTATAACTCTGGTTAGTGACACCTGTAGGGAGTGAGAAATACGGACTTTGGTATTTTTTCCTGGGTCCTGTAGGCACAACTTTTACATACTTTTCCATGGAACATGTACATCCACATAGGAGAAAATATATTCATATTTATATACCTATAACATTAGCAAACTGAATTAAACTTTTTGCAATCGGAATTAAACCTTTCGCAATTAGAATTAAACCTTTCACAATTTATAGTATTTTCGAAAGGTTTAATTCACTTTGCGAAAAGTTTAATTCTAATTGCGAAAGGGTTGATTCCAATTGCGAAAAGGTTAATTCTTTGTGCTAAAAGTTTAATTCAGTATGCAAATGCTTTAGAGCGGTATAATCCAGAAATCGTTGTAAAATTCTCCAAAAGAGATTTCGAAGAAGGAATTTTTCGAAAAAGTTCATGTGAAATGTTGACATCTATTGCAATAGTTCCATTCTTTATGAAAATTTGCTAAAATGACATTCATTTTTGAACTCTGTTTATTATGCATCGAAAGGCAAATGAATTTTCCATTCCACTTCCTTTGGTGGCCGACCGAACGTAGGAGGGTTTTTCCTCAAATATCAACACCAGCTGGTCGCAAGAAGGGAATAAGGTGTAACGTACGTTTCCACCCTAACACAATCACTCACCCCCCACCCTCTCACTCCCCTGATCATTCAGTTGACGTTACGCAAACAACAAAGCGAACCGGTAATGCGATAACGACACGGCGAAAAACGACGTCGTTTGCACCAGTCTGAATCAAATGGCGTTTCTACTGATCCGTGTCGTACGGTGGAGTGAGGCGTTGGGAAAAGGAATGGCAGGGCGAGGGAATGAATTGTCAAACATTTCCGAGCAACACCTACCTGCTCCCTGAGGACATTTTCGTTGTCCTTCTGTTCATCTGACTGCTTCAGCGTAAGGCTGAAAGTTGTCCAGAATCAGGGGCGGTTGCTGATAGAAGCATAATAGCATGTGCACCCCCAAATCAATAAACCAAAAAAGATAAAAGATAAATATTTTCATTGCAATTAGTGAAACAAGAGAAAGCGGACATGAATGATCTCCTTTGCGTATTGGTAGTTGAAATTCGTAGTTGCCTGAAAAAAACATATAAGTATCTGCCAGGCTCATCGCAGCCAATAGGTGCTATTTTGGTCTAGTCCGTCACTTCAAATCAAAGAACGTGTCAAGAAGCACTAAGGTACTCCTTTACAAGTCATTGGTACGACCTGTTCTAACATACAGCTCAGAAACGTGGACACTGGCTGCCTCAACGATCAAAGCTCTTGACGTGTTTGAACGCAAAATCTTGCGAAGGATATTTGGACCAGTGAAAGATGGCGACCGATGGCGGGTACGATACAACGATGAGATCTACCAACATTATGGTGACCAACGCGTTGTTGAATTCATAAAGTGTGGGAGGTTCAGATGGGCCGGCCACGCTGCAAGAATGTCTGATCGGGAGATGCCACACAGTGTCCTAAAAGGCAACCCAGGGGGGAGGCGAATGAGAGGAAGACCAGGCTCCGATGGCTGGACGGAGTCGAGGAGGACTGTCGGCGGATAGGAGTCCGCAACTGGAGGACTGTCGCCCAGGATAGGACGGAATGGAGACGGCTCCTTGTGCAGGTCAAGGCCCGACATGGGCTGTAGCACCCAGGAGTAGCAGTAGTAGTAGTAGTAGAAAAAAACATATTGTCTTAAGTTCCCTTCGTGGTTGTCGGAATGAGTCCTAATTTTTTTGGTGGCTTTACTCCCAATAAAAACTCTCGAGGTTCTTCTTCAGAATGGAAAGTTATACAGCCAAAAACAAATAAAATGTGTTTAATTTTGATAGATTTTACTCATCTCTCGACGTTTTTAGTCTGTAATATTCGTCACGTTATTGTTTAGAATACTGATAAATTACTCTTGATCCGCTCGAACTACGCCCTAGATTAAAAATAATCAATTTTTGAGGTAAAAATTGTCATATCCTCAGTTCTTTATTAAAACACTAGGAGCAAATACCCGTTTTTAAAATAAGGTTTTTGTAAAAGGGTAAAAAACTGTTCATTTTCATGCAATAAACGGATCCGTTTATCATAAAGCAGCGTGATAGACATTTTTCGTAGTTTTATTTTACTTTTTATTACACGGGCCAAAGCCCAATATAAGAGGGAACAGATATTAAATTAGATTGAATGAGATCAGACAAGGGAGCCAAGGAATTACATACAACGAAGACAGAAAGCAAAAACGAAAACCGAAAAAACCAAAGGCACGAAGTTTTGCGAGCAATATTCGGTGGGGTACACGGTCGAAACACGGTAGTGTGGGTACACGGTATATTCGGTGGGGTACCTACACGGTCAAAACACGGTGGGTACACAGTAGTTCCATTAGGAGTGTGCATGAAAAGATTTTCCTGTTTTCCCACTCTGGGACAGGCCACATACAACTGTCCATGAGAAAAACATGGTGTCTGCAAGTCTATGATTGATTGCAATCGCTTGCGATTGTCATCGCAAAGCACAGTTTCAAAGGGAAGTGTATTCTATTGAACTGCATGCTGTTGTGTGAGGGAATAACAGGTATTCTTGGAATGGATACATCTTCGCCCTTAGCGCACCCTGTGAGTACTGTGGCTAGAATGATATGTCGCATCACCTTTTTCACGATCAATCTTGTCCCATTACACAACCTGAGTGCAGTGATTCTTAGGGCGTCTCAAGGAAATTGAAAAGCATCAAATTAACCCTAGCGAATGACAGATATAGAGCTTCATTTTTAATGAAACCTGTCCAGAAATATTCACAATGTAATTTTGTGCATGTTTATAAAATTTTCACGTTATTTGGTGGTCTAGAAGAATTTGTTTTTCTTACCAGAGGAATCAACGCATGATGAAAAACCGGAATATCCGGTGGATAACCACGTTTTTCTTACTTGAAAAACAATTTTCTCCCAGAAAACTACGCCAAAGGAATTTCCTAAATCCGGTGAAGTATATCGCTGGAAGTCAGCCTGAGATTTTTCTTTTACTTGAAAAACAATTTTCTCCCAGAAAACTACGCGGAATTTCAAATCCGGTTATATCGCTGGAAAGCCTAGATTTTGGCGCATCTTTTAGCACTACAGGCTAAAATGCACATGCCGTATTACATGGACTAATAAGCGTATGAAGAAAGTCGAGATCTCCACGATTTGACAACTTGTCCTTTTCAAGCTGTTTTTTCACCCGTTTCGCCGGCTCAAAAAAGTGGTTCCTCATTTGGGCGATAGGAAATTTAACGCTCTTTCCAATAGTGGAATCAGATTTGAAATCGCACGCAAATCGCACATATTTGAAATGTAGAAGATATGACCGTTTTAATGCGGTAAGGTCGAAAAAACGAGAAAAATCTTAAAATTGAAAAAACCGCATTTCCGAGGGTGTAAACAAAAATTGCTTTGAGGCATTTTCGATAAGAAATTTTCCGTTAAATTTTCTCCTGGCCTGTGACCATCAGTGAACACCCAGTAGCGATGCAGGGGACGTCATTTTTGTGGTTATTCAACATTTAACTTAAGCTATGCTGCCTTCTGTCAACTTTTGAGTACGGAGTTATTTACAAAAAATTAACGCCAGTAGAACTAGAGCTATTATGATTTGGTAACGAGCAATAGCTATCAGCTATTAACCGAACTTTAGTAACGACCATTGATCAATATAAATGAACGCTATCTATTATCTATCTCTATCTCTATTAGGAGCTGATGGAAGCCTTCAATCCACAAGGAAGAACAGTTCGTTCCTATCACGCGATTTAGCAGTTTGTTGTGTATCCGGTAGATAGTTTTAGTTTAGGCCAGGAGGAGAGGGGGATAAGTGGGTACCGATTGTCGACTGTAGAAGAAGAGGAGGAACCTGCGGCGCTGGTAGCCCCACCTGTAGGCGTCGTCGCTACCCACCAGTTGAGTTCCACCCACCGAACCCTTCAACATCAACCAACAAACGTCCCACTTTGTTTGTGGAAGAAAGTCAGCTTCATAAATGCAAAGGATTAATTTTCGATATGGTTTCCAAAGCAGAGATAAGTTACGTGCAAAGTCAGAAATTGTATCTACAAACCGTAGATTGTACCACAGTTTTGTTCAATCCGCGGGACGTAACCGTTCAAGTTTCATACTTTGTACAAGGAAAGTTGTATAAACCTAAGATTGTACGATAGGAGTACAAAGCCGTTATTGTGAATGGACATTGTACACCCAGAGTTGGGACTAGTTAACTAAAAAAAATTAGTTGAACTAAACCGGAAACTAAGAACTAATTTAGTTGAACTAAATAGAACTAATTTGGTTTTAGTTCGTATCCATGAACTAATTTTGAAACAAAATTAGTTCTCAGTTGAGAAGGAGAAACTAAAACTAAATTAGTTTTGAAATTAGTTTCACTCCTCAACTAAAACTATGAGTTTAGTTGTTAGTACAACTAAAAACTAATTTGTAATTTCTAGACGTGTGGTGTTCGCTTACACTTTTTTGGGCGCTGAGTCGATTGCGGCCATTCCCAGCGCGTGCACCAGGTGCATAGTGAGCCAAATTTACATAAATGTGGAAGAAAATCCAAAAGTGGTATCCAACTGACATGCAGAGTTGGGACTAGTTAACTAAAAACGCTGCAAATTCTTTCACCGGGGTTTATTATTCAATTGGCTTGCGTTCATGATTTGAATTTATACTAAGCTTTGGAGTGTGCGTGTTTCACAGGTGGTAGAGCGATTATTGAATTTCAGGAGATATGCATAGAGCACGTAAATCTGTTCTCAACCAAAATACCTATTTGGATTGATCAGTTGATCATATTCGTGTGCCTTCTGAAATTGCAATCAACAAAGGAGTTCACTCCAGTATCCACATCACTACATCACTAGGTTACTGCTATCAAAACAAAAACAATAATAAACCAAAATAACGCAAATGTTGGCACCATAAATCGGGCCATACATCGGGAATGGTTTGACCTACGGACCTGGGGAGGGGCTCATTCGATTCCTCGTGGGAAGTTCTTCAAAAAGAGTCCAAATTTACTTGACTTTTTTTGAGGTTTTTAGGGATTTTACAAAACTTTGACAACCCTTAAGGGAACTTAGAATTAAGTGAGAGAGCAGGCTCAAGAATTGGGGCGTCGCCGGACCAACATGGATTTTTCCTGAAAATTTGAGATTTTTTGCTTCAGCCGTTTGGGAGAAATCGTACGTACGGCGTACGGCGGACGGACGGAAAAATTTATTGCAGATTCGGATTCTGCACCCTTTGAAACGTAAACCATGAAATTTTCAGGGGGGTTAGCATTTTTTTTTTTTTTTTTTCAAGAGCTATTACAATGGTTTATTATTGAATAATAAACCAAAAATTAGTTCAATTTAAGCGAAACTAAGAACTAGTTTAGCTGAACTAAATAAAACTCATTTTGGAACTAATTTAGTTTTAGTTCGTATCCATAAACTAAATTTGAAACTAATTTAGTTTTAGTTTCTCCAATCAAACTAAGAACTAATTTAGTTCTGGCCGTTAGTTTCGACGACAAACTGAAACTATTAGTTTAGTTTTCGAAAGCAATGAAACTAAACTAAAGTAGTTTTTGTTTTTAGTTGAAAATTAGTTTTTACCCAACTCTCTGTACACCTTCGCTGTGTACAATATTGGTGAAGGGCTCTTATCCTCCTTTAAATGCTCCTAGCCTTTCGAAACAGCGAAGGGAAATCGATGAAGCTTCATGTGATAGGCAAGGAGTTGCATACGATGAGAACTAGATTTCATTTGGTAGGTCAGCAGTTTCTTGATGAGAACAAGGTTCCATTGATTTTACTAAGGTTTCATTTGGTAGGTAAGATGTTTAATTTGATTGGAATAATCGTGTGATAGGCAAAGAATTTCATTTGATGAGGACTTTACTATGATGAGGACAAGGTTTCATTTGATAGGTAAGCAGTTTCATTTGATAAGAACAAGCTTTCATGTGATGAAAACAAGGCTTCATATGATAGGTAAGGCGTTTCATTTGACGGGAACAAGGTTTCATTTTCTAGGTAAGAGGTTTCATTTTATGGGAACCAGGTTTTATTTGGTTTCATTTTCGAACTTAAGTTTGATTACACGGATTTCATTATTTTTGTATTAGAATTAAACTTTCACTGATTTATTTATACAAGAGTAGTTCATTATATAAACTCGTCGCCTCGAGCCCCCATTTCTCGACCTGTCTACACAAGATGCCAGTTGGATCGATTAGGCATGACAGTAGTGTAACCACCACTCCCAAATCAATTGACGTTAGGCTTGTAACGGTACTATTTCCTTGTAGAGCTCGTCGATATCCAGCCTCTAAGATAACCAAAAAGCCGATATTTTGGACATATCACACTGCTATGGTACGATTACGTTACTATGTCAGAAAGAATAACCCTTCGGCGGCCCAAGCGGCGCTCGGCACAAGTTTTGATAGTGAAAGAGCACTGGAGGGGATAAAGGACATAGTAATAAGCGAATGGCAGGAACGCTGGACCTCTTCTGACAAGGGAAGGCTGACTTTCCGGTACTGGCCGAGTGTGGCTGAGCGGCTGAAGCAAAAAATTAATATTGATAAATACACGGTTCAAGCAGTTACTGGGCACGGGGACTTTCAGGCAAAATCGTCGGAATTTTTCCCAGACCGTGAAGCAACATGCGAATGCGGCCAGGTCGAGACTTGCGATCATGTCATATGGGAATGCAATAGATTCAACACATCCAGAGCACCATTGACCAGCATTACAACAACACACACACAGACGCAATACCGCAAAGGAAAAAACTTTGGAAGGTCTTCACAAAAATGACTAAAGAAATACTCAAAGAAAAAATTAACACTAGCAGCCCAACGCACATAACAGAAGCATCATCAAATATCATTTTCAAACCATTAAACAGTAACAAACAGTAGCCAAGAAAATAAGAAATATAAACAATAATGGAATTTAAGGATCTAAATCGAAGTAAACTGAACCATACTGGCACTCCATAGTTTAACCATAAAAGCCAGATGGATATTTTGGACATATCACACGATGCTATGGTACGATGTATTTGTTTTGATAGATCCTCTTTTTTGTCATTGACGCGCGGGCATCACGGCCATACCGTTCTCTCCCCACCCTACCCAGCCCAATTCAAAGTGAAAAGGCAATTTCAGCTATCCAAGCAGGCTCTGAAACGAAATGGACCACTTAACGGTCATACCGACTATTATGGGGAGCAGAAGTTGGTTAACAGTTCGAACTGATCGCTTGCGAGGGCAGGAGAGGCGCCGATCGGAGGGCAATATCTCCGGACTCGTTATTGCCGGTTTTCATTCCGATGTCGGAAAGTTATTTTCCCCGTTTGGGCCGATGGGTTGAGAACAGCGGAATTTTCCCTTCAGTTATTAGGGCGATTCGAGTAGCTTCAGGGTCAGGCTGTTATGGGTTGGCCTCCGAAGGAAGGGTCATTTTTGACTGGTCCGTTCCGTTCTTCATTTATTTCGACATGAGCTTCGTACAGTATACCAGTGAAACATCTTGTGCGAGGCTTCATACTAAACCGATGTACACGGTGTTAACTTTTGGTCGCTGCCATAGGCCAAGTACAGATTGCTTAACTAATTTGCAACACTTGGATTTTCAAACTTAAAATCCATGCAGCCCATCTTGCCCTGGTTGAATTGTTGAATCTGGAAAACCCCAACTGCTGCCAAGTCATTTACAAGTATACCTTTTCCAAGTCAGATTCGGAAATTTCCAAACCAATTTCAGAAATTTTCAAATGTACTTCAGAATTTTTCAAGCCAAATTCAGAATTTTCCATTTCAATTTCAGAATGTGATCAATATCCGGGTGGGAGCGTAAAAAAGTGGGATAAAGAGAAGGAAATAAGTAGGTAGCACCCAAAATTTATTAATAAAATTAAAAAATTATCACAACGAGAGGTGAGAAGGAACTGGTTCATCGAAATTGGTAAAATTTGCGCATGTTTTTTTTTTTAAATGTTCTGTGTGACCGGAACGAGCTTTGAACAATTTGCAGTCGGTAGAAAGTCCCTTTCGGTATCCCATAACCCCAACTCCCCGATACCTGCTTCAGAAGGTTCCTCAGAGTTCGAGCTGCGACGGTTGGTCCTCTCAAAAGGGATTTTGAAGTTGTGATGGAAAATTCTGAAATTGAAATGGAAAATTCTGAATTTGGCTTGGAAAACTCTGAAATTGGTTTGGAAATTTCTGAAATTGGTTTGGAAATTTCCGAATCTGACTTGGAAAAGCTATATATTGTTTATTTGTTGATGCTTAGAGCATTCTCGCTTAATGAATGAAGAATTAACCTGATGATGATTAAGTGGCTTCTTTTTTCTCGTTTTGAAGTGTCAAGACTGACCAAATCGCCATATTCTTTAGCCTGGTTTTGTTTTTCTTTTTATTAATGCGGAATCGTTGATTTTTTTTCTTTATTTATTATATTTACTTGTATTACTAGTTATTACTAATTACTATTACGGGAATGGTTGTTGGGATTGACAACGGTGGTACAAATATAGTTGTATTCACTGACTCCAAAGCAGCATGTCAGGCTCTCCAGAGGATGCATCGGGGGATCAGTAATAATTACTTCGTGTTCACAATTGCCTCAACTATAATGAAACACCTGGACAAAGCAATCACCATACAATGGATCCCTGGACACGTGAGCGTCAGAGGCAACGTCATGGCAGGTTCAGCAGCGAAACATGGGGCCAGGCTACATATACAGAACATTGGATTAGACATTGCTGTCCCCCTCCCTGATGCCCTCCTCCTTACCAAGAAGGCTACCATTGAAGAATGGCAGAATTTATACAACCAAGTGTCGCTAGATAAAGGATATCACCACTTTTTGATACAGCCCGAAATCCAGGACAAACCATGGTTCCACAAACTTCCCCCATCCCGTCAAGATATAGTCCAAATGGTAAGGCTGAGGACCAACCACGGGAAAATAAATAGAAGCCTCCATCTAGTAGGAGTATCAGATACCCCAAATTGTGACCATTGCGGCGACATCGAAGAAGATATGGAACACACGCTCATCCACTGCCCATTTTATGGAGAAGAGCGAGGAGAATGGGGACAAACACTCCAAGATCAAGAAGAACGGCGGACAATAGGACCATGAGAGGAATAATGAACTACATGAAACGCGCGGGGATTAACTTATGAGTGGTGTACTTGTGAAATAACTGAACAAGTGTCAAATTGTGTTGGCAATAAACAACGGACAAAAACAAAAGTAGTCATTACTAGTTTTATTTCAGAATGTATTAAGTTCGCAACATCTTGTAATATGTATTTTTCTGCAATAAAATGTATTGATTGATTGATTAATTGAATTTGCAATAATCTCCTCTCCTCGCCCCCCTCTCCATCACCGCTCCATTGATATTCTTCCCTCGCTTCTTTCTGCTATCCGAACCCAACACTTTCGGCATCCGAGACCCCAGGGCCAAATTGTGCGTCGTGCTTATCAAAGTCCGCGTCTTTCGTTCTTGATGGACTGGTTGTTTTGGATTTTCATCATATTATAGTCAAGTACTCCGAGTTTCAACTGTTTTAATTGGGCTCATCCCGTATCTTCAACATAAATAAATAAACGAAAGTGAACCAACTTTTTTTTTAAACACAGTGGCCGTGACATATGATTTTCAGGCATGGGTTCACATTTCTAGTTCTTATGACAGTTCTACTGCAACGGGGCCTTTCCCCTCCTAGGAAATTGTCAGTTGGGCATCTGGTTTGATACCTCTTCCTTTTGTTATTGTTGGAAAAAGGGAACGAAGTATCGGAAAAATATGGATAAAGATATACTATCCCTGATTCAAAGATTTGAATAGGATAGGTATGTATCTTCGTTATAATAATATTATACCCAAAATGAATTACCATCCCAGATTGTGGAATTTATAGCCACCATGTGACTCAAGGGACAAAACAATATAATATCCCACTGGGAAACTAAATAAAGTTTCTGTGGAAACTCACGTTTCCTTCCGTGCAAGCTTATCGCTTGATTAATTGCTCAAAATAAATCACATCAACTATTTAAAAAGAATAGAACTGGACGAATCGCCGTAACCGTATGAAACACAGGTAGTCAGGAACAACCTTTCCTAAGTACCTCTTTGTACAGGTTATTAATTACTTTTCGTTTTGACATTCTCACGGTATCTAACGGTATTGCTAGGTACCTCCTTGAACTAGTTCGAGATGTCGCCGTTAACCCTAATTTAAATTAATTAAATTAATTGCCCAAGTTCAAAATTATAATTTCATGGCCATTGGATTGGTACGTGACAGGTTTAAAGGAGGAAGCAATGTTCGATTATCGACCAAATTTTGTTAACTTTAATATAACAGTCTGGAAAAGCTTCGGACGGCTTAACGAAAGATTTTTTAAATTTCATCTTTTTATTATATTATTTTCTACTATAGACGTAAACCATCAATTTTTGTTGGGGAGATGAACATTTTTGTTTTCTTGATCGATGACAAAGGGTTGTCAATAGAAATGAAAAAACGAAAATCCGTCCGTCATTAGCTTCTCTCAGAAACTACTGAACAAAAGTTGACGAAATTTCTCTCAAAACTTCGAAATCAATCCGGAATGCGCCAGTAACCTCGACATCGAGATCAATTAAACGTTAGTGGTTATATTGAAGGATCAATAAATAAAAATGCAAATAAATCGATTGTTTGGTTAGATTAAAATATAAATTCGTTCCACGGATCGAATGAGACCACTTCAGATGGTGTAAATCATCGAAATCGCAAAAACAAATCGCAGGTCTGTCAATAAACGCGTGGATACTAAAAGTGGATCGTTCAACCTGTTGCAAGATGCGTGACATACGTCCCATAGCATCCGCCCCATATTGCAGCCTCCGATCGAGTTTTTCTAAGCTTATTTACATATTTGCGAACAGTGAAGTGCCGATATGTGTTGAATTTCGTTGAGTTGATTTCAACACCATCTTTGATGTAGTAGATTATTGATTACGTAAACTTTTTGGTTTTTGATTTGAAGTGATTTCATTCTAATTATCGAATGAATATAAGAAACACGTTGGTGGGGGGGTCCCTTAGTAAGACGTATTTGGCGGATCCGTGGTTACAGGGAAGTTTTTGTTCGGCGTTCAATTTCTTATACTCTCCAAGGATTATCCTTTGTTTTAGGGACACCCCTAGTAGCTATCACCCTTTGATAAGTATCGTTTCAATTAGAAGATTCGTAGCTGATGATAAATCAATTCGGCGAGAACATGAATAAAGTAGATAAACTTGAACAATTTGGAACAATAAACTGAATGAGGTAATCATCGTTAGGAACCTGGAAGAGTTTGAAAAATATGCAGAACGATGGAGGGGAATTAGCGTAGAGTTAATTGAGGCCAACATAAGTGGTGGACAATATCATGAAGATAGGAAAGCGTAATTGTTCAAACTAATTAACGGAATTAGGTTCGAGGGTGGAGTTGGGATAGAGAGTGGGGGTAAAATGGGCGGGGAAATCTGGGGGTTATATCGAACAAGAGAGGGGGGACCTGAGCGGTTATGTGGAAGGGATGGAGGATTTGCGGGGAAAATTTATTAAAAATCGTTTAATATCAATCGTTTAGCGGTGAGAATAGTTGATGCGATAGCAGGGTACGTTGTGAAAATTTGAGAGGAGAAAGCTTACAATAATGGTTGGCAAAATCCAATACAAACTCGTAGAGTTACAATTGTGCAAATATTTGTAATAAAATTGGTAACGTTGAGAGATTAAAAGCACGATATACGCATGATGCTTTGATAGCCTCAGTGAAATATTCAAAACTTGACTGAATCGTGTTGAATGATGGAGAACTATGAATGACCTTATTGAAATTTGGATTGGATAAAAGCTAATACCGTTTTATGGAATTTCAAAGTACCAATTTGAGTACAATTTTGTTCATCATGACAATAATTGGTTTTGAATGAATCCAAGAAAAATTTTGATCAGAATATGATGTGGTGTTAACTTCCCTTTCGTGCGAGCTATGAGATAGTTCTGATTTTTTTTTTTTTTTTTCAAGTTTAGGAGACAAGGTTATTGTGTGATTACGCATATCAAAAAACTTACTTCATCACCCAAATTCAAGCAGGAATACACACGGGACAAATTTTGGTTTTGTATTTTTTAAAAGCGTCTCTTACCACAATACACAGGGTGTCTGCAAACAGATCTAATTTCTTCAACTAATTTGCAACGGAAAATCCCTGTTAACGTTTTTTTAAACGCTTGTATTCAGAATTATCCATAATTTAAGATTTTTTTCGTGTTGTCAATCTTACTTTATTAAAACGGGAATAGTTCCCTCATTTAAAGAGTAATCTCAAATCTGAAGAGACCATTGGAAAGACCATAAAATTTCCCATCTTCTTAATGCCAAATGCAATTCAATTGAATATTACTGGAAACAAAGCAACATAAAATGTGAACTTGGGAACTTTTCGAAAACTTCCCGTTTTTCAAAGCCTATAATTTCCAAATAATTCGAGATAATGAACTGTTGCCGGTAAGCCTAAAAACTGCGCCAAAATTACAGCTTTCCGACAGTATAATAAATTTTGATTTTGATTAGAGGAGAAAGTTGAGTTTGAGTGTTTATTCTCCGTAAAATTCAACTGATAAACATTTTATTTGGTATTAGAAATATAAGAAATTTTACGGTCTAATATTTTGTATTGCCTCCTCTGGCTGTAATTGAAACTTTCAAGCGTACAGGCATGCGCAGTGTGAGTTGGTTAGTGTGTCTTGGTCAAAATTGCCCCATTCTGGAACGATATCTTTCCCCAAATTCGTAGACAGTAAGGGGAACACTTGGCCGACTTAGAGCTGATCTGTATAGCATAATCCAATACATTCAGTGGCCAGTCCATCGTGTTGATATTCACCCAGGAAAGATGCTGTTGAAGAACGGCGATAGTTGAACCACGATTGAGCATGCCATATTGAACTTATATTACATCCAGAGGTAGTACAGTACTACTAAAGTGATTTAAGTTAGTCACGTAAGTTTGACAATTTAAAAATAAAATTTAAAAAAAGTGCATTCTTCAGTTGTTTGCCGAACTTTTCGAAAACAAAATGTTCAAGTGGAGAAATTCGTCGAAATGATGGTTTTTCTGATGTTTAGTCGGTCCACTTCTAAGAGTACAAAAACGCTAATTTTTTCCAATGCATATTTTTGACTGAATAAGGTTGATGTAAAGCGTTTCTAATGTTTCTGATATTTGCGCTGTTAGGGGTTGAAATGAAAGGGGGTGGGGGATGAAGGGTAAAAAAAGGGGATGTATACGCAATAAATATGTGCTCGTGCAACAAGTGGGTGGTGGAGCTTGCTGTAGTTGTATTGCCAGGTCTCAACGCCCCACTGGGCGGGTGGGGGTGGACACCCTCAAGTTCACGGAGGTCATACGAATCATCTCACGCTCTACCTCCGTCTAAATATAGATTGCGAGGAAATAAACAAGTAGGATTGAACAACTAAAAATAGCGAAGATCAAAAATGAATGATATGGAAGGGACAAATGTTGTTGAAGAAACGGGTACCATCCGTGGATTTTTGAACGTATGGGAGGAGTGTGTGGTGGAACAGTGTCAAACAGGTGGGAGTATGGTATGGTATGGTATGGTATGGCTCACCTCTGGGTCGTGGGGGCCCTTGCAGGGGTGGTTGCCCTATCCTTACTGAATCGTGGGGAGAAGGCTCACCAGTACGAGGTCCTCCGCGCAGGCGCACTCAACCCTGACACCTGTTTGCAACTTCGAATCAATATACCGCCCCATACAGACTCCCCCCATCCCCTTTTTGCAGTACGAAATTCAGTCCGGTACCGCATCTTTCCCACCCCTGGTCACGACGTTTTCCTCTGAATACTCCCCGCCTCTCCGCCCGTCCCCTTTGTTCTACCCATATCAACTTCACCTCGTTTCAAGCTTTTAAATAACTTCTTTTTTTTCCGTTCTCCTAATTTCAGAGTTCATCGTGACGGTATGTATATATACCCACCCCTCGCAAATACGCAGGTACCTGATCATAAAATCAATACTTTACGTTCCAGCCCACGTTTCCGAGGCGGCGGCCAAGTTTAGATTTTCACCTTCACCGGATGTGGGGACGTCTGAGTAGACGAAAAGCCGGGAAACTTAACTGGGTCAGATGCTTCGCATTCATGTTACCGGGGGTTGGGCTCTCGCCAGGCTGTCCCGAACGAATTCGCAGCTTCAACTAGTGTCACAGTAGTTCAGAACCCCGATTTAGAGCAAAAAAATCATTTTACAAAGAAAATCCAAATCGACACCACGCTCTATTTGCCACTTAAAGCGAATAACTAAAAGATAAAAGTGACTCATTCTCAGTATATGCACTGTACACTTAAACCTCAACGGCCTCAATAGGTCAATTTGTGAAATTTCATCTTTTTTCACAAGATAAGTTCCTTTGGTATACGGCAAATGACAACGGGGCCCTAATAAAGCATAAAATAAGTAACGAAATTGTTTGACATTTTAGTTTTTCACGGTCATAGGCCTTATGGGTGACCACAATACCCAAAAATGTGCGACAAAGTAGTTCAGAACTCCAATTTAGTGCAACGAAAATCCTTTTACAAAGAAAATCGTTCGAATCGACACCTTACTGTATTTGGCACTTGAATGGAATAACATACCGACAAAGCTGACTCATTCTCTATGCTTCACATTCATGTTACCGGAGGTTAGTTACAAAGAAAATTCGAATCTATTAGGTATATTTGGCACTTAACTGGAATTATGTGACGATAAAGGCCACTCATTCTCAGTATTGTTCATGTACTGTACACATTGTACACCAATACTTCAACTACCCAAAAAGGTCAATTTGTGAAATTTCATATTTTTTTACTACAAATTAAAGCCCTTTAGGGGACGCAGGCTTCACACTCATGTTACCGGGCGTTGGGCTCTCGCCAGGCTGTCCCGAACGAATTTGCAGCTTCAACTCGCTACACAGTAGTTCAGAACCCCGAATAAGCTATACAAAAATCCTTTTACAAAGCAGATTCGAATCGACTCTATTTGGCACTTGGATGGTGTAACATATCGATGAAGGTGACTCATCTCAGTACATAGTGCCTACATGTACACTGATACTTCAACTTCTTAAACAGGTCACTTTGTGAAATTCAATATTTTTTTACAAACTCGGCGCTACGCGCCTCGTCGGGGGCTGCGCCCCCTGGACCCCCCTTTTGCTTTTATTTATAGCCTGCTGCTACAAGTATAGAAACGTAGAATAAATACGCTTTAGCCTCGAGTGGACGCTGAACTGCAGAACGTTCAACTCCATTCTTTTTGCCGTTCTGCTGCAGTTTTTGGTTGTTTGGGTTCGCACTGTCCGCCTTTTTTTCGCAACCGCCACTCTCTCGATCGTTCAGCAGCAGTTTTTGGTCGTTTAGGATGAAGAAGACATGTACCTGAAGAGCTCGAAGGAGGACAATCTGGACCGGGGCAGGAGAACATCACCGAAGGACGATTCGCGAACGACTGAAACTCCGATTTACATAAATAAAATTACTCACTTCAAACGGGTTTGTCGCAACTACTACACACGGATGTAAATATGCAAGTTGTTGCTTGGTGATCGCCTTTAGTTACCCAATGTGCTTATAAACATCAATTATCGGTGTTTTATGATCATATGATCTGTTTCTAAAGCAGCCCAGAACGTTCTAGACTTTTCCGTGTCACATTTCGTTACGCTCAAGCGTTCCTTTTTTGGCTAGTTAGTCCATGGCTAAAGCGTATTCTACGCTAAAAAAAATTGGTCGTCTGTAAAGTTCAACTGACGATAGTTGAACGTGACAACGTCATAAGAAAATACTGACGGAATGTTTTCATTTTTCAAGAGAAAATTTTAATTTTTATTAGTTTGATAAATATTTTATATGGATATAGAGAAGGAAGTAAATTAAAATCACAATATACTGTTTGTTTGTATGGATATACTGTTCGTTCCGGGTTTTCCAAAATACTTTCATCGTAGTTTATGTCACATTAAGAACGAAATCAGTCAAGCAGTTTTTTTAATGACCTAATGAATGAGTCAAGTTGGTTGTTGGAGCAGTGAAGGTGCTTTATTATCGTGAAAAATGCTATAAAATGCGTGGATTAGTGCTTCAAGTGCCTCTTGAAGGGAAAATCCAGGTCTGAAATGAACGAAATCACGATTCAGAGACGAATTGAATAGTCCTGCTGAAGTACTCTGTGGATCCATACGGCTACGGCTCGGAAAAACCACGTAGAAAACGTCGGTACTCTTTCGTATAACATTACTAAATGGTTAAAATCGTCAACTAACTTATAAACATTATGAATAACAATGAAAAATTCATTCCTTTCTCGCTCGATGCGCGCTCTCGCTTGCACTTCAAGCCTCATTATCCGAGGTGACGCATGAGTCATCTTTTTTCGTGCGTACAGCCGGCTCCATCGAATTGTCAATTGTCGATCACGTCAAAAAATTAAATCCCTTCAGGGGACGTAGGCTTCACATTCATGTTACCGGGCGTTGGGCTCTCGCCAGGCTGTCCCGAACGGATTTGTAGCTACAACACGCGATACAGAAGTTCAGAACTCCAATTTAGGGCAACAAAATCCTTTTACAAAGAAATCTTTTGAATCGACACCGTGCTCTATTTGTCACTTGAATGGAATAAAATAACGCTAAAGGTGACTCATTCTCAGTACATAGTGCATTACATTACAATACGTTCATCCGAAAAATTACCATCGTCATATCGTCATAGTCATATCTTCTCCTCCCTTCAATTTCATCCAACATAAGAGGCAATATCCCACGCTAAAACGACGTTTTTTGTTAAAAAACTCACGTTTTTCCACGTTCAAACAGCACTTTCTCTGTCAAAAATTTCGCTAAAATAAAAATGTACTAAACCAATAAAAAGCTAATGAAATTTGGATGGTTTTACAGTAAAACTCATCCATTTTCCAGGAGATGGTACGGTGGTAAATCAACGTTGAAAATTGTTTAAAAAGCAGAAGGTTGACAAAAATTCAAGTTAGGCTAAGAAAAACCATGAACGACGGGACTAAGGAGAATATGTTATTCGATGAAAATTGAAGAAAATTTAACGCTTTTTTCAACGATATAATCTGAAATTTTATTTAATAGTAAATTAAGGGAGTTATGGCCATTTCAGTGAAGTAAGGTCGAAAACACGAAAAGACATTTTGTTGAAGACAGAAAAGAGGGGGCTAAACAAATTGCCATGAGGTAAAATTTGTTGCAAAGTGGTAGTTGCTGAATCGATCATTGAAGTTTCATGGTTATTATATCGAACACCCTGTACAGGATGTATAGATCTAGGATGTCTCCTTCTTATGTTTCTCCAAAAAACTAAATAACTAAGATTTCATACATTTAAGAGGTTTTTTGACAAAATATTCTTTTCGCCCACAGTAAAGTGAATATTTTTTTGATTTTTTGTAATTTGTAGTTCCATCGTCATGAACGAAGGTCTCTACAGTTAGTGCAGCCCTCCCGAAAGAAATTGTTCCTCGTTCTGTTTCCTCTTCAAGAAGGATCTCCCAGCTGAATACCCTCAAGTCAGGAGAGCTCGCTCAGCGAAAGCCAGACCGACTAGGTATTCTAGAACTAAGAGCGCGTTGTTGCAACATTAGCGGTAATTGGTAGATGTAGTAGTCAAACCCAATCAATGCCTGCAAAGTTGAAGTATCAAAACCTGATGTCGAGTGACAGTAACCTAAACAAGTCAAAAAATGCTGTCCGTCGAACAAACGCTTTCATCTCAATTCAAAGTGTACAGGAGCGATTATTGAATTTCAGGAGGCACACAAATATGATCAACTGATCAATCCAAATAGGTATTTTGGTTGAGAACAGATTTACGTACTCTGTGCATATCTCCTGAAATTCAATAATCGCTCTATCACTGTGAAACACGCACACTCCAAAGCTTAGAAGAAATTCAAATCATGAACGCAAGCCAATTGAATAATAAACCCCAGTGAAAGAATTTGCAGCGTTTTTTCAAGAGCGATTACAATGGTTTATTACTGAATAATAAACCAAAATTTTTCCGGCCGTCCGCCGTACGTCGTACGCACGATTTCTCCCAAACGGCTGAAGCAAAAAATCTGAAATTTTCAGGAAAAATCCATGTTGGTCCGACGACGCCCCAATTCTTGAGCCGGCTCTCACACTTAATTTAAAGTGCTGATTAATTTTAAAGAGTGCTTTGCTTAATTTAAAGGATACAAGATTAGGATAAAAGATTAGGAGTGAACTCCTAAAAGGCTTTGTAGCTGATACGCGTTTTGAAGCATTCTGATACGCATGAAACGCTGCAAATTCTTTCACAGGGGTTTATTATTCAATTGGCTTGCGTTCATGATTTGAATTTCTACTAAGCTTTTGAGTGTGCGTGTTCCACAGGTGATAGAGCGATTATTGAATTTCAGGAGGCACACAAATATGATCAACTGAACAATTCAAATAGGTATTTTGGTTGAGAACAGATTTACGTACTCTGTGCATATCTCCTGAAATTCAATAATCGCCCTATCACTTGTGAAACACGCACACACCAAAGCTTAGCAGAAATTCAAATCATGAACGCAAGCCAATTGAATAATAAACCCCAGTGAAAGAATTTGCAGCGTTTTTTACAAAAGATTCAAAACATCAATAACACTAAACGCGCATGCTCGGAAATCTGTTTCTTCAGTTGGGAACTGCATGCGATTTTGATTCCTGACTCGCTTTTTTGGACCGCGTACAACAGCTTCTAGGAGCACCCAATTTGCACAAACCTGAATATGCAACCAATTTTCATTGAAAATTTGAATTCTGCTCACAATTTCATGAAATTTTGACTCTTCACTCGATTTTTTCGATGGCGCGCCACTACTTCTATTCCCCCGCGAAGTGGGGCAGACCTGGAATTTCGCTTATTCTCAGATGTTGGTAAACCTCAAGTGGCACAAGTTTAACCGCTATTTTCAATAGCTCAGTCACGAGTCGATATCCGTATTTTAGTCTGACTACATTGTATTGCAATTGTCGCAGTTCAACACCTACCTACAATATCTCGAGAATTATTATCAAAAAACTTGTTTCCTGATTACAAATCGCTTGGTCACCATGGACGTTGATTTCAATGTCATTTGTGATTTTAAATTTGCTTTCAGTGAAAAACTAGAATGTTAGAACTTAGATCAAAATTATTTAAATAGCACTCGTTCGGTTAGTTTACCTGAATAAGGTCAGAAGTGGAAGGGTCTGTGGTTTGTACAAGAAGAATTTGAAGCGCTGACTTGAACGAGGATATCAAGGTTAATTTGGATTAATGGTGTCTTGCAGGAGGCTGATGTACAACCAACGTTCCACTGTTAGATCGAGGAAGAGACTAATCAATGATCGTAGTTTTGGTGAGCAAACTAAGACAATTCTAAACGTCTGTACATTTTGTGGCCGTAGGTGACAAATTGGTAGGTGGGCGGGCTGAATCTCAGAATAGGTAACGCACATCTCTTATCAGGATCTTATCAGTATGTATCGATGTGTACTTTCATCGATATATGTGATATCAATATATCGATACCAGTGATATATTTGTGGCGTAGTGCACAGTGTTAACACATTCTGATCTATTTTTCCAACTGATCTATACTTTACTAGAAGAATTGATGTAGGATAATTTTTCGTTGTTGAGACCAGTAAACTAGACAGAACACATTCGAACACACATCGAAAGCGTCAACTTATATCGATAGGAGACATCTGGTTTTCAATATGGCGACGGTGTGATAAGAGGTGCGTTACCTATTCTGTGATTCTACCGGTGAGCGCATCTCTCGTGTGTTTTCACGTCGGCAGGAGGAAATCTTTAAGGTCCTGAGCAGGATATTGGATCTCAGGGTATTGGATCGAGTTATGTAAAATTCAAACTCACTAAAACCTCACTTTCCTTTTCCTACATTTGAGCTAAGCCTGTAACGTCCAACGTACGATTTGTTTATTTATTGATTGTTCAAGTAATTTATTTTCGAAAAACAAAATGGTCACATCATTATACATTGATAGGGTTAAATACAACAGAAATCAACTGGACACTAATTAAAGTTAGACTTAACCCTGATATACGATGGGAAATTATTCGCCAATATGGTGTTCTGCCCGCGGTAGGGGAAGAGTTAGTCCCGCCTGTAGAGATCAATATGACTGATAACAGAAATGAAGAGGATTGCGCAATGCAGAAAAAACTGTAAATGATACTATTTGCACTCTGTATCAAGTGCATTATAATAGCCCTTTAATCATTTGAATTTAAAACTATTATTAGACAATTTTAACATTTTAACTCGTAAATCAGTGGAGAAAGTATTAATTATATTTATCGATTTATAATATGGAAGTTTTGGCTCAATTTGAAGTGGGGCGGTACCTCAAAGATTGATAAAGTTGTTGGTTCTCCCCGCCCCTACAAGTAAAAACATCATGTTCCATGGGCTGGTAATTTTTCAGTTCATGTTTGTTACAGTTTATGATCTCAATTAGTCGAAATCGATTTAACTGTCTTTACTGTTGTGGAAACGAATTCTCCAGATTCTGCTGCACAAGTGCTGCCTTCGTACTCTTATTCTGCTGACTTTCATTTCTAGAAAATTAAACACGGTCTAATGATCTGTTGTAGTATTTTATTCTCAGCTCATCTGACACGGTTAGTAGAAGAAGGTGGTAGGGGGTCATTAGGAAGCGAGTGGCAGCGTCGTGACGTCACTGGTGAAGACCAGACCATTTCCTTTTGCATTGTACTAAACGTTTTCGAAAGCGCTGTGTGGTTCAACTCTAGATCCTCCTTCCGCCTTGTTCTGCTAATTGTATTGTATTCTATTTAGTTTACTGGCTGCATCCATTCATCTACTATACTCCTTATCAGCAGTACCTGCACATACCTATGAGTTCCTCTTACTATTTCTTCGGTTGAATCACCATTAATTTTCATCTCATCAAAGCTGATTACTATGTCATTCTCGAACTCGGAAAACACTTGTGATTGTACTTTTAAAATATTCAAACTAAGGAATGAAGCAGTGTACACGAATCCGCCTCTTGATAGTCTCTCACTTGGAAGAGGGCAAAGTTCATGGCGGGGAAATGCTTTATAAGAAAAAGAGCGCTAAGTAATAACCTTCGCGATGTCATGACCAACTACATCTTCCCTTCAACAGGGCATGCTGTCATTCGATGAAAAATGGCCGGACTCAAAAACCGATGTCATGTTTCGAAACTTAGCTAATTCTTCCGTCAACTCTTCAAGACGTAGTTTAAAATTTCATTTACTTTGTTCAACCTCATATTTTCACTAAAAAGGAACAACATTTCTGACGGCTGTTCGTTGTCACCCGTCTCAATGGATATCGTGGCCACATTTTCGTCTAAACCATCCGTAGTCTCATCCATCACATTTTCATTTGATTCTTTTAATGGTGATTTCAGATTTCCTTGAATTCTTTACGCGCATTCCGTTTGTTTGTTCTTACTTTCGAGCCAGAGAAGAAGGTGTATTTGAATCGCCCAAGTAATTTTCGGCAGGAATAAATGTGGAACCGCATCCGGTTTAGCTCAAATTCAGGATGATGTTGAGCAGTTAATTTATCAGCGAATGTAGTGTTTATTAGTGAATGTTGTCATCAAAATGAACCGAACAGACACGTTTGATCCACCGAAAATGCGTCACCGTCGAAACGTTCACCCATTTGAACGCAATATTTTGCCTTTTTGAAAACGGCGAAAATGAAATTCGTACTTTTTTAGGTACATTGTAATTGTCACAACCAGCAATTGCATTGCACTCTATATCAGAGCTGTAATAAGAAAAAAATAACGTTGTTCAAATGAGCAAAAGAACTATAAGACTGTGCCCGGTGTTGGGCGGCGTTGAAAAGGGAACGGTCTTCTCCATCACACGTCACGTGAGTTGGGTTTCCCCGAGCGTCGAGCTGATGACCCCTACCGCCTGCATCGGGTAAACCGGTCGGTACTCACCACTTCTATATTTTTGAACATCGTTTTCTTGAAATATAATTTTGCGTGTGACTAATGAATTATGGTGGCGAGCAGACCGCGACTCTGGGCTTACTGCTTCTGGCGGACTCAGTTTTAACCCTCAAATGCTACCAGTGCAATTCTTCGAGCTACGACGTCAAACCTCTTTGTGACCGGCTGTACTGGAAACAGATGAGCACCAAAGAGCGAGAAGATCTCATCATCGATTGCCTCGAACGCCTCTCGTACTTTTGCATCGTCATCAGAAAATTCGTAAGATTTATTGCTCATCAACAAATAGAGGCATTAGAAAGTTGTGCATTAGTTCATTGCTATTGGCTCGACAATCTCACTTTACTAAAAAGGTACTGAAATGTTTTACTGAACAAATAATGCATGTATTAGACTTCCTGGAAGAGATCAAGAATTCCCTACTTTCTTTCTTTTTATAAATAACTTAAACTTTAACTGTACGTATTACATTTTGGTTTTGCTTGCATCTGATATTAGTGGACAAAGTCTATTCTACTTGGAATGGGGAAAGGTGTCGATATGCTTTTCAAAAGCAGTACCATCAGGTTTAGCAATAGTAGAAAAACAAAAAATGGGTAATCAGTTGGATAGAGAGTACCATCATAATATCGTGGGCTTACAAAGAAAATCCATTCAGCTTTTTCGGCCTAAAATCGAAAAACAAACGACTCAATCCTACCTTTAAAAGAGGTTTACCTACTGGTAGGTATGTAAATACGAAAAAAGTGAAAATTTTGAAATGATTGTCGAACGTCAGAAAACCGTGTTTTGCAGCAGTTGAAACTCATATCTGCCCTGCAAGAACCATAGTGGGAGGGGAAAGCCCAATTCCATCTTCAACCCAAGCTTCATTCCTGTTATTGCAGCAAAGAAGACAAGGGACGCAGAAATAATTATTATTTAGGTACATCACATCCGCAGAGCCAATCTACCTTTTTGTAGTTGTGAGGGTTGAACTTGCGAATCATGGAACGGTTTCTGATTGCCCTGCAATCACTCTTAGCTCCACCAACAACTTAGAGATCTCACGTTTTATAGCACTTGCTGCATTCATCGCGTATTTACACAGTTCAGTCACAAGGGTTGGAGACAATCAATTGTTGTTGATAGGATAAGAATGTGTTTTGGTGACTAGATGCACGCATTCTAGCCGGTGAGCAGTCGACTAGGTGTGCTCCCCAAAATTTCGAGCGCTTTATTTCAGGCCACTCTCATTGGTTCATTCTTCGGACCCTGATCGAATCAAACGCAGCTCTATACGGGTGACGCCTGACTTGTGTCCATAAAGCCCGCCGCAAATTGAACCCAGCACACGCACAGCCCACGTCCGACCCACGCGTGGCTAGGAATTTGAATCACAGTTTTGCATTAGGTACTGCATATTGAATCCAGCCCACGGCTATCTCACTCAGTTGCTCTCCACGCGTGGGTCAGTTTGTTTGTGCCGCACAGTTCCCAGTCGTGGGTGCGTTATTTTCTATCCAAAAGTGAATGAGAAGCTAATTCAACTTCAAGTTAATTCATCCTGTGCTGTACGACACATCTGGTGCGAACTACATGAGAACAAAACTGAATACTGCTAATTTTTCTTCGCTGCTGATTGGTTATTGGGCGTTGCATTCACCTCCCGTGACGTCACTTTTTATTATTTCATGAATTTCGCCAAACTGTTCCCAGGTAAGCCGAACACTTTCCTTGAAAAAATTGTCAGGAACTTCCGAAAACACTTCAAATTCACCACCAGTACTTCTCCCATCTAAATAGGTATTTCTTTTACTTTTTTTCGTTTAATTGAAGAATAAAAAGTAATGACTTCCTCAGTCTCTGACTCTGAATCGAGATCCAGGAGGAGCTCAATCAGCGAGTTGGAGAACATCTCGAAATGTGGGTATGGAACACGACTGGGTTCAATATGCGGTCCCCGACCCAGCCCATGGTCGTGGGTTGTGGATGGGGTGGACGTGGGCTGTGCGTATGCAGGGTTCAATTTGCGGCGGGCCTAACACCATCACCAAACTCACAACTCCACCACCCTCTCACCCATCCCGAGGCTCAATTTGGCGCCTGAATTTGAAACTCTTTTGCTCCTCAATGAGGATTCACGGGGAAAAGTTGGAAAACAGTATGATTTTACTTTTATTATTAATATTATTATTATCAGTATTTTGGTGTGGAGGTGCAGATGCGCCTATGCTCTTGTCAGCAGCCTCTCGGAAGCTAATAAAAATGATTTCATTTGATTTGTCTCTCGGCGTAGGCTAACAACGAAATGAAGGAACTGGTAACGACCAGAGGATGCATGGGAACTGTCGACTCCAAAGGAACGACTCTCGGAGCTGGTTGTGTCGTAGTATCGGAGTTGGAGAAAGCCTGCCTCTGCACGGACAACCTCTGCAACGCCGCTCCCGGACCGGACCCGGATCCCTGGACGTTCATGCCCATCCCGCTCTTCATATTTCTGTTATCTAAGCTCATGCTTGAGAAATATGTCCTCACCTCGCTCAGCCCAGTCAGTCTGTACAAATAAAACGCCCTAAAATGAATCAATTCGTTTCTCTCCGATATTTGGTTTATTAATTCCAATATTGAACCTTTCAAATCGAACAAGAAGCAAGTTCCCATCGTGCAGCATGCATCAGCGAATTTCCCAAAATTATCGTATTCCTTTGTGTTAACCCATTTTCGTCCAAATGATTGAATACTACCCCTGGATTCACGATTTTTGCTTCCAAGTCTGCCTGTATTCACTTTCGGGAGCCAACAAATCTTTTTTGTCCGAATTCAAAATTTCCACTCGCATTTTCGGCGAAAAAATTTGGTTCCGTGTCTATCGGTCTGTTTTTCTGTCTGTCCGCATTTCCTTGTTACGACCATAACTTCCACAATTTTGAATGAGTTTAGCTCATAGCTATGCGAATAAGGTCTCTTGAGGTCCCATAGGAATTTCATCTCAATATAATCAGCGGTACGCTTGGCGCGTGCGCCAACGTGAAATTCTTGAAACAAGTATAGCTTTCACAATTTTGGTTCCAAATTCATTCATTCATTTACTTCAGTCTGTAAGATGTCACAACGAATCTTAAGGAAGTTTGAGCAATTAGGTCAACATCTTGCATCTGAAGGTTTCTTTATTTTCTATTTTATACCAAATGGTGTCACTTTGCTTGGAACGAGGAAGCTGCAGTGTCATCTCTTTGGCAGTGTATTTTACCACTCTCCTGCTGTGTGTTTGGTTGGTTCTTGTTGTCGTTTGTTTTGATCAAGTATTCAATAAACAGAGGAAAAAATGTTATCACCCAGATCAGACTCCTCAATTGGTTAAAAAATAAAACGTATGCCTAGTCTTTCGATTATTCCGAGTAGTGTATTCAGTCATTTCTAGAAATTGTAATTGATCATCATTCAACAGATTTTCCACTGTTTAGGTATCTGCGATGTGCCCGTCAATTCTCATTAACACCCATCAATCCTTCTCATTACCACCATCGAATCATTGAATAGATGATTGATTTGAATAAATTTGGAATTTTGGATTAGAAATTTTGATTTGAGCATCATGTTGTTATTTGTTTCGCTCTTTGGGATACCTGGAAGCCATATGAAATTTTGGAAGAAATTTGGAAATGTTTCACTGCCGTACGATTTCAACATTGGAAATTTCGTTTTTTTTTTTAATAATCAAATTTAGTATTTTCGTAGTAATTTCATCATCAATAGCTTATAAACTAATCCAGCATCACCTATCTGCTTTGTATCTATTGGCTAGTGGGAAACGAATTCACAGCCCCCAGTCCACGGTAAAACACTACTATATGAGCAAGTGATTAAAAATATGGGCCTACGGCTGTCCCTTAAAAGGTTGCACCAAAAAGAGGAACGTAAAAATCATCCAAACAGTCCAGAACAAAATTCTAAGAAGCATAGTAAATGCCCCATGGTATATTCGAACAAATGATCTGCATCGCGATCTCAAGGTTGAGATGGTCGACGAGGTTATTGGAAAAAGAGCTGTGAAAATCGGCTCCACAATCACATCAACGTAAAAGCCATTTCACTACTGGACAACAGCGACGAAGTGCGACGTTCGAACAGGACCAAATCCGGGGGCCTAGTTACAAATCTAATAGTAGTGAACTCTTTCGAGGATGTAGTAGGTTTGGTGGTATCTGTGAACCACCAAAAGTGAATCAAGTTAATTTAAGTAAAGTTACTAGATGTATTATATTCTTTACAGATAGGTAGATGAATAGTTTATTTGACAAAATTTTCAGCATCCACAAGCAATAATTCTCCAATGAATAAACAATACAGCATGGTTTAAGTAACCGTCTGCCGGAGGTTCGAGGTTAATAGAAACAATATTAATGTAAACAGAAAGGATTAGCACAAAAGGAAAAAAAATAATTTAAGTAATAATAACAATAGGTAGTTAGTACACTGTAGACCAGAAGCATAATTTGCACCCAAAGACATCCACATCAGTAACAGAAGTCCCTCCCCGCTTCTAATGCCAGTTAAACTCCACCACCATAAATCTTCGGAATTTCCATGCTCCAACGCAGAATTTAACTAGAGGAGTCCAGTCGGGGCATTCAAGATGGAGACAGCCTCTCAACGAGTCAGGATTGCACGACGGAAGGCCCGTAGTCGGTACTCAGCGAGAACGGGACATACACAGAGGAAGTGGAACTCATCTTCTCTCTCCCGCATATTGCACAGCGCACACTACTCTGGCGTCGAGATCGGATATGGCTTTGCATTCAGCGAGATCATCTCCGTCCTCATCCTGAAAATCCATCGGATAGCCTCGACCGAGTAACCAGAATTACCCGAGAAATACGTGCAGCGAAAGGCTCGATCCAGTTCACGGTAGAGAGGGAAAGTTTCGGTGGATTCAGCCCTTCTCCAGAAATACGCCCTCTTTTTCTCCTTAAAAGCCTCCAAAATAGCATCAGTCTGTGATCTGAACTGCGTGGGTCCATACTGCATAATACGTCAGGCAAGCTTAAGTCCTCAGCCCACTTCACTCCTGTGCCAAGGACGTCACAGCACGAGCCACCTCCTTTGCCACAATTTTGGCAATCTGGAGTCCGGCATTCCAGCCACCATATTCTTTACAGTTGTAATAATAAAAAATATTTAACAAAAAAAAAAAAAAATCGATCTGCTTTCCCCTTGTACGATACCGTTGACCACTCTTCATAGATGACTTTGGAACGTTTTCAGTGTCATGATGTACAATATTTTCCTCTACTTGGAAAATCTCCTCTACTTGGAAGGGAAGGATTTATTGATATTGTCCTATTTGCTATGGGTAAGAATCAATGACTCTGAAAACTCACTCAGAAGTGAGTTTGCGGGAGTTGGCCGCCGTGCGGTCTTGAGTCGGACAGTTTAGCGTCTCTTTAGAGGGGAGACGGAGTGTGGTGAGTTCGGCTGAAAGGACGATAGGACCGGGAACTTGGCTCTAACTTCCTTTGCGGAAGGTTTTCCTTACGGGTCGACCAACCTCCTTCTGAGAAGCGCCGCTATGAATATAGATCAGCCCTTTCTCCCAATATTCCGTCCTCGGCTACGCCAATATTCCACGAGGGCCTGACACCTTGTCTTTGCCGCTCGCTAGTCTATAGCAAGTTGCCACTCCCCTCTGAGTAATGTCGCGCGACTCCGGGGAGGTTGATTGAATACGTGTGTATGCGAGGAATGAGCGGCACTGAGCGGGTCTGGCATAGGCTAATTTTTGTCACCGAATCTCGTTTAAGTCAGTAGAGTTTGAAAGAAAGGGTAGGTAGTAGAGAAGGTCGATAGGACTATCGATGTATCGATAGTTTCACACTATCGATAGGACTATCGATGTTTGGGAATACGAAATAACTCATTCTAAAAATTGAAAGGCATCTACAGTAGATATATGGTTCCTCCTATTCACAACTCAAATTCATTGAATGGGACCAACAGTAGATAGGTGCTGTCAAAAACCTGGGTTTTAATAAAGATTTAACGAAAGGTATAAGAAGGTAGAGAGCTCGAGCGTAGGAAGAAAAGATAATTATTTGCCAATAAATATGGTATTTGCTACTACGTATGTCTCATTGCCTTTTTTTAAACCTCTCAAGTTTCCGTTCAAATTATGCTATCTATTCCATTTCCAAATAATAACGATTTTAAAACTTTTAAATTTCTCCGCACTAAAAAAGGACACTTTTCCAGGGGTGCCCCAGAGAGGGAGGGGGCTATGACGCAGACTGAAAATTCTTGAGGGGGGGGGGGGGTTCCAAAAACATTTCGGAGGGGGGGGGGGGGGTTAAAGTTGATTGAAGCAGTGTTTAGCGTGACATTAAAAAAAAGCAGATATATACATGGAGCACGTGAATCTGTTCTCGACTAAAATACCTATTTGGATTGATCACTTGATCATATTTGTGTGCCTCCTGAAATTCAATAATCGCCCTATCCTGTGAAACACGCACACTCCAAAGCTTAGTAGAAATTCAAATCATGAACGCAAGCCGATTGAATAATAAACCCCAGTGAAAGAATTTGCAGCGTTTTTTTATCGAACCTCAATACCCCCCCACAATAAAAACATCTATAATTTATCAAGTCCTTTGGCACTCGTATTGCGTTAAAACTTCCCCAAATCCAAATTTAAACGATGTAGCCAAAGGTAGACAGATGTAGAGGGGGCACACAAATATCATCAACTGATCAATCCAAATAGGTGTTTTGGATGAGAACCGATTTACGTGGTCTATGCATATCTCCTGAAATTCGATAATCGCTCAATCACCTGTAAAACACGCACACTCCGAAGCTTAGTACAGATTCAAATCATGAACGCAAGCCAATTGAATAATAAACCCCAGTGAAAGAATACTTATTTACCCCAGTAATAATATTGAATAATAAACCCCAGTAATAATATTGAATAATATTTACCTATATATTATCAGAATGCTTCAACCCGTGTATCGGCTACTGACTTCACTACAAGTATTCACATCGGCTATCACTCCAGTATCCACATTCACTACAACTCGACGCTATCGGCCGGACATCACTAGGTTACAAACAAACAATAATAAACGAAAAAACGCAAATGTAAATATACACTAAACGCAAATATAAATAAATCGGGCCATACATCGGGAATGGTTTGACCTATGGACGTGGGGAAGGGCTCATTCGAATCCTCATGGTATTTTCTTCAAATAGGAAAATATTTAGGCCATTTCGACTAGTTTTGAGGTTTTCAGGGATTTTATAAAACTTTTACAGCCCTTAAAGGGCACTTTAAATTGAGTGAGGGAGCTGGCTCAAGAATTGGGGCGTCGTCGGACCAAGATGGATTTTTCCTGAAAATTTCAGACTTTTTGCTCCAGCCGTTTCGGAGATATCGTGCGTACGGCGTACGGACGGAAAATTTTTTATTGCAGATTTGGATTCTACACCCTTTGAATCGTAAACCATGAAATTTTCAGGGGGGGGGGGGGGGGGGTTAGAATTTTTTCCCAGAGCGATTACAATGGTTTATTATTGAATAATAAACCAATAAACTACATCCTAGGTAAAGAACCTCAAAAAATATACACGTTTCGTCCAAATAGACAATATTGTTGACTGGGTTTGAATTTTATCCATACCTATTCTTTCAATTTTGGATAAAATAAGGGGAGCTTACCAGTAGTGTCCTACTTTTTCCTACTTGAAAAAATTTATGATTTACCTAACTCATGTATACCTTAGGAACCTACTCAATATTTGATTAAAGTAAATTATTATCTATTTGACTCTAAACAATAATTATTATTGAGCTGAGTTAATGTAGGTACAGGTATTGTATACAGGAGGGTGGGCTCCATCCCCATTGAACGTGCAAATAGATGCACGTTGGAAGAGACTGATCTATTTGCCGACAATGGGGATTGGGTCCAGGCATTCCTTTTAATATTCCGTACTATCGATGCTATCGATAGTTATCACCGATAGTATCGAACTGTGGATAGTGTCTCGCTATCGACTATCGGCCTTCCCTAGTACCTAGGTAGATGCGTGGCGGAGCATTATATCCGCATTCAGCTCAATGGAAGGGGCAACTACACCATTCCATCACCTCACAAGACAAACAACATTTTCTCCATATTTTCGCAACTAAAAAGGGGTTTGAATTTCTCAATAAATTTGTTTTCTCAATAATGTTCCAAATAATCACAATTAACGTCTGCGTTTTCCAAATTAATGTACCTACTAAACCTTCAGACGGAAACTTCCACCTTGTAACACCACCATTGATAATCATTAAAAAGCTTGGAACTAAGCTTTTGTCCAAGAAATGTAGATAAAAATCGTTATGGAACTTCAAGAGGTTTAATGGGATCAGTTTCAAAGTTCTGAGCTCCTCTCTTCAGCCTGTAGGTGTTTAGGATTCCCTGCTCAATTTCTCTATCCTTTTCCACCATGGCACTTCCCCAGCAACCGAGAAAGAAGAGAAATAAACGGGAACGGCTGTGAATAGATTATGCAAATTTAAAAGTATCACAATAAATGGGTCACTGCAGAGTCTACTAGTTCTATTGCATAACAGAATTCCGTTATCGAGTTCTCGTGAACCGCAATTTCCATTCAAACTTTTCATGAAGTGGTTAGGACTAAATCACTTGCTCCGAAGTTGAGGAAACCCGTTTCGAAGGAAAAAACGGAATCGAGTAAAGAACGTTATATATACCCGTGGAATGAGTTTCAATGCTTAATCGATTTCAGAAATAGGTAATAATGAGTAAGAACAATAACATTGGACTGCAATTACCTCAGGCTTCTTTTTATGCATTCTAGGGAATTTTTAGGGTGCTGAATTCCAAAATAACATTTTTTGCTTCCGAGTCTACCAAGGTAGCGGAAGCATTGTTTTCACTTTCGGAATGTGAAAATTTTTTTGTCTCCAAAATCAAAAATTCCACTCGCATTTTGCATTTTAGACCTTTCTGAACAATTTTGGTTCCGTGTCTGTCTGTGTGTCTGTCTGTCAGCAAATCCTTGTTACGGGCAAAACTACACGAAGTTATAGTCCGACTTTGTTGAAATTTTCAGGGATTGTGCGGGTTGGGGTGTAGTTGGTCCCCTATAAGTTTCATGACCCCCGGATCAATAGTAGCCTCTGCGTATGAGCAAACGTGAAATCCTTGTTACGCGCATAACTCCGGGAGTTCTTGAAAAATTTCGATGAAATTTTCAGGGATTGTTCGGTTTGATGGGTAGATGGTCCCCTATAAGTTTCATGACACCCGGATCAATAGTAGTCTCTGCGCAAGCGCTAACGAAATCCTTTTTACGAGCATAACTCTGGGAGTTCTTGACTGATTTCGATGAAATTTTCAGGGATTGTTCGGTTTGATGTGTAGATGGTCCCCTATGAGTTTCATGACCCCCGGATCAATAGTAGCCTCTGCGCATGCGCAAGATATATACAACCACTGTGCGGAGCGATGACCAAGATCCAACTAATTCTTGAAACATAGAAGCTCGATTTGTTCAAGGTTGGAGCCGCGCGTCACACAACTTTGCTCGATAGTTAACTGTAGGTCATTTTGCGATTTATTATTGACTATTATCGACAAATTTTGGTTTATTATTCAATAATAAACCATTGTAATCGCTCTTGAAAAAAAAAAATTCTAACCCTCCCCTGAAAATATCATGGTTTACGTTTCAAAGGGTGTAGAATCCGAATCTGCAATAAACATTTTCCGTCCGTCCGCCGTACGATTTCTCCCAAACGGCTGAAGCAAAAAAGATGAACTTTTCAGGAAAAATCCATGTTGGTCCGACGACGCCCCAATTCTTGAGCCAGCTCTCTCACTAAATTTGAAGTGCCCTTTAAGGGTTGTTAAAGTTTTGTGAAATCCCTAAAAACCTCAAAAAAAGTCAAGGCGGCCTAAATTTGGACTCCTTTCGAAGAACTTTCCACGAGGAATCGAATGAGCCCCTCCCAAGGTCCGTTGGTCAAACCATACAGCAAGATACTTTGCTGTATTGGCAAAAGGAATTTCTTTTCCGTTTAGTACAACTGGTATTTTAGTAATATGCCTGTTCGTGAAATTGATGTGAGCCGATTTTTGCTCATTGAGCTTGAGGCGCCACTTCTTTGTCCAAGTACTGACGTTATTAATAGTCTCCTGTAGTTTCCTAGTTGCATCCTCTACTGTTTCTAGTTTCCTGGAGGATCCTCATGAACGACTGGAAACACTTATCATCACAGCATCACAGCAGAATGACAACTTGGAGGTCATCTCCTTGCTGAACAATCATCACAATCATTTATAATGTTGGTCTTGACGATTAGCATTTACTTTGTCTTATCAAAGAAGAACCTTCTACGCAAATGCATTTATAATTGACCCAGGTGGTATCTTGATGCGATTCGGGCCAAAGAGTAGGAAGTACCCATTTCTCAAAAACGCTGTCTTTCTACTGCTTTGAATCCACTAAACTTTAACCAACAGAACAATCAGGACGTTTTAACCCTGGAATGGAAACATTACGTAAATTTTACTCCTTGCAAATTGAAAATGGCCTGGCTGAACGCGCAATAGGTGGGGGGCGCCGACGAACCATCTATGCCTTCTCTGTAACGTTCCCTTCAGGTTTGAACCAACACTGAAGCCTTGTGGTCCTTTTGTCGATGATAAGAGCTGAAAATCTAAAAAGCTACACGTAATATTTACTTCCTTTCCATTGAGGTAGGTAGGATCCTACCTACCTCAATGGAAAGGAAGTAAATATTACGTGTAGCTTTTTAGATTTTCAGCTTGATTTGTATGGTCAGATCTGAATGAAGTTCACAGGTGATATAACCAAGACCCTATAGTGAACGTTAGTACAAAAAACTCATTTCCCACCTTTTTGTGGGATAGGACAAGTCGATCTCGATATTTCGACTATTTGAGATGACCGGGAGAGAACGTATCAGTAGCAGTTCGACAACCACGAAATAACCTAGTCAAAATTGAAAGACAAATTATAATATTACGTAACATTACGAGCGAAGTGAGTTTCATAGGTGGAAAACTTCAAAAGTCAGCGACACTGGTGTCTTTTTGCGCTGATTTAACATCTAGCGGGGTCAACTAATTTTAAACAAGAAATAAACCAAGTTGGCATTATCTTGTTGGAGTTATTCACTTTCGAGAAAATTAAAGTCGTTGAGCTTAAAGGGAAGAGATGCAGCGTTTTGTGGGAAAAGGAGGTGTGGAATTAGGGAGTGGATTTATCAACTTTTGTGGAAGAAACGAGATTTCGAAGTTGAAGTGTGACAGTTGAAACAATCTGCAAGGGGCGCAAGACAATGATTCACTCCGCCTAATGAGTAAAAGTTGGTGGACTGAGCTCACCTCCTTCTTCGAATGATTTGAAAGGTGGAATCATCAGTGTTAACAACTCCAATCCTGACGACGTTAGGTCAGGATAGACCCAGTTTTATGGCTGAAGTGGTTTGGGTATCCATAGACACTCCGCGCTTCTCAGAACGACACGGTTTTACATAACCCACAATTACGTCGGCCAATGTAATCATAAAATAACTTTATCATATACCATTAGAACCGCCAGAATCTCTAGTTTCCAAAAAGTGTCGAATTTTGTCAATTGGCCTAGTAACAAACCTCGTAAAGGTTCGATAAAGTTGATATTTTTTAATGAAAAAAATTTCACTTTTTCTACATTTGTCCCTTTTTCTCCCCCCTATTGAACTATCTGGCGTCTTCTTGGTTTTTTGTAACGATTCACAGCCATATGTAGAGCAACTGCTGAGAGCAGAAATCTGATTTTTGGTAGCGATAAGAAGCGATACACTAAAAGTATCCATAAAAAATTGACTTTGTAATTGTTATAAAATTGACTTGGGCTAACAAGGGTTTACGTGAGCGCATTCTGTGTTCATAAATGGTACTTACTAAGCCTAACCAACTCCCTGGAAAAATCTGTAGATTCAACCAGAGCACCAAAGAGGCTAGTGCTTACCAACGTGGCAGGTACACGAATGAACCCCTCGGGCGGATAAGGACGGAAGGAGCCCATCCCCAGGTTAGTTGAAGGAGTGTTGAGCGGGGGGGGGGGCTGTAAATGATACAATTTTTTTTTAAATCTGATTTTTATTGTTTGTTGGGGGTACCCAACCCCTTGAAGTGAGGCTCATCATGAGGTGAATTCGGATTTTCCTTGCTATTGAACTATTAATACAATTTACTATGGAAGAAGTAATTCATATTGTTTAATGTAGGCCAATTTTCCCAATTTCCAATTATTTCGTCTCCTATTAGCTATATCATTCATGTTACAATATGCGACAAAATCTGATCGACATTCCTGTCATTTTCTTCACGCCTCCCATATCCAACAGTTTGGGATTGGAATAGTGATCGTGTAAGGCGATTACTGGTTAACCGAATGCAACACGTGCGGGAGCCTTCACAAGAGTTCAGGTATCACGTGGATGATTCGATTGGATTTACCCGAGCTTTCAACTTCCCTGAAACGCCCATTGTAAAAGTTTTGTTTTGTGCAGAATCGCTGTTGAATTTGGTCAGTCATCGTTGAACCGAACAGTACCCAGCATCGAAAATTCCCGCTCTCGACCACCCTATCTATCGGTTGATGACTTTTTCTCCTTTTGTGTTTCTCTATATATTTTTTCTACCTCCCTCATTTGCATACGTGGCGACCGCAGTGGTAAAACCCCTCGTTTTTGAGCTTGAGCCTCGTGCGTTTTCGTTATTTCTAACTATGTATAACGTGCCGGTACCCCGTTCCGGGATTGCGGCCGTTTTTCTTAATCCTCTTTTTCAGCCGAAGCGAGAGCCGTTGGTATGAAAATAAT
Source organism: Creontiades dilutus (assembly GCA_031894815.1). Classification (NCBI taxonomy): domain Eukaryota; kingdom Metazoa; phylum Arthropoda; class Insecta; order Hemiptera; family Miridae; genus Creontiades; species Creontiades dilutus. The sequence goes on along the minus strand of JAVIWC010008561.1, from coordinate 29,247 downwards.
GGTCTCCTTGCAGGCTGGTTGGTCCGATCGCTTTTCAATAGCTTTGCAAAATTACAGTTTCACCGATGTTCCCGAGAGTCACGAAACGGAGGGCCGAGTGCAGAATTAATGTGCACTGTAACGGCATTCCCAGTGGCAACCTATCGCAATTATTCATGGCTTTTCGATCAATGACATTTATGTTGATTTCCCCCATCCACTTAAACATATTGGTACCTAAGTGTTGTGAATTTAAGGGAACATCAAATTTGAACGGTGGTGATTAACGTATTTCGACGACACCTGTGAATTTAGGGCTAAATTTTAAAAGAGCAGAGCAGATTTATGGCGGAGAGTCGGAATCACGAGAGAATGAATCCCCTTGGGCTGGTCCCGGCTTATTTATACGGGTGTTCTGAACCCGTGTGGGGTTTCCCTTTCCTTCCGCTGTGACCGGGGAAAAGTCATAACCCTTTGCGTTGTTGAAGAGTACGGACGCGTAGGAAATCGATCCTAAGTAAATGAGTATTTTCTTATACTGGAATTGAAGTTACAAAGTTGAATTTTGGGAAATGTCCTTAGTTCAAGAGTATAGTGTCAATGACGATATAAAACTTCGAAGATAAAGCTGTATTTTTCTGATGTGAGACAGCGGAAATCAAAATCATACAGACTCAAGTTGCCGAGAGTAAAAATAGTTTGCTGAAATGACGAAAAAAATACATAGACATGCCAATGTGGCCGTGTTAAATACAGCAATAACCGACCATTTCCCGGTGGTGTGTGAGCTCAACTCACATACACGAACACCGGAAAGCGATAATGTGGAACTCAAACCTAATCTAAGGATGAATTTAGAGATTTTTCAAAATCTTGACTATAGTTTGGGAAAATTTTTACAACGAACAAGACGTGAATATCGCGGCTGAAAAATTGTACGCTTCACTTGAAGAGGCAAAAGTGGGATCTGTAGTGCCTATTGAAATCAAAAGTAATAACAAAACGATCCTGAAACCGTGGATTACACCAGGTATCCTGAAATCAATACGCAAGAGAGACAGAATGGCTACAAAAGCCCTAAGACAACCACTCCATAACGTTCTACAAGCAAATTATAGGAGGTACAAAAATAATAATTAATGTGGTGTAAATTTAGGGTTGTAGGTAGATATTTTATAAAAATTAGAAGTAAGAACTCCTATGTAACTATGTTTGCAGCAAGGGGATTAGGGTGATTTGGGAGTCGCTTGTGGAATCTATAGTAAACCGCGTTTAGTACTTCTTGTACTGATGGTATTCTAACATCTTTGTGCAGATTCAAGTTTTTAATGCACCAAGGTGCATCAGTAATTACCCTCAACACCCGGTTTCGGTCTGTCTCCTCTTAATCTGCGGATCAGACGAACCTCCCCATATCTGGCAGCCGTACTCCCAAATTGGACGGATTAACATGATGTATAATATACATCATGTATATTCGTAGCGAGTGACAGAGGGGATCGTTTCCCTATGTTTGGTTTGAGGGTTCTTAGACGATGTCGGCATTTTGTAAGCGTGGATGTAATATGTATGTTGAATGTTAATCTTTTTTCGAGGGTTACTCCTAAGTAGCGTACTGTTGTTTTGGACGGAACGACGTCTTCCCCAATGCTCGGTACTGGTTCTACATAATTATTAAAATTTTCTAAACAGAATGAGATCAATCATGGCTGCCAAAAACTGAAACGAGGGGAGCTAGAATGTTTCAAAATTTGCGAACTTATAATGAAGAATTCGATAATCAGTAGACAGAATTTTCTATAGCGACAATCTCAAGTGGAAAATCAACTTGAAAAAATGTTCATTAGAACTCTTCCTCTTCAACCGAAATGCCTGACTAAAATTTCAAGGCAATCGAATCAGTTGAACAAGTCGGAGTTGATGTGGCAATTGGACAATCATATTTACATAAGTTAAACACGAATATGCTTTTTGGAGTAGCTCAAGATGGAAGCTGTACAACTTTAATTTTTGGAAAATTCATTGTAAAAAAGGTCTAAAAAACTTCACAATTGCCTATGGTCTCTCGAGCAGAGCTTCGTGGGGTATTCATTTTTATATCAATTTCTGTTTAGTACAAAGGGACGGAATCATCCAATTGTCTTTGGATGTCTAGGAGTCAATCCCCACTTATGAAGACTCAGTGGTAAGCTGTAAGCCCTTGTGGCTAATTTCGTTCTTGATCGATCTAACTTGCTGAAATATAGATGGAGCTCTTTTTATGGCACCTGGAATGGACTAGACAAGATAGACGGGGGACGAGTCTAGATGATGCATCTCTGACTATGTCTAATATATTGCATTTTCATGTCCAATTCAACCTTTTCCAGTCGTGCATTCCGGCCCTGGCTAACCTCATCCCGCGTTCTTCTGCCACCAAGTTACATACGACTAGATGGTCACATCCTCGACAGGGTTCTTGCTCCACACGATGACACAAGTGAGTCCAACTGAGGTGAACGATCGTGAACACCCGGATCACAATTTTATACCTTAACAGCTGTTATGGATATGGTTAGTGGGCCCTTCCCAATTCTTGAATTCGTCGCCTTGGGAGATTTGCCAGACGCCTTCCAGTGTCCAGGACATCCTCTGAGCGTAGTGGACATAATACCGCTTTCAGCTCATTTGAAGAGGAAACTAAACCATTCCATCATAGGAAGTTACAAATGCAAAGTGACAACATTTTATGGAGTGGTGGGATTCTACAATATTTTTGTCTTATGATTTGTCTTCTTCATAGCAGATAGACATCGCGGATTTGGAACTATGTTGTTTGAAATGTGTGATAGATATGGTTAGTTGGCCCTTCCCGATTGAATCCATTGCCTTGGGAGATGAATCAGACGCCTTCCAACGTCTGGGAGATCCTCTGAGTGTGGCGGGCATTATACCGGATTCAGCTGTTGGAAGGGGCAACTATACCATTCCATGTTACACAGCTGAAACCTACTCCCGTTCCAGCCTTCAACTTAGTTTTTAAAACTAAGAGGTTATTAAAAGCTTTCTGAATTGAGAGGATAGCGTCACAATATATCCTCGTGGTCTTAGTGACCTGGCGTTCCTTCCATCCCTTATCGAAAAAAACGAGTAACGCTATGTAAACCTAGAGTCAATTTATATGAACTCTGTCGAACTGTAAGGATTAAGGAAGATGTATGAAGGATTTGAAGTTTTTATGTAGATATTCATCAACATACTTAAAAATTGCACTCGTTAATACAATTTGAGGTTAATCATTGTGAAATCGACACAGTTGGGAAGAGTAAAACAGCCGTGAGGAGAATGTGGGGCACGTGTGCGAGCGGGGCTGTGGTCGGGGATGAGTTGCAAAGGTTGTTAATACAGAGGCAGGTCTTCTCGTAGTCGGAGATGTCGATGCAGCCGGCGTTGAGGCGCGTTCCCTGGCTGTCCGTCTCCCCTATGCACCCCCGCTTCGTGGTCTTCACTCCAGTTGCCTGCAAAATCATAACACCATTTTGTGGCCATCCTACAAAATATGTATTGAAAATTTTTTGAGTGTAGTAGGGACGGCACACGAATAGGGGACGTTGCGATATTATCGGAATTTTCTTTCAATTACACAGCCCCACAAAAAAGAAAAGATGTTAAGATCCGTTAAGTAGACTAGGGTATCCCTATGTATTTTTCGATGCTGAATTCGAATCCAGGATCCAAAAAATCCCCTGACCCACAAAATTTTGAGCTATGGCCAAAAAACTAGCCTTAAATTGATGTCACAACCTTCTTTTTGAGTCATGAGATTGGGATGAACTACGACATGTTTTTAGGTGTACTATTTTGTTAAACTATACTACTACTATTTTTATTATTTTGTTCAACTACTATTTTGTTCAACTTCAGACAAGGGGAGTAATTGGGGAAACTACCTCTCCATCACTCACCCCCGCCACCCCCTCCTAAGGGTTGAAATTTGAGTTATCACGCCAAGTCGAGTGGGGTATGGATTTCCATGTTTTTTGGGGTTCCTGAAATCGAATTTGAACTTCCAAGAGCCTCTAGGCACCTCTAACCCCTCAATCATCCCCCCCCCCCCCGCCTAAGGGTTGAAATTCGATTTTTCGCGCCAAGTCGAATAAGGTAAGGATTTTTGTGTTCCCAGGTTCGGCATTCAAACTTTTTCGGGGTCTCCTCCAATGACTTTTAATTCTTTCGAATATCACACAAGATATCACAAGCGAAGAGAATAAAATCCGAAGGAATTAAAAGTCATTGGAGGAGAACATAACCTAGTTTGAAAGCCTTTTCAAAAATCATATTCAATTCCATACTGGCCTGGAAAGCTGAGCTTTCTGGCCAACTTCTCAAGTAACAGTACAAAATGTTCGTGTACGAGAATCAGGTTTAACAGGTGATTGAAAAAACCAGAAATTTCCCGGATTTGACGCATTTGCTAATTTAGGCTAATGTTTCACCCATTAAACCTACACAAAAATGTTTGGTTTAGCGTCAGAAAGTCGTTTAACCTTAGTATGCCAATATGGAATGAATTATACTCCTCCTAACGCAAAGAGGTATTTCAAGTGTTTCGTTGACAGCGACTACGCTGCCACTTCAGCTATTCATTCTGTATTTGTGACCCGAATTCATTTACAGCGCCCTCTGCGTTTGGTTTTTGAAAGTAATGGGATTGAGAAATATTACATATTATCAATAATATTCTTTAGATGAAGTCAACTTGACTCTAATGGCTCCTGACCCAGAACTAATTGACGTATAATTGTATTACTTGGAATGAAAATTGAACAATTTTGTTGAAAATTTATTCTTTACCCTATTTAGGTACGATTTGAAAAGTGCTTTATTCTTCGCTACTATTATTTTACTGGGCTCCATTACTATTGTTTTATGGGACCAATGATTTCAACAGTTAATTACACCGGAAAATTTCTTACGTAGCTTGCTTCTCATTAATTATGGCATCCATAGGAAACAAATTATCAGGCTGGAGTAAAAATCGTTGGCATATTCCACTTGGCTCAGCATGGTATCATGTTAGCATTCGTTTATTTGATATTCTTATCAACGGTATCCTCAGATTTCCTATTCATTGGAAATTGAGGCAATTATGGCTGTTCTTGTGAAGGAAAGTCGAAAACACGAGAAAAATCTTAAACCGTGAATAACTCGGAAACGAAGCCTCTACAAAAATATTCCTAGGTGGGACGTTTTGTCAAAAATTTGTTGTAAAACCCAATCATAGCCAGAGGTCTACCCTTAAATGGGACACCCTGTGTCTTCATTTCAACGCAAATAATCAACTAATGATCACGTACGGATGACTTCTCCCCAGTGTGCAACGCAAGGGAGTGACCCAGAAGGTGTTTTGATTACGTTTCAACTCATTTATGAGAGGTGGAATTCAATTTGCGAAACACGATTTACTTCTGCCGTTTCCCACGTGACGACGCAGAACGCAGATAAGGAAGAAATGCAGTCCAACGTTAGGTCGGCCCACCGTACGGTGTCCAACTGTTTCCAATACGCGCGATCACAGACCGGCTCCCTGTCCACACTCGAGGACTCGCAGTTGTAGCATTTGAGAGCGGCGGCAGTGGTCATAGCGAGAAGCAGACACAACGTGGACAGCGCCTGTTGAAACGCAGTCATTAAAAGAACTGATGTTTAATTTAATGGAAATAACGTAGTTATTGTAACTTTCGAAGGGCGCAATTAGTCTGTGGGATAAAGTCACGCTTGTTTACCGTCCCTACAGTGGTTGTGGATTCAAAATATGGTGTCCTCACCTTTACGTGAAAAACCTCCGTTCTATCGATAAAAGCAAAAACGGAATGCACTCACCTTGAAACTAGTTATTTCACAGGTACTACATGTCTGGGTGGAATCGTGAAATCTGGGATTTACTCTTCCATTGCTCATACTTTTCCTGAGAACGAAACCTAATGACTTACAAATACAGCTAACAAGAGAACTCAGAAACCTGTTTTTCTAATTGAGGACGCTACGATGAAATTTTATTGTGCTCATGTATTGTTGTCACAACGGTTGGAATTCCATGGATCCGTTACTAGAGTGAACTACACAAACGAGATGTCGGTGATTCTTGCACTCCAGACGAAATTAGAGTTGAAAAATCCTTACATGGAGTTAAAAAAAAAATCCGATCTTAGAAAATACAGTAGTTCTATTAAAATTAAAAATTTAAACACTTGAAAAACATTTTGGAAACACTTGACAATATTACATCTTGTAACACAATCTACATGCAACAAATGGCATTGAAAAAACATATACAAATTAGGCGAGACTCACTTTTTATAGCATTTACTGCATTCATCGCGTATTTACAGCTAATAAGTTCAGCCACAAGGGTTGGGGACAATCAGCTGATAATAGGATAAGAGTGTGTTTTGGTGATTGGATACACGCATTCTAGCCGGTGAGCGGAAGCTTAGGTGTGACATATATATGTGTAACTTATATATTTGTTTCCCTTCTCGTTGTTACCAGCTAACTTGATAATGGTACTCAACAGAAAGTTAATATATTTAAAAAAACAATCACCAACAGTTGAAGTATGAATCGATTCACATTCGCGCTCATGTACGCGAATAATTCAAAACCGTATTAACAAATAAAACGCAAGCCAATTGAATAATAAACCCCAGTGAAAGAATTTGAAGCGTTTTCCTGAAAATTTCAGATTTTCTGATTTTTCCTGAAAATTATCAGATTGCTTCAACCCGTGTATCGGCTACAAAGCCTTTTAGGAGTTCACTCCAGTATCCACATTACTACATCACTAAGTCACTAGGTTACTGATATCAACACAAAAACAATAATAAACAAAAATAACGCGAATGTTGGCACCATAGATCGGGAATGGTTTGACCTACGGACCTGGGGAGGGGCTCATTCGATTCCTCGTGGAGTGTTTTTCGAAAAGAGTACAAATTTAGGCCGCCTCGACTTCTTTTGAGGTTTTTAGGGACTTTTTAGGGAACTTTGACAACCCTTAAAGGGCACTTTAAATTAAGTGAGAGAGCTGGCTCAAGAATTGGGGCGTCGCCGGACCAACATGGATTTTTCCTGAAAATTTCAGCCGTTTGGGGGAAATTTTTTTTTTTTCCAAAGGAATTTTTATGGCAGATTCGGATTCTACACCCTTTGAAACGTAAACCAGGCAATTTTCAGGGGGGGGGGGGGTTAGAATTTTTTTTTTTTTTTCAAGAGCGATTACAATGGTTTATTATTGAATAATAAACCAAAAGTGCGCAACTCTTCCTGGATCGGCCACTGTACGACTTTCGCCCCAAGATGAAACGTTCGTTCTACCCATCTCGCTCCATCTAATGGATTTCATCATCAACGTCTGACGTATCATTTTCCGCTCGCAAATACGACAAAAGTCGGGAAGTGCCTTCCGAGTGAAATCCCGCTGATATGTGAACTTCCCTCGGTTTTCTTGATGAAATGTCAATTAGAACTCTCCCGCCCTTTATAACTTTCCCTTTTCTCAAATTTGATTATTTGGCTTTCACTCCCGGTTTCTCGGGAATGATTCGAGTTCGTCATCCCTCCGCCCAATTTTCGTTTTCTCTGGAAATTCACGACACGAGGGGACAGGGAAGCAAGCGAGTTGTCGCGCCTTGCAAACAAAACGGAAAATGTGATTTTCCTGTAGAACGGTGTTTTCCAGTATGTCGAAATGTTCCTCATTTAACGACTGTAAATGTTCTGAGCGAACTATGAAAAAGCTACAAATTTCTTTGTTGGACAGCACTTTAACGCAGAACTTTTCCCGTCTAGTATACAGTAAGTTTCTCGTAAGAGGTAAAGCATTCATGGAAAACAAAGGTTCATATTTGAAAATATTAAACCAAAACTGAATCTTTTCTAATCATAATATTAGTCCAAAAACTCGTAGCTGAGCGGGGGGCTTCGCCCCCTGCACCCCGGATGATTTCCGCTGAAAGCCTAACGACTATAATGTGATGTACCTTGAAAAGGGTTTTGCTCTCTCTCTCTCTCTCTCACGGTATTATATAAGATACCTTTTTGTAACTCTCACTGTATTGTATTATTAAAGATCTGACCCCGGTAACTGGCCTGGAACTTTTCCAATCTATCCTGAACCTTTCCAGAGACCCCAAAACGATTTGGGGAATCCGAGAATATTCAGGATGGTTGCCCAAACCAAGGGGTCCGCTGAAGATTTTTTCGAATTGAATCTAATAGCTTATACACCTAAGGGAGGAGGATCGTGCATCGATGTGATCTTCGCTCGGGACATGGATAACATTGACTCCAAAAATTACGTCACTTACTATACCTATCACAAACCAATATTGGCCATAACTTTTGTAATGATGGTACGCAACAAAAAAAGAAAACATTCCGAATTCGAACATAAACCCGTTTTCGCTATAACATGTACAGAAAATAAATAATCTATATTATAAACATTTATACAGGGTGTCCCGCACTTAGTGTAAAAAAAAAAATTGGGTGAAACTACATTGAAAATGGAGTAAATCGCCGCCAACCGCGATTTTTTTTCTCAACCCATTGCTGAGATATGCTATTTTTAAGAGTTTTTTCAAAAAATCACGTTTTTCGCCATTAAAACGCTTTTTTCTCGGCAATTTCCCAACATTTTTGCACATTTGACCACATTTTCGGAATCTGCGTTAAATTTCCTATAAGATGAAGTTACTTTGATTTCCAAAACGCATCTTCCAAACACCGAAATTTTCAATCAAAGATGAACATTTTTCGCAAAGTGAAATTTTTCAAAAACTTGCAACGCTTGGCGTGACCACAAAAATAATTTTTTTCGTTGTCAAATTTGATAAAAACTTCTCCCATTTCTAAGCTTTCCAACGGCGTCTCAACCATTTAATTCTGTTTGGAATTGACGGAGAAATTAAAGTTCGAATGCCAGAAAACGTGTAGTTCGTTTTAACGTAAGTTGGTAGGTGACGTACGATATGGGCCACAGAAACTGATTTTTCTCGATTTCAATTAATGTTTTCCGGCATTCAACCACAGTTTCGAATTGGGCGTTAAATTTCCTGTAAGAAGAGGTTCATTTTGTTTCCAAATTTTTTTTACACATTTATCACAATTCTCAATTTTTAATTTTTTTACAGTACCTGAAAAGATATTTTGGAAACAAAATGAACCTCTTCTTACAGGAAATTTAAATTCGAACATGGTTGAATGCCGGAAAACATTAATTGAAATCGAGAAAATTTTCTGTGGCCCATATCGTACGTCATACCAACTTACGTTAAAACGAACACACGTTTTCTGGCATTCGAACTTTAATTTCTCCGTCAATTCCAATCAAAATGTAATTGAGACGCCGTTGGAAAGGTACGGATCAAATTTGACAACTAAAAAAAAATTATTTTATCACAATAAGTTTTTGAAAAATTTCATTTGCGAAAAATGTTCATCTTTGATTGAAAATTTCGGTATTTGGAAGATGCGTTTTTTCGAAAACAAAGTAACTTCATCTTATAGGAAATGTAACGCAGACCGAAAATGTGGTCAAATGTGCAAAAATGTTGGGAATTGCCGAAAAAAGGCGTTTTAATAGCAAAAACGCGATTTTTTAAAAACTTTTGTAATAGGTATCTCACATTCGCGGTTGAACGGCGATTTCGTATTTTCAATGAAAATTCAAATAATCTATATTATAAACATTTATATATTGTTTAAATTCTGACAGAAGTTTTTTAGCTCTCCATTTTGGCCTTTCACACTAGCACAATAACTTCCATTCCAATAAGAAGTTTTGTCAACAAAACGAACTCGTAACCTATAGTTCTCCGGGATGTAAGGAGGGGGAAATTTGCCCGATTCCCCCACCATCCCACCCTATTTTGAGACACACACCATAGTATGGTGACCATACCTTTTACACCTCAGAAATCTTGTACGGGAATGAGCGATGATCGATGCTAATTCACTCTAGTACCAATTGTTGGCACTAAACAGTATAACTCTCTAGTAACAGACTGAATAGATCAAATGACTCCTCGATTCTACAAATTTTGTAGATCGAGATTAGTGGTTCAACTGTAATGAGTGGGAAAAACCCGTATAAGAAGGTCTACCTGGATAAGTGGAATGGGCATTACGTTTCTCTCTGTTGGGAAAGTAAAAGCGGACATAACTTTCCACTCTCTTGCGAAAGTAATTTCGGTACACCCGTGGAATTAAAACGTGATGCTTTTGTTCAATTAGGTCATGGCTAAAACATAGTTCATGGTAAACAACTTTTTTTCAATGTTCATTAGTATGAATGGGTAAAGCTTGTAGGGCAAGTCGTTCAAGTGTTCCACCTCTCCCAAAAACCCTTCCCCCTCATCTCTATTATCTAGGATGGTAGATGATCCCGCCCTTAATATGCAACCCATTAGGAAGCCAGTTCTAAGATGCCTGGACCCGATTTCATCCTACAAATGAGCCTCGGCAATAAAAACACACTAACGTGCAGGAATTGTATTATCACGAACCACCAAAGTAGGAATTATTCACATAGCAATGGGGAGGAGCAGATTAATACACTCGTAGGTGGTTTATTTTATACCTATGCAACAAATTGGGTTCAAGATCACTTTCCAGATCGAATAATTTCGCTTCTCCAAGTGGAGTTCAAACATTCTAACGAGGCTGTTCTCGACAACGCCACTCAAACTCACCGTTCCGATGTCCCAGGCGGAGGACGAATCTAAATAAAAATAATGGTCGTCTTTCACGTTTGTTAACGAAGTAAAAAGGCGAATTCCCCTCCTCCCAGTTTTTTAACAAGCGCCCCCCAACTTCGCGAGGATTTTCGGTTTGCGAGTCGCTCCAGGATGTTGGTGGAAAACGTTGTTCTTTGGAAGAAAAATAAGAAACGTTGACTCATCAATCGGACAAAGGCTTCGTTAAAAGTTGAGTAAGAATCTTTAATACGGGCTCGTAATTGATTTGATCGCCGTCAGAGAGCAGTGGGGAGAGTTATTTTATTTGGAAGTAGAAAAGTGGTAATTGAATATGTCCATATGAGAGAATTCTCTCTGGTTAATCAAGTTGTACTCAACATCACTACCAAATAGAAACATTTACGTTTATCGGATTTAGATTGACGTGAAATGTTTTTTAATCTTCAGTTGTGAAACTTTCTTCAATAATATTCTGCTTAACAAATGGATGAATCTATTTAATTGGTATGCACCGGTGATTGTGCCATCATTTAACCCACTGGTGGGGTGTGGTACACCCCAAGGGCAAAATATAAATTTTTTTCATCATTTTCATTCACTTTGCGTTTTTTCAACAGTACAGGATGTTGGGACAAAAAGGAAAAAAAAATTAACTGGACAATAAACTTTTTGATAGAGTAAACGACGAAAAAACATTATAAGGCAATGGTGCGAAATTAACTTCTTATGACTCAGAAAAACCAGACTTTTCAAAAATTGTACTCATTTCTTAATACTAGTGAGCATTCCTTAAATTAATCAGTCATTAAAGAAGTAGGAAAAATCAACCATTGGCAAATCAACGAATTTCAACATTCTCGGCAAGTTGTAGCCCAGTGATCCTGGCATATGGCCCTTTTGCACTTGGAACACACTGCCAATGAAGCATGCTGAACTGTTCCAATCTTACCTCACCAATCGTTACTTCAGAATAAAGCAAGAAGATGCCAACTCAGAGCCACAGCTGAACTGTTGAATGCAGGGATCCCACAAGGGAGTGTTCTTGGGCCACTCCTGTATGTCCTTTATACCAGTGATCTCCCAGAAATTGGAATGAACACTACAGGTACTTCTGCGGACGATACGGCGGTTCTGGCAGTTGGAGAAAATAATATTGAGTCCATCACAAAGTTAAAAAGGTCCTTATCCTGCATTCAACAGTGGACAGCGAAATGTAGAATCAGAATTAATGAAAATCAATCGGTACACGTCGACTTCACTAACAAAAAAATTGACTATGCACCGGTTTATCTAAAGGGCAAGGTTATTCCGTATGCTAAAGAAGCTAAATACCTCGGTATGACGATCGATGCCAGGCTCAGGTGGAGAGTCCATGTTAAGAAAAAGAAGGGAGAACGACTTAAATTCAGGAAAATGTACTGTCTAAGGGGATACGGACGAAGCTGTCGATCCAGAATAAGCTAACCCTGTACAACCAGGTCCTGAAACCAGTTTGGGCCTATGGAGCCCAGCTGTGGGGCTGTACAGCTCAATCAAATCGAGATATCCAACGTCTCCAAAATAATGTGCTACGAACTGTTGTGAATGCACCATGGTACTTTCGAAATGAACGTCTCCATCATGAACTTCAGGTCGAAACAATTAGCGAGGCTGTAAAGTGACAAGCTGTGAGTCATATCCAACGGCTAAGATGTCACGTCAACGAGGAAGCTGTCCATCTCCTTGAAACAAGTGACATCACCAGAAGACTAAAGCGTACCAAACCACTTGATCTTGCCTATTTGTGAAGCAGTTGAGTGGAACCATCAGTCAGAAAGGTCAAAACTCAGTGATGTATCTTAGTTTTGAATATTTATCCCTATTTTCAACATAATACTGTTAGTAAGTTACTACTTGGTACAATAAAATTTCAAAAAAAAATCCTGCATGGTTCAGGAAAGCCAAACCGTCGGATAATACGAGGATGGCCCAAGTATATTGCTTTAATTTCTTTTAATAAATTGTGTCAGACCGTGGTGATGAGTTAGCGAGTGGTATCTGTTGACAATCCGTGCAAGTCCCAGTGGGTTGTCCGATACTCCGAGGTTAGTCGTTTGTTCCCCTCTGATCCTCATATGAGAGTCAGGTAGGCGCTGAGGAGGAAGATTCTGAAAATTCAGAATAATTTCGTCTTTAGTATTTCATAGCAGATTCTTTCTGCAGAGAGAGGGATGTCTCTGTTATTGATTTTAAAGGGTTCTTCAGGTAGGTTTCGGAAGAGCTGGAGTCTGTTATATTCCACACTCGAGGGTTCCGGTTTGTTGAGGGGTTTCGAAATTTCCGAAAATTGACCACGAGGAGTCTGGGAAAGCTGATTTTGTGGGCCAAGATAGGCACGCAGTGACTAAAACCGAAAATCTGAAGTTATGAATTATAAAGAAAAAAACTGCCTTCTTCAAAGTACAGAAAAAAAACCCTTGATTAGGGACCGTCCGAAAACTAATTCGCCAAGTGACTTTGAAGTTCATTGGCTCTTTTTCTTCGCCTTTGAGCAGACATCTTGAGTTATAGATCCTCCCTCCGCCGACCTTCCTTTCTTCGTGCGGCGATCCTAATCAGTCCAGCTGGAGTCCCTTCTAACTCCCTCCAAGAAATCTCTGCTCTTCTATCGTTCATACTGAAATGGCTCTGCCTTAACACACAACCTCCTACCAACTTTACGTTAAAGTAGAAGTATGTACGAAATTGTATAGTACATTACTTATCATTATTTCATTATTACTTCGTTAATTCTAAATTATGTGATTTTACGTCACAAGCCCTTGCCTGCCATACTATTTGTGCTATAAATTCGGAATTTTTTCGAGTGTGTAGAACACCTTGGCCCCTACATAAATCCACGGATTTCGATTTAAATAGCTGATTATTATGTACTTATATTTGATTTACTACGGAATTTCTCACAACCTACAACTGTGTGTTGCTCCAGTACTTGGCTTTTTTTATTAATGCCAAAGCTCATCTTTTAAAAAATTCAAAAAATGTTTTAGTCGAAAGATTGAGATCTTTCTGAGATCAGACTGACTAGAAAAAGTGTAGGTGACAAATATTTTCCGGGAAAAGCGGAAGCTCAAGAGCTGAAACGGGGTAAGAAGTGCGAAATTTGGCAGAGATGATTTTTGGCGAGTTAAGCATCAATCACAGGATAATTATGGACAGCTAAAAGACGGGAAGAAAACCCTATAAGAAGAAATGCCCTACAACTACGTTTTTCTCACAACCTACAACCGCTCTCGCGCCCTACAAAAAGGAAAATTCCCCCAATTCCCAAAATTCCATATCTTCAAAACTATATAGTAAAGTGTGTGCCCACTCCAGGTTGTGTCTAAGGACATATTCAGGAATCGGAAGAGACCAGAAAAAGGGAAAATCGGAGTTAAATTTTGAGATTTTGTTTGCCCTCAAAATCACCCATAATTTTAGAATGACCCACTTGTTGTATTTGGAGAGCATATTTTTTAATTGAACTGACATGTTTGTTTACGATTCACATTTCACGTTTCGGAAATAATCGAAACCTTGATTGTCTAGCTAGAAAAAATAAGGATTTCAGTGATTGACTTGATATGCCCAAGATTAGACTCCTTATAAAAATAAAAAGAGGTAATTTTGAAATTCCACAAACTCACAAAGCTTAGTCGAAATTCAAATCATGAATGCAAGCCAAATGAATAAAATTGAATAATAAACTCCAGTGAAAGAATTTGCAGCGTTTTTTCCGTCAACGGACTTTTGGGACTTTTTCGGAAAACGTGCTGAAAATCCCCCGCCAGGAGAATTTTGAACTATCTAGACTTGTGAATGTGATAAATGTTGGGTTTCCGGCTCCAATGATGAGGTAAATATTCAGTTTTAAGCGCTTTTCGAAGATCCTGGATCACTGTGTGCCGTTTGGCCCAATTGAATTCGGCGCCCAAGCTCCTTTGGCATCACTAGATTCCGAATGGCTACATCCCTCATTGAGCAGCTAAAAACTTGCGTTTCTATTTCCCGTTTCCTTCAGACAACAGGGCTTATTGATCATTCCTCCCTCCCCCTCATACCATTTCTCTTGGTCGTTTCAACCGCGACGACAATAGAAAGATAATGTAACGCCTCGGAATAAAAAGAGACGACCCTCATTTCGCATCGTCAAGAATAATAAAAAATAAAAACCGACTCGGAGGGGTAGAAACGCGAAAAATCCCAGTAGGTGTTTCGAGTTAATGGAAAGAGCTTCCGGACTCTCCCGGGCAGTTTCACGGAAAAGCGACACGACCGATAACAAATGTTCGAAAACGTCAGATGATAAATCGGCTTGGCTCCCGAAATGAGTTGTGAGTTCCCCCCCCCCCCCCGCCGCTGTTCTCCAAAATCGCGAGGTAAGAAGACACAAAGGGGAAAAAACAGAGCGGTCTCTTCCTCTAATAGCAGTTGTATTCTTTCCCTACGCCCGCTGCTCCCTCGTGATTAATGGGACGGACTTTTCTGGGGGTTTTGCGCTCTTTTCACTGGTTGCGCCGAGTTCGAAGAGAGAAGAAAAAAAAGAAAGAAATAAGAGATACAAAAAAAAAATAAGGGGAATCTCGACTAAAATCCGATCCCCGGGCGTCCCCATCTGGTTGTTTCTTTCCGTTCTGTGTCCGTTACGGACGAGGGCGAAAAAAAGGGCTTTGACGGATCGGACGGTCCTCGAACAGAACTCTTCGATTTCTAATAAATGTTCGTCCAAATAGAACATACACGGTATTAATTTGGTGGACCGGGGATCAATAGCAAAATTTCGATTGAATCCGATCAGGAATTGAGCGGGCGTCCTCTTTCCTTTTTTAAAAAAACTTTTTTGGCTTACTGCACTCTACAGGGTGTCCCAGTAACCACGCTCCCACCCCTTATTTTCTCTAATTGTGGACGAAAAAAAAATCGGACCAACTCTATTCTTCATAATTTTTTGCGTAGAGTCCAAAAATAACCGCAACCGCGCAACCATGCTCAACCAAGATCAACTTTGTTTTTTTTTTCGAATGGAAACCCCAATTTTTTATTGCAGATTCGGATTCTACGGAAAATTTCATGAACATTTGGCTCCTCAATCGATTTTTTTTTTGACCGCGCGCACCCCACTCAGCGAGCGCTCTAACATGGGCAACCCAGGGATAGCGCCAAAATTGAGATGAAGGTAGTCCCCAAGTGTGGCACATGACTAAGCACTGTTTTTCAACTCTGAATCGCATGTTGATACCCATTTTGTGCTATCCATTCTTTTTGAATAGAAAATCTTCGATTGTCTTAAGAAGGGTAATGAATCAATCCCGATAAATTGATTAAAAAATAGTGAAATAACAGGTAACTTTTACACATCACAAAATTATGTAAACAGCAATTTCTAGCTGCACAAGGGAAAAATAATTCGAGAAGGAAACAATACTCGGAAAAGATTTCACGGAAAATCAATGATTTTCTCCTAATAAAGTGACTTTTTTGGCTGTAAATCAGTTGATCATATTTGTGTGCCTCATATTTGATTAATCAGGTGATAGAGCGATTACTGAATTTCAGGAGGCACACAAATATGATCAACTGATCAATCCAGATAGGTATTTTGGTTGAGAACCGATTTACGTGCTCTATGCATATCTCCTGAAATTCAATAATCGCTCTATCACCTGTGAAACACGCACACTCCAAAGCTTAGTAGAAATTCAAATCATGAATGCAAGCCAAATGAATAAAATTGAATAATAACCCCTAGAGAAAGAATTTGCAGCCTTTTTGAATTTGGTTTTTTATGGTTTTCTGATTTTATGGCACTTGTGGCACGTACATACAGCGTTTTGTTTTGTCTTGGGCCTAGGTGTGTCTGAGGGGCAAAACGTTTCTCTTGTGTCCAAGTGTGTATGTGACCCGAAGTTGTGAGTCCCGCACGAAACCCCTGAGCTACGGGTCCCAGTAATTTGTTTACTTCTTTGTGACCTTCTAATTTGTTTACTAAGCAATGCGAAGACGGATGTTGGCAGCATAAGATCATACCATACATCGGGAATGGTTTGAGCTACAGACCTGGGGAGGGGCTCGTTCGATTCCTCATGGAAAGTTCCTCAAAAAAAGTCCGTATTTAGGCCGCCTTGATTTTTTTTTTTTTTTTTTTTTAGATTTTTAGGGATTTTACAAAACTTTGACAACCGTTAAGTGGCACTTTAAATTAAGTGAGAGAGCTGGCTAAAGAATTGGGGCGTTGTCGGACCAATATGGATTTTTACTGAAAATTTCAGATTTTTTGCTCCAGCCGTTTGGGAAAAAACGTGCGTATGGCGGAAAATTTTTTTCAAGAGCGATTACAATGGTTAATTATTATAAAAACAGGGGTTGGTGATAAAAAAAAGTAAAAATTTAGGGTTTAGGGGTTGTATGTATTTTGTAATGCCACATTTTTAAAAGAAAAAGAAATCGTCCAAAAATTTAAAAAAAAATGTTAAGGGTAAACAACCTTCACTTAAGGGTATGAAAAGTAGATAGTAGCCGATTCTCAGACCTACTGAATACGCATATGAAATTTGGTGAAAATCGGTAAAGCCGTTTCAGTGGAGTACGGTGACTAACATTGTGACATGGAAATTTTATATATTTGATAGCAGATAACATAAAAGGTTTATAAACCAGGATAGAGTACATTTAAAAATTAAAACTAATTCTTACGCTTAAAATATTGCCATAATTTTATTAAATGGGCTTAATATCTACAAAAAATTAGAAAATCTCCAAAAATCCACAAACTTTGAGTAAATAAACAAAATCAGATTAATAACAAGTTTTTTCGAAATTAGATTGATATTTTTTATTGAAAAATGTCTTTGTACACAAATCTGCTCAAACTTCAACTCAATTTAACATAAATTTAATACCTTGATTTTGAAAAATTATTAAAATATTTTCCCTCCCCATTAGGGGTGATTGATCATGACCCCACGATCATTGTCACATCTCAGATCGGTGTATGGTTTTCAAAATAAATTTCTCATACTTGGGTCAAGTAGTTACGGAGAAAAGAGCGAAATGCCGAATGAGGTGGCGTTTATAAATCATTACCGATGCGATTGCAGTCTGATTAATGGAAAACAATCAACCAAAAATTAATGCTGTAACAAGCACAAATTCATAATAGTATGAAAGTCAAGCAACCGTAATAGGTTACATAGGCTAATTATAACAGAAATGGTTTGAAGTGCTTACCGACATTTCATGTTTCCACTCGGAATGTCAAAGTTGTATTTCTGTACGTAGTGAACCAAAATCAGTTAACTTGACCATCCTACAAATCGTATCAACTACGTTAAGACAATGAATGTCATTTCCATCGATACGGTTACATGGGCTAATCAAAACAGAAATGGCTTGAAGTTATTTACCGAAATTTCATAATGTTTTCCACTCAGAATCTCAAAATTGCATTTCCGTACGTAGTGAACCAAAATTTCACTTGATCATCCAACAAATCATATCAACTATTTCAAGACAATGAATATAATTTCCATTGATAGAATGTCCATAAGTGATAGCATTCCCCTAACAACTTGAAAGGCTACGATTGATTTTATAAAATTATGACCGGATGAAAGGTGACTACAGTAATCGAGGAAAGTTTAGGGTAGTTATTCAACTAATGCCGCACACAATCGACTACCCCTTCGGAGAGGTGAGATCTTGGCGCAGTTTTTACCGTTCACGAAACTTGAAAAAATATTGATTATAATAGTTCTCTTTTTGATTTAAAAACTGGAGGTTTTCCAAACTTATTTAAATTTAGGTATTCAAAACGCTTTTCCAAGTCTCAAACTTTCATTTTTGTTTGATTCACATAGAAAATAGTTCTCTAAACCGGATGAGGAGTCGGTGACAAACTGACAGAGAGGATGGACTTCAGAGTTCTTATTCGAGGATGAGGCTAAAAGGTTTAACAGGTGTTGTACGCAGGGCCACTTTTTCTTCAAATCGTAATTTTAGTATCAAAGTACTCTTATTTCGTGCTAATTTTAAATTTTATCGTTGAACCAACACTTTAGTAACGATTCCCATTTGCTTAATAATTTATCAAGTCATTGTTTTTTGTACAACGGCATGTTTTTGAAGAAATTTGAAAGTGGCCCTGGGTACACCTGGTTACCCTACCTACTATAACCTACTCGGGAGAGGGGGTTATTTGGGGTTTTTAGCAGTAATAAGGCAAAGTTTTCAACTTTGGAGAGATCTAACTGAAACAGCCCAGGATCATCTAGGGGGAGACTTGGTGGAACGGCCTGAGCGCTATCTAGCGAGAATTAGACGAACCTTCCCTTCCTTAGGCAAGGTGAATCCACGTCCGTAGGTGATGTCTGTAGTCTGTAGATCCGTGCCTAATCTGTAGGAAACCAGATATTTGCCCTTACGGTTTCCTAGGAAAATTCAAAATAGTTTTTCGCTCAGTCAGCATTAAATTTAAAAATAAATATAGTCAGGAGAAATTAATTAATTATTCATTGAAAATACTTGTAAAAGCGTAAACCATTGAGGTTCACGTGGGAAAGGGTATGCATATACATTATGAACCAGCTACAGAACAAGTTTCAACTCTTTACTCGAATTTCTTCCGAGCAAAATAATTATGTCTCATCAAATTCTGAATATTCTTGTAGAATATTGTGTGCATCATGGATTTTTTTCAATATGATCAACTGATCAATCCAAATAGGTATTTTGGTTGAGAACAGATTTAAGTGCTCTATGCATTTCTCCTGAAATTCAATAATCGCTCTATCACCTGTGAAACACGCACACTCCAAAGCTTAGTAGTAGAAATTCAAATCATGAATCATTAAATAATAAACCCCAGTGAAAGAATTTGCAGCGTTTTTCAAGAGTGATTACAATGGAAAAACATTCTATTTGAAAATTTTAAATTTCGTAAGACGACGCATGCATATCAGAATGCTTCAACCCGTGTATCGGCTATTAACCCTTTTAGGAGATCACTCCAGTATCCACATTCACTACATCACTAGGTTACTGCGATCAACAAAAACAAAAAAAAATAATAATAATAAAATAAAATAAATATAAAATAAAATAAAAAAAAAAAAAAAGAGAAGAAGCTGTTATTTTTGTTGTGATCGCAGTAACCTAGTGATGTGGGATATAGATGCAAATGTTGGCACCATAAATCGGCAATACATCGGGAATGGTTTGATCTACGGACCTGGGGAGGGGCTCATTCGATTCCTCATGGAAATTTCTTCAAAAAGAGTCCAAGTTTAGGCCGCCTTGACTTTTTTAGACAACCCTTAAAGGAGAGAGCTTTACTAAAGAATTGGGGCGTTGTCGGACCAACATGGATTTTTCCTGACAATTTCAGTTTTTTTTGCTCCAGCCGTTTGGGAGAAATCGTGCGTACGGCGGACAGACAGAAAAATTTTGGTTCATTATTCTATAATAAACCATTGTAATCGCTCTTGAAAAAAAATTCTAACCCCCCCCTGAAAATTTTATGGTTTATTTATTGCGGACTTGGATTCTACACCCTTTGAAACTTAAACCATGAAATTTTCAGAGGGGTTAGACATATTTTTTTCAAGAGCGATTACAATGGTTTATTATTGAATAATAAACCAAAACTTGAACTTGAAAAATTGAAAATTTTTTTGTTTCAAATTAGTTGTGGAATCGATCCCTTGAAGGAATGAGACCTGTTTGGTAGACACCCCGTATAATAAAGAAGTAATACACTTTCATTTAATAATTTACAGTTTTTGTTGTTGATTGATTGACGATTTTATCTCGTTTTTAAACATATTTGTAGGGGTTTGTAA
Source organism: Creontiades dilutus (assembly GCA_031894815.1). NCBI lineage: Eukaryota > Metazoa > Arthropoda > Insecta > Hemiptera > Miridae > Creontiades > Creontiades dilutus. Next base: position 8,672 of record JAVIWC010008561.1, on the reverse strand, counting down.
TTATGTTTACAAGTGCGGTCATATGAAAACTGGACAAAGGTATGTTCCTGTAATACATTCATTACTCACCAATATGTTTCCTACTGCATTGTGAATATCTATACATGGGGCTCCCTGAATAATGTCTTGACGCTCGACATCTTTCAGAAAGATGTCCACGTTGTGTCTACTCCTGATCGTAACGCTCGGTGCAGCTCTCCAATGCTACAATTGCCGCTCCACCACCGACGACTACATTCCGATCTGTGACAAAGCCTACTGGAAACAGCTGAACAAAAACGAATGGGAACACAACATAACAGCCGAATGTTCACTCAACGCTTCGTCCTATTGCCTCAATCGACATCAGATTTTTGTAAATTCCGCTAAACGCTACGACATCTTTGTGGTTTATCATTTTCAAAAATGAACTTTTTTAATCAACCAAGATAAACAAAATTTAAGACCCTCTCAAAATTTGTTATTTTAACACTTCGGCCGGAACATGTGCCTTTTAGGCATGATTGGTTCACATTTCTCGAGCTTGGGGCAGTTCTGCTGCATCGGGTCCTCTAACTATGGCCATGATAGTCGATAGTATCGAAATGTCGATATTTTCCTCCGATATATCGATATTTGCAAGATCCAATAGTATCGGATATCGATAGTTAGTGACCAATATTTTTTTTCCTATATTTCAGCCGACATTTTTGTTTAACCGATATATCGGCTTCACCTGATAATATCACATATTCTGTTGAATCATAAAATAATATCGATCGTTAGTTCCATTTTTTTCACATCACACGAGTTTGAAAAATATTATTCTCACATAAATAGAAGATAAAAATAGAAGAAGAATCAAGAGTGGTTTTGGAGGTTCCACTATAAAAATAGAAAAAGAGTTGGAAGGTTTGCAGGAAAATTGTTGAGGTTTTTCAGCAAGTGTTAAGTTGTTCTTTTTGAGATTTTATTTTGTTCACGGTTGATTCTTTTTTTCTTCTTTTTTGTTTCAGTTGTTTGAACCATAGGCATTTACATTCATTTAAGGAAGGACATAAATGCTACAACCCCTCTAAGAGATTGTGGGTAGCTTATCAAACAATATAATTTGTTACAAAACTATTGGTAAAACAAATTTAAAAATAATAATACGTTAAACTGAACATAGTTTCAATTTAAACATATTTTATCTTCAAATCAGAAAAAGCGTATATTTCTAATTTATTGATTAGTATTAATTAACTTTTCTCTTTAAATCAAATTTGAAGTTCTGAAAACTCAATTGTGGCATCTGGTTTACTGAGTGCATTAAATACATACATTTTATTCAACTTTTTAACCAACATTTTTCTAAAACTATCGACATTTTTCTATATACTATCGGTAGTGCCTCCTACTATCGATGATTACCTACGATATATATCGGCATCGATATTTTAATGCCGATACTATCAAACATCGGTATATCTATATTTTATGTTTCGATGGCCATCCCTATGATGAACGTCCCTAGTAGTGTAGGCTGTGTATGCGTTACAGGGAGGTATCCCTCCGAACCGTAATTTCATTCATGTCCCGGCCAAAGTTTTTAGTTGCAAAATGTGAAATGCAGTTTCCCATGTTAACGCAAAACATTACCAAATCAGTCTTGTTTTGGCCTTGCTCTCCGACTATTTACAGAGGTAAATTTCGTAACTATGTTTACCCTCCTGAACAGCGTTTTAATCCAGAGTTGGGATACCCAAGTACATTGGTACTTAAAGTACTTTTCTTAAGTACTTGAGGAAATCAAGTAAGTTTCACATCAGTCGAGGAAAACCAGCAATAATAATGACGAGATAAAGCTGCACAGGATGCAAGTACTTGCCAAGTACAATTACTGGTACTTCCAGTTCAGCTTTTTAGTGAGTACAAGTACTTGCAATCGCATGTACAAGTACAAGTACATGTGCTTGTACTTGTACTTGCATGTTTTGAATACGAGCACAAGTACTTGCAATTGTGTACTTGTGTGATCCAAGTACAATTAAGAATACTTGTAAATTGTACTTGTACTTTAATTAATAACATCTCCCTTCACTGTTGACTTCACCGATGGCCGAACGTTAGTCAGGTGTACTTTTGACTCGATCTAAATTTGAGTTCTTGCTTTTATCGCAATTCTACAGGGTGTCTCAGTTATGATCCGAAAAGCTTCACCCAAGTGAGAGATTTGAGATTTTCTTCGTTTTTTCGACGTTTGGTCACCAAAAAGGCCATAACTCCTTCAATATGAAGGGAAACCCCAAATCTGAGTGCCTACACAGTTGGAGAGAGCATTTCATTGTCTCGTCTTTTTAACTCCTACAAAATTTTTGGGAAGGACCTTGAGGGTGAAAAATGATCCCAAAAGGTTAATTTTGCCAAATCGTGAAAATTGCCTGTTTTGCGAAATTTCTCCCCATCATTCTCCTTAGTAGTTTAGGTTAAAGGAGAGAATGTACTTGTTGTACTTGAAGTACAAGTACAAGTACTTGAACTTCACCCGGCAAGTACAAATCCTGAGGTACTTGTACTCTTACTGAGATTAATAGGTACAAGTGCTGGTACCTAAACGGTAAGTACAAGTACTGTACTTGTACTTACTAATTTTATTTCAAGTACAAGTACATTAACTACTTGTAATTGTTCTTGCGTTTTTTCGAGTATTGTACCTGTACTTTGTACTTGTAAGTACATATTTCCCAACTCTGTTTTAATCCGGTGCACATTTGATTTCGCAGGACAACAAGACCGAGTTGATGGAACGGAGTTGCGTCGGAGACACGGACCCAAATGGGAAACCGTACTGGTCCGGTTGCACCATTGACGAACAAAACAAAACAACTTTATGCCTTTGCTCGTCAGACCTCTGCAACTCAGCTCCTTTCGGTCTCAACTTCTGCATCGCGGCCCTCATAACCGGTTTCCTGGCATCGTCTGTTCTGCGTTTGACGGGAAACGAGCGAGACAACTAGGAAAAACTCTCTTTTACTGAAATGCTGTAACACGGCAAGGCGCTTCGTTATGACCGAAATATCCCACCCACTCCTGTTGAAGGGATTACACAAAGCTGGTAATACTTTTCAAGTCTCAATTTTTCTTCCATGCTCTTGTTGTGCCATGATTGTTCTGCCAACGTTAACGTTCATTTTTGGTAGACCATTGTAATCGCTCTTGAAAAAAAAAAAAAACCCCCCATAAAAAAAAAAAAAAAAAAAAAATCCATGTTAGAGAGAGAGAGAGAGAGAGAATTTAACTCCCCCCCCCCAACAGCGTTTTTTTTTTTTTTTAAATCGCAGTAACCTAGTGATGTAGTGCATGTGATACTGAAGTGAACTCCTAAAAGGGCTTATAGCCGATACACGGGTTGAAGCATTCTGATATGCATGAAACGCTGCTAATTCTTTCGCTGGGGTTTATTATTCAATTTTATTCATTTGGCTTGCATTCATGATTTGAATTTCTACTAAGCTTTGGAGTGTGCGTGTTTCACTGGTGATAGAGCGATTATTGAGTTTCAGGAGATATGCATAGACCACGTAAATCGATTCGCAACCAATTTGGATTGATCAGTTGATCATATTTGTGTGCCTCCTCTACATCAGTCTACCTTCGGCTACATCGTTTAAATTTGGATTTGGGGATGTTTTAACTCAATACGAGTGCTGAAGTGACTTGATAAATTATAGATGTTTTTATTGTGGTGGGGTATTGAGGTTCAATAAAAAAAAACACTGCAAATACTTTCACTGGAGTTTATTATTCAATTTCATTCATTTGGCTTGCGTTCATGATTTTAATTTCTACCAAGCTTTGGAGTGTGCGTGTTTCACTGGTGATAGAGCGATTATTGAATTTCAGGAGGCACACAAATATGTTCAACTGATCAATCCAAATAGGTATTTTGGTTGAGAACCGATTTAAGTGCTCTATGCATATCTCCTGAAATTCAATAATCGCTCTATCACCTGTGAAACACGCACACTCCGAAGCTTAGTAGAAATTCAAATCATGAATGCTAGCCAAATGAATGAAATTGAATAATAAACCCCAGTGAATGAATTTGCAGCGTTTTTCTGCATGACAAAACCCTTACAATCTGACTCACTGATGATGACTCTGGATGATGTCCAAATTTTATCTGTACCAGAATCGGTCATACAATTCCGGATGTTTTTGCAGGATACCTGCAGGTTGTTTTGCATATGCAGGATACCTGCCCAAGAAGTGGTTCAGGTGCAGCTGGTTGCCTGGTTGGAATGGGAGTCAGACATCATTTTTTTTTTTTTTTTTTTTTTGAGAGAGGGGGGAAATTTTTATTGTAAACGTCAAATTCGTGTTCAGCAGCCTGGGAAAACGAAAGAATCAAGTGAGACAAAACTTCTATCAAGGCAATTTTTCTCCTCTGGAGACTAGACTTAAAGGTAATTTCATATCGCTGTCCAATTTAACTCTAATGTACGAACATTACGAAACTGTTTGTAAGATAATTTTATAAAATTTGTGTTTTAAGACAGGAACTGTTTGTAAGGCTGTGAATGAGTGCGCACTTCAAGATTTGGAGACGTGCATACTTTTCGCTCTAATTATAAGCGGATTAATTATTGCGGTTGAATCATCGCAAGGATGCGGCGGAACGGGGATTATCACGCAGCTCGGTCAACAATGTGGCGGCGGGGGAAAGTTCACGGGGGCGGAAGGCCGGCAGGGAGGGATGACGGGGGTTGGAGGAGCCGTGGGGGTTGGAGGAGCCGTGGGGGTTGGAGGAGTCGTGGGGGTTGGGGAGTCGTGGGGGTGGATACCTGTTGCTGGGCGCAACATTGATCCACGGGTGGGGGGCGAAGCGAGGGGTTGCGAGGGTGAAGGAGATGCGATCCTCAAGAGGGGTCACGATCAGTGATGCCAACCCCTCGGCTGCGTTTGTCCGTACCCGAACCGCTAGATGGGAGATCCCTAACCTACTCACAGTGGTACAGAATCGCCCAAAAGCGCTTAAAACTCGGATTTCCCTCATCTTCATCCGAAGTTGATAGTACTAATGGTTACGGTAATATAAAACTGCCTTTTCGATTAACATCAGCAGATCAGAGTTCCTGTATGTATCGTAGCGCTGAACTCTATAATGAGCTACCATCGTCATTAAAACAAGCTACTTCATTGGCAGCCTTTAAATCAGCCATCAAAATAAGGTACCTAATTCAGCACAACTGATCTCTAGTCATGAGAAGGAAAATTGTACATTTATGCCTTACGGTGCACTTTATAATATGTAATGTGTAGATCCACATTAAGAAACTTGAGAAGATTGAATGAAGAAACTCAACTTCAGTTCACTAATTTCGCACGAATGTGTCCAGTATTTCTCATTATTATTCTATTATTATAGTTATTATTATGTTCGGGAGGCTGGGAATACTCCTCCCCCTAGCACGAGGTTTCTCTGATGGGGGAGTAGCATTTTTAAGTCGCTTAAATATGATGGATTACATGTTTTCCTATCTGCAAATAACTGCTTTAAATTAAAAAACGCTGCAAATTCTTTCACTGGGGTTTATTATTCAATTCATTTGGCATTCATAATTTGAATTTCTACTAAGCTTTGGAAAGTGCGTGTTTCACAGGTGATAGAGCGATTATTGAATTTCAGGATGTACACAAATATGATCAACTGATCAATCCAAATAGGTATTTTGGTTGAGAACCGATTTACGTGCTCTATGCATATCTCCTGAAAGGCAGAACACAACCAACGGCTCATTGTAGCGAACCCATGATGTAATGACTGCTAACTTATTTCCAATACTCACATGGTGCCAATTTCGAATTACCGATATTTCCTGGTTTTTTGCAACCCTGTAAGCCTCTTCACTTCTCAAAACCCTAAAACCAATGCGAAAGTGGGCGTTCTGCGTTTTTTGCCATTTCTCCTTCATCGTGAAGAATTTTCAATAGGGCCCGTCGTGATAAACAATTCAAAACTTCAAGTTCGGCCCGTTTTAATTATGACGATAATGTACCTACCTCGCTCCTCCTACGAGGATAGGAAAATCGACGTCGGAAATTCGATGAAAAGGTTTTCCTCCCGGAGACCCGCGCGACGCGTGAAAGCCAAACAAAAGGGAAGGAAAATTAGATTGGAGTCAGCGTTTAATTTAATTAAAACGCACCGGCTGGGAAAGTTGTCTTTGAGAAAACAATACGTCAGGGGTCGGTAATTGTGAAGGCGGTCGGGGGGATATTTGAGCGAGTTTTATTCCCTCGAAAGAGAATTTCGTTAATCCAGCGAGAAGTTGGTGGGCCAATATCTGGGCTCGTCTTTTCCCCCGTTCGATATGTGGATCCCATGGAGAGATCTCAGTAGGTAGGTACGAGGAACAGTTTGTATTGAATCGGCAAAACGTTCTGTCTTCGCTTTTTTCTTTTTAAGTTGAGCCCCTCGTTGTTATACTGGTATATAAAAACTTCACAATATTGTTGGTAGCTGTTTGATGGCATGTGACATATATGTCACGTTGACTGAGCATAAATCATACGACAGAAGTACATGTTCTGCTTTATGCTGACGGCCTAGTCTTGCTGTCTCTTTCGAGGCAGGATCTCCAACTAAAATTAAACCTCTTACATAAATACTGCAAAAAAACGCTGCAAATTCTTTCACTGGGGTTTATTATTCAATTTCATTCATTTGGCTTGCATTCATAATTAGAATTTCTACTAAGCTTTGGAGTTTCCCTGTTTCACAGGTGATGGAGCAATTATTGAATTTCAGTAGATCACGTAAATCAGTTCTCAACCGAAATACCTATTTGGATTGATCAGTTGATCATATTTGTGTGCCTCCTGAAATTCAATAATCGCTCTATCACCTGTGAAACACGCACACTCCAAAGCTTAGTAGAAATTCAAATCATGAATGCAAGCCAATAATAAATGAAAGAATTGCAGCGTTTTTTGCATATCAGAATGCTTCAACCCCCCACAATGAAAACATCTATAATTTATCAAGTCCTTTATCACATGCACTCGTATTAGGTTAAAACTTCCCAGTGAAATCCAAATTTAAACGTTTTTTAATGGTTTTATGAGTTTATGGCACTTCTGAAACTTACATACAGCGTTTTGTTTTGTCTTGGGTCTAGGTGTGTCAGCGGGGCAAAACGTTTCTCCTTTGTCCAAGTGTGTATACCATATTCATATGGGGCAAACATTTTCCTGACGAACGCGGGAAACGAACCCGAGAACCTGTGGTTGTGAGCCCCGCACGAAGCCCTTACTTAGTTTATAAATAAAATTGAATAATAAACCCCAGTGAAAGAATTTGCAGCATCAGATCATGCCATACATCGGGAATGGTTTGAGCTATACCTATTTTCGATTCCTCATGGAAAGTTCTTTAAAAAAAGTCCATATTTAGGCAGCCTTGGTTTTTTTTAGGTTTTTAGGGATTTTACAAAACTTTGACAACCCTCAAGTGGCATTTTAATTTAAGTGAGAGAGCTGGCTAAAGAATTGGGGCTTTGTCGGACCAATATGGATTTTTCCTGAAAATTTCAGATTTTTTGCTCCAGCCGTTTGGCAGAAGACGTGCGAACGGCAGACGGACGGAATAATTTTTATTGCAGATTTGGATTCTACACCCTTTGAAACGTAAACCATGAAATTTTCAGGTGGGGTTACACTTTTTTTTTTTTTTTTTTCAAGAGCGATTACAATGGTTTATTATTGAATACTACTTAGGAATCCCATTCACACAGAAGGCTGTCTTCAGGAGAGCCGCATCGATGGCTAACCAAAAGGCTGGTTGAGCGGGAGCTTGTGTAAGAAGTGTTCTTACCAGGTCCAAATACCCCTGCAAACTGTATGAAGCCATGGTCTCTTCCGTGTTATACGTTATACGGCGCCGAAATTTGGGCATTGAGATATGAAGAGGTACTAGAAAAGTCACAATGCCAATTCTTCAAATCTACACTTCACCTATCTAGACGTACCCCGGAATACATCGTAGGAAATGAAAGCCAATTGTACAGCATGAGTTTATTAGGAAAGATTTTTTTTTAATTTACTTTAATTACAATCAATTCAGTTTTAACAACTTATTCGTAACTAGTATCATAATTTAATATGCAGTCCTCTTGTACATAACAGGAGTTTCTTTTGTTCTAATAATATTAATAGTTTGTTCGCACTTCACTCGCGATAAAGTTACTTTATACGTCAAGTGTCAGTTCGAACGGTTTTTTTCTCTTTAGTCTTCGAAAAAGGTTGTCAACGTCAAGGAGATGGACGGCCTCTGCGTTGACGTGGCCCTTTAGCCGCTCAGAGTGTTTAACGGCGAATTTTCTTATTGTGGCAGCGACGCTCTCGATCTTCAAATCATTATGAAGTTTGTCGTTCCGAATGTACCAAGGTGCATCGACGGTGTTCCTCAATACTTGGTTCTGGAATGTTTGTACAATCTTAATGTTGCTATTAGCAGTGCTGCCCCATAGCTACACACCATAGGTCCACACAGGTTTTAGGACCTGCTTGTGCAACATAAGCTTATTAGACGTTGACAGCTGCGAGTGTCTGCCCATAAGCTAGTACATTTTTCGATACCTAATATCAAGATCCTTCCGCTTTTTTGACATGCTCTTTCCATTTCAATTTGCCATCAAGCGTCATCCCAA